>CM076577.1:1002465064-1002912924 GCA_034641835.2 Pinus albicaulis | reverse complement strand
AAGTTAAATCTATGTCAAGAGGGAAAAAAGGAAATGTTAATAAATGAATTAAAAAAATGTTTATTTGCAAGTTTTGTTCCTAACTAGAAAATGATGAAAACAGAGAGTCCTAATCCATGGATATTACAGCTTCTAAATGAACATTCATGAACTGAAAAGTAACTCAAAACACTACAACTTAATCTGATTCATTTAGTTAGAAATTTGCTAGAAGAGATTGTGAAAAAGATTAATTCTAATGCAATGAGGATCTCCTAAAACATAAAAGGAAATGCTGAAACAAACAGTAACTTAGAACATTATAGTGAAATCTCATTCATTTGATAGAGGTTTATTGGAAGAGCTTGAGAAAAGGATTACTATAATGTAGTAAGGATCTCCTATGAAATGCTGAAACAACTTATAACATTACAACTAAATCTCATTCATGAGTTAGAGGTTTATTGGAAGAGATTTTGAAAGAGATTAATCATAATGTGATAAGGATATTCTATGAAACAAAACAATCAATAACTCACAATATTACAACTAAGTCTCATTTGTGAATTAGAGGTTTATTGGAAAATCTTTTGAAAGAGACTAACTGTAGTATAATGAAGATCTTCTTTTTAACTAAATAACAAAAAATGAAATGCTAATAACTCATAATATTACAATTGAATCCCATTAATTTAATAGAGATGTATTGGAAGAGCTTGAGAAAGAGACTAACTGCAATATCATGAGGATCCTTTATCGAAGCAAATGGCATGAAACATAATGCTAAAAGCTATGATTTCAGAAAGAAGTCTAAGTAAGGAAATATGACAAAAAAAAATTGAAAATGACTTATCTAGAAAACATGTAAAACTTCCTCGAATAGCAGGGGCCCTCTACTATCAATTGAGCATTAATCCTTTAACTCCTCAAGATTGTATTCAGAACAACATCAAGGCTAAAAATCCTTTTTATTAACACAAGACTTGAAAACAGAGTATCACCGTAATGATAAAATATGTATCAACTGTCCTTCTCGGTATTACAGAGCTTAATTTATATGAAAATTCATAACTAATATTGAACAAAAATATGTACGGGTGTAGATTTGAATTTAAAATAAAATTAAAACTCTTTTGGGACTCGTGATTTGCTGTAAATCAAATCAGGAGTCCTAATTCCTATAGAAAACAACTTCTTTGACCTTTTCTTTGACCACGTGCTTAGACACCTCCAACTATCAATTCAGTCCTCGTGGATGGGAAGGAATGATGTAGGGACGATTTGGAATCCACCCATGTGTGCCTTTTCTCCAGATGACACCTATAACATACTTAAACACCAAAACAACTATGGAACACTTGAATGGCTACAAAATGACTATATTCTGTAGCTAAACTGTTCAAAAATCATTAAGACAGCAAAAATCACAAAAGTACAATAAGTTAATCATTGCATGCTACCCTTAAGAAATCTTAATCATTCTCATTGATTTTTAGGTTTATGAAATGATAAAGGAATGATGAAATGAAGTGAAGTTTGGCAAAAGAGAAGAAAATTTCAGGGCTCAACATACCCCCACTGCAAAACTCTTGCATGTCCTCATGCAATTTCATCAAAAATTTATTCCATGTGCTCTAAAACTTCTGCAAGAACATCCAGCCTCCTTTTTCTGCTTCTTTTGGTAGTCAATACCATTCTGGGTTTCCTCATGAATAATTTGAACCTAAGATCAATGAGTGCCCTGTTAAGTTTCTTATTTCTCTTCTTTAGCTTCATGTTTTCTTTATATAGTGTTTTCATTTGCTGAGAGAGAGTGTTGTTCATGCCATTATTCAATTTGACCTGCTCTCTTAAGATTTAATTTTCATTCTTGATATGTTTATTCAGTATCTCCAATTCATAATTGTCTCTTCTCAAAATTTCTATTGGAGGTTCTTGTGGACTGAGAGATCTTTCTTGACTTTCTAAGGCCCTTTTTTCTAGTGATCCCACATAATCATAAATCTGTTGTTGGGCTGGATCTATATCTGGGGTTCCTCTATTAGGGTCTTCTTCATACTAGTGTAAAGGAGATCTAACAACTGGTATTTGGATTGGAGTTTCTTCCTCTTCAATTTTTATTACTCCTGTTTCCTTAATCCATGTCTTTTTCACCATGCCTTTAAGCCTAGAGCTTCTCCTTAACTTAGTCGGATTTTCATTTTTCTCCTCAGCACATTCACTTGTTAATTTCTCTTTTCTTTTAACCCTGATTTGTCTCCTGATCTTTGTCAATTTTCTAGAGATTACTTCTTCACTGTCTTCCTGTGTTGATGTATCAAGTTTGATTTCAACAGATTTATCAAATTTTCCCCTCCTACTTCTTCTTACAGTTTCTTTTCTAGATAGTGTTTCATCTGGTTCTTCAAAATGGTTTCTTTGAAGAAATTCTTCCTAGCTATATCCTAATTTCTTCAAATGGAACTTAATCAGTATTTTAATTAGGCCATGATGGTGCATAGTAGTTTCTAGGAATTGGAGTCTTTTCCGAACATTAGAGGCCATCCTTTTCAAACTATTAAGCAGGAAGAAAGGTAGATTTATTTCATCATCTAAGAAATTCATCACCAGTCTGATATGATAGACATACAAGGTGCCAAATATACCCTCACATGTTATGATTTTTTGTAAAATTAACAACATATTCCTCCATTTATTTTTCAAATCTATACTAGGAATACCCTTTCTAAACACTGAAATGTCCATACCTGGGTTCTTTAGCATTTGTTTCAAAGTTTCATTATGGAACTCCTTGTTTTTAAACCAATGTTCTCCCTGTCTTGGAAATTATGTGGCTTCAGCTATGAATGAATCTATGATGGTGAACTTAATATCCCCAATTTCTACCTCTAATCCATCGAATGACTTAGAAAATTATTTCGTGATTTCTTTTTGGAATCCATTGAAATTCTCCATAAATTTCAGCCACCAAACCTATTGTAATAGCCCCTTAACCTAAGGGTATCCTTCTAAATATTTGATCCCAATTGGCTCTATTCTCACAATTAGCCCCATTTCTCCTTGGTATAGATTACTTCCTTTCCTTGGCTTAGGTATACTGCTCTGTCTCTGATCCTGTGTCTGAAGAAAGAGTAGTTGTGGAAGGTTGTTTTTCCCTTAAAATGCATTCTCTATTTCTGCAGATGAAACTGGCTACAGAATGTAATGGCAGTGAGTGGATACAGATGAATGAACAAGGTAATGGTAAATGATTAAAATTATTGGGTTAAGAGTTTGATATGGAATGAAATACCTGCGAAGAGATTTTATGATGATTTTCAAAAATCATCAATAAATGATATGATCTAAGGACGTGACCTAATAGGTCACATCTAATTTTTTGACAGTTTAATCATTCAATTAATGATAAACCGTTATGGAGCGGAAGGCAAGGGATTTGGTTGAGGAGTTTTTTATGATAGGCAAGGATCAATTCGAATGATAGATTAACTTTAGGAAACATATGATTTAACCATATTATATCTTTCATGTTTTGCTATCAAGATAATTTCACACAGTTTACCTCAGCCTTTTTGATTTTGCTGCTTGTTGTATTTGTCCTTAATTTTGTAAAATGTTGATCTTCTAAGCTCCATAATCTCCTTTGACTATCATCCTTTGTGTATTGAAGTAGGCTTGCAAGGTCAAATTAGCTGCAGAGCAGGATTGGCTATAGAACAGACAGCTGCAGAATGTACCTGTTAAAAATTCTGAAATATGGATATGGAATGAAATGGATCATGAGTATGGAATGGAATGAGATGAATTATGAGTATGAAATGGAATGGAATATGAATGTAGTGAAACATGAAATGGAATGAAATATGAATGAAATAAATTATGGAGCAAAAATGAATCTGCAATTTGTGATTTTATGATATTTAGTTACAGAACAAGAGTTCTTCTTCACTAACTTCGTATCAATGTTATCTTGGAATTTCTTGACAAATTATTCTCTTTGAAAGTGGATTATGATACAATTTCAGTCTTTGCCCATTTACAAGAAATGCTACCTTTCCTTCATCTATTATCCTGATTTTTATTGCTCCATTTTCAAAGATTTTCACAATTTCATATGGCCCAAGCCAATGAGTTTGAAATTTACCTTGAAAATCCTTGAACTTTGAATCAAACAAGAGTGCCCAGTCACCTTATTTAAATTTATTTTCTTTGATATAGTTGTCATGCCATCTAGTCCTTTGTTGTTGGACTATGCTTGTTCTCTAGACTGCATCTTATCTGATCTCATCCAATTCATTAATCTGCTCTATTCTATGCTTTTGTGCTTCTATCAAATCAAGTCCTAACTGGACTGCCATTTTGAAAATTTGGATCTGAAACTCTATGGGAAACATAACTTGTTTTTCATAAACAAGTTCATAAGGGGTGTGTCCTGTTGTGTTTCCCCATGTAGTTCTGTAGGCCCATAAGGCTTCAGGAAGCCTTTCTGCCCAATCTCTTCTATGTAAATGAATAGTCTTTGTCAGGATTCCTTCAATCACCTTATTGGTAGATTCTACTTGGCCATTTGGTTGTGGATGGTAGGGAGTGGATTTCTTGTGTCTGATTTTGTACTTCTCTACCATTTTCTCCACCATTTTTTATGTGAATTGAGCTCCTTGATCTGTAACAATTTCTCTTGGGACACCAAAACGAGTAAAAATATCCTCAAAAAGAAAATTAAATGCAGATGCTTCAGTAGTAGAAAGTAATGGCTTGGCCTCCACCTATTTGGTAACATAATCAGTGAAAAATAATATATATTTCTTTTGTTTTGATGGAGGATTAATAGGTCCTACAAAATCCAAAGCCCATTTCTCAAAAAGTTCAATATGTACCTGAGGTTGTAATGGAATTTCACCTGAAGGGGAAGGTTTCCCTACCCTTTGGCAATTGTTACACCTTTTTACATGCTCTTTAGCATATTTAAAGGGGGATGGCCAATAATATCCTAGGTGAAGGATCTTATAAGCTGTCCTCTTATCAGCAAAGTGTCCACCACAAGGTTCATCATGACATGCCTTGAGAATCTTAGGCATCTCATCTTCTCGGACACTTCTTCTGATAATAATGTTTGGACCTGTTTTGTATAACTCATTAGCAATCCACGAATATTTTTCACTGTCATAAATGATTTTTCTTTTGTCTCTTGCATTTATAATTGAAGGAAATTTTCCTGAAACTAGATAATTGGTAATATTAGCAAACCAGGGAGTTTGAGTAGTGATTGCAAAGAGATATTCATCAGGGAATTTATCTTCAACTAGAGTATTGTCTTTAATGTTTTGGAGTCTAGATAGGAAATCAGCCACTGTATTTTTTTTTCCAGGCCTATCTAGAATGGTGATGTTAAATTCTTGTAAAAGCAATAACCATCTTGTGACTCTGCCATTAGTAATTGATTTATTCATTAAATACCTAATTGTAGAGTGATCTGTGTGAAAAAAGGTTTCATAGCCTGTTATATAGTATCTGAATTTATTTATGGCATGAACAACAGCTAAGAATTATTTTTCAGTTACAGTATAATTCAACTCTAAAGGAGTCAAATTTTTACTTGTATAGTAGATGGCATAAGGAATCAAGTCTTTTTGTCCCAGCACAGCTCCTAAAGCTGTATCTAAGGCATTTGTCGAGATGTGAAAAGGTAATTTCCAATTAGGTCCCCTTAAAATAGGTGCTTCAAAGATTTTTTTTATCAAGGTTTCAAATGCTAATTGGCATTCAGGATTCCAATTGAATTCACAGTCCTTGGTGAGTAGTTTGAAAAGTGGAGATGCTCTCTTGGTGAAGTTTTCTGTAAATCTTCTGTAATATCCTGTAAATCCTAGAAAACTCCTAACATCTTTCTGACAACTTGGAACTAATAATCTAGAGAGGACTTCAACTTTTGACTCATCAACTCTAATCCTATCTCCTGAAATATGATGTCCTAAGATAATCCCTTCAGTGAACATCATGAAACATTTTTCATGACTTAATGAAAGGTTTGCTTCTTTACATATTTTTATAACTTTTTCCAAGTTTTCTAAGACTTCTTCAAATGTGTTTCCATAGACTGTGAAGTCATCCATGTATACTTCTACACATCCATGTATTAGATCTGAAAAGATTCCCAATACTTCCCTTTGGAATGTTGCAAGTGCATTTCACAATCCAAAAGGCAATACTCAGTAGGCATAGGTACCCCAAGGACAAGTAAATGTGGTTTTATCTTGATCCTCAAGTGCAACTTGAATTTCATTGTAACCACTGAAACCATCCAAAAATAAAAAGTACTTTTTGTCTGCTAATGTATCTAACACCTGATCTATGAAGGGTAAAGGAAAATGATCTTTAAGAGTAGCTTTGTTTAATTTTCGGTAGTCAATACATACCCTCCATTTACCATTTTTCTTGGGTACAATCACCAAAGGTGAAACCCACTGATTATCTGAAATGAAATAAATAAAGTTGACATTTAATAGTTTCTGCAACTCTTCTTTAACAATCTCCCTAAGGTTTGGATTCATCCTTTTCTGAGGCTGTCTGATTGGTTTACAATTTTCCTCTATATATATATGATGAGGGCAAGTCTTAGGGTTGATCCCTTTCATATCATTGTACTTCCATGCATATGCAGAAAAATGTCTCGTAATATTTTGACTAGCTTTTCTTGTTGAATTTTTTCTAGGTTTTTGTTTATGTTTAAGGTTTTTCCTAGACATGTCTCAATTGTAAAGCTTCCAAATTCTTCCACTCAGTAAAGAGACATTTTTCTTGATGACAAAAACTCAATATTGGATTCTTCTTGGAATTTTTCATGTTTTTATTCTGAAAAAGATTCATGATTTTCTAAGGCATTCAGAATCTGACTATCTTCACTAATTTCTGAAATAGTGAAGAGATGTTGTATATCTTCTTCATCATCAATCCATTGAGTATCATCTAATTCTGTGATTGTTCTTGCTGGAGGATACAAGGTGAATTTCTTGGTTGAACTACCATCAGAGATGTACATATCACCGGATCTACAGCTAATGAAAGCACCAACTGTAGCTAACCAAGGTCTTCCTAATATAATAGGATGTCCTCCTAGATCATTTTTAGGAGTTAGGATCATGAAATCCACAAGATACTCCCAAGAATCTAAGGACACTAGAATGTCTTCTAATACCCCATCTGGTTTGATTACAGATCTATTTGCTAATTGTAGTAGTGTGGGTGTAAAAAGAAGATTAGGAAGTTTTAGTTTTTCCATGATTTTCCTACTCATGATATTGATTGCTACTCCTAGATCAATAAGTGTGTTTGGAATTCAAATTCCATTGATATGTATCTTAACAACTGGATTTCCAGGATCTAGATATTTTGGAAGGGAAATCTTTCCCATCATTATGTCTACTATTTTTCCTACTAGTTGTATTTTCTTTATCTCTTTTATTCTTCTTCCTGGTTTTTTCATACTCAACTCTTTTATTGTCTTTGCTAAAATTGGGATTTCCTTGATGGCCTGTAATAATGTAATCTTAATACAAACATTTCTTAACTCATCTATGAAATCATAGTTAGGCATCATAATTTGTTTCTATGCACCTCTATCAATTTGTAATCTTTTAGGAAAAGGAGGTGTAGTAGTAGATGTTGATGGCTGCTCTAACATAGGAGTTGAAATTATTGGTTCTTTCTGTTTTTATTTTTCAATGTTTTGGTCTTGAAGAGATGTGTTTTCTTCAAAACTTTTATTTACCCGTAGAGAATCTTCCTCAGAATTGTTTTGTTCTTGTATAACTATAGAAGGTTTCTTTCTTTCAAGTATTCTTCCAGACCTAAGTTGAAAATCATTAAGGTCTAAAGGAGTAATAAAATAGGTTGGAAATTGTTGACCTTCTATCATATATGTATTCTGAGGGTTTTTATTGTTGGGTTTTGGTATCAGCTGGGCAGGTAACTGATTTTATTTTTGAGGAAATGGTAATGGAAGTGGTGGATTTTGATTTTGATTTTGATGTTGTGGATTCTGCTAAGGATTTTGTTGAGGAGGAAATTTTGGATATGATGGATATGATGGATAAGATGGTGGATATTGATAATACTAGGAGAACCTTCCATAAGGATTTTGTGCTCCTTGAGCCCAAGGTTGAGATTGACTTTGAAATTGAGGCCAAGGTTGCTGCCAAGAGTTCCAATTAGGTGGGGGTTGATTATACATTTGATTATTAAAACCTGTGTTTGAGGTCCCTACCAAGGTCTTTTAGAGACAAAATTAAGATATTCTGTGGAATTTGTGGTTGTTTCTTCTTGAAAGGAAAATTTAAGGCCAGGGATTGAGGGACAATTATTGGTCTCATGTTTTTCTAAAAAAATTGCACAAGTCTCTATTACTTTTGCATCCAAAGGACACTCTCTTAAGGCATGTTTCTTCCTACATTTGGGACAAAATATTTCTAAGGCATAAATTTTGGATTTCTTCTTGTTTTGTAACTTAAGGGTGTCTATTCGCTCACTGAGACTCCCTAGAATGTCAGTTTTGAATTCATCAAGCATATTCCCTATTTCTGCCCTACTTACTGTTCCAGTTGCAGATTTGCTTTCCCTTGCAAGAGCAGGGTCTCTTGGTCCTTTTAGAATTTTAGCTTTTCCTCTTGAGAGATTAATACATAATTCTGCTATATCAGGTAATGAAATTTGAGATATATCTCCTTTCCCCATCATGTTCAGGATATCTATCCATTCATCCCTAATTTTTTTCAACAAAAGAGCTTTCAAGGTGTCTTGATCTAAATTTTGCATTTTTTCCCTTTTAATGTTATAATTAAATCTCTCAAGTAAATCTTCCAGATTTTCATCCTCTTTTTGCATCATTTTTAACACTTCTTCCTTATGATTGACTGGTATAAAATAATCCAAATACCTTTCTAGAAATGTTTTTCTCATATCATCCCATGTCCTAATAGACCTAGTGATTAAACTCATAAACCATTTTAATGTTTCTCCTTTCAATGTTAAAGGGAATAGTTTAAGTTTTTGAGAATCTTGTAGGTAATCATAGCTTCTACATAAAACTTCAAATTCAGATAAGAAGGTCTCAGGATCGTCACTTTTTATTCCATGAAAGTTTGGAAGAACAGAGGGTGAGATATTTTTCATAGTTGCATTGGTCTCTTCATCTATTATAGGGAATCCAAAAGATCTTTCATTTTCCCTTCTACCTCTACCTCCTTCTGCATTTCCTCTACCTTCACCTCCTTCTGTACCTCTACCTCTTCCTCTTTCTCCTCCTCTACCTCTACCTCCTCCAAAGAGTGTGTTTTCTACATTAAAGACTTCTCCTTCCCCTTCTCCTCCTTCTAGACCTCTTCCTGCGATGATATATTCTTCCGAAATGATATAGGGTTCTAGTTTTTCTACCGGTTCTTCTATCAAGGGTATATTGAAGAAATAGTCATCTTCTTCCTCTTCACTCGAGATTTGTAATCCTTATACTGGAATATATTCTTCTGTGGAAGTGAAAAAGGTTATCCCTTCTGTAGGAGTCCTTGTATCTTCTTCCTCTAGAATTGCTTCAGTGGATGAAGTGGGAGATCTTCCTGATTGGATATCTGATCTTGAAACTTATGGAAGCCTATGACTAGTATAGTATGGAATATGGGTTTTAGTTGGAGGTGTGCTACTTCTTGGTCTTGGTGGAGTGAGTGGAGTTGTGGGAATTAAGCTTCTGTCTCTTATAAATCTACCCTTAGAATCTCTTTCTCTACGTATGTCATTGTTTTTGAAATGCAAGAAATAAGGCTACCTTGTTACACTTTCCTGGCAACGAAGCCAAAATGTTTAGTCAATTTAGTTTCCTAAATTGATAGCATAAATTATCGACCAGGGCTAGTAAACTGATGAAGTGTAATGCACTATATGTGCCTAAGTATCCCTTTTTCTTACTTCGTTGTTTTTAGTGTTTTATTGATGTTTTGGGGTTTTTATGTTTGATTCTTAGTATGCTACTCTATGCTAAAAATATGAATTTAAATCTATGTAAAGAGGGAAAAAATAAAATGTTAATAAATGAATTAAAACATAATTTATTTGCAAGTTATGTCCCTAACTAGAAAACGATGAAAACAGAGAGTCCTAATCCATGGATATTACAGCTTCTAAATGAACATTCATGAAATTAAAAGTAACTCAAAACACTACAACTTAATCTGATTCATTTAGTTAGAGATTTGTTGGAAGAGTTTGTGAAAAATATTAATTCTAATGCAATGAGGATCTCCTAAAACAGAAAAGGAAATTATGAAACAAACAGTAACTTAGAACATTACAGTGAAATCTCATTCATTTGATAGAGGTTTATTGGAAGAGCTTGAGAAAAATATTACTATAATGTAGTAAAGATCTCCTGTGAAACGTTGAAAAAACTTATAACATTACAACTAAATCTCATTCATGAGTTAGAGGTTTATTGGAAAATATTTTGAAATAGATTAATCATAATGTGATAAGGATCTTGTATAAAACAAAACAATCAATAAATCACAATATTACAACTAAGTCTCATTCGTGAATTAGAGGTTTATTGGAAAAGCTTTTGAAAGAGACTAACTGTAGTATAATGAGGATATTATTTTTAACTAAATAATAGAAAATGAAATGCTAATGACTCAGAATATTACAATTGAATCCCATTCATTTAATAGAGATGTATTGGAAGAGCTTGAGAAAAAGACTAACTGCAATATCATGAGGATCCTTTATCTAAGCAAATGACATGAAACATAATGCTAAAAGCTATGATTTCAGAAAGCAGTCTAAGTAAGGAAATATGAAAAAACAGAATTGAAAATGACTTATCTAGAAAACATGCAAAACCTCCTCGAATAGCAAGGGCCCTCTGCTATCAATTTGGCATTAATCCTTTAACCCCTCAAGATTGTATTCAGAATGGCATCAAGGCTAAAACTCCTTTTCATTAACACAAGACTTGAAAACAGAGTATCACCGTAATGATAAAATATGTATCAACTGTCCTTCTCGGTATTACAGAGCTTAATTTATATGAAAATTCATAACTAAAATTGAAAAAAAATAGGTACATGTGTAGATTTGAAGTTAAAATCAAATTAAAACTCTTTTGGGACTCGTGATTTGCTGTAAATCAAATCACGAGTCCTAATTCCTGTAGAAAACAACTTCTTTGACTTGCTTTGACCACGTGCTTAGAAACCTCCAGCTATCGATTCAGTCCTCGTGGATGGGAAGGAATGATGTAGGGAAGATCTGGAATCCACCCATGTGCGCCTTTTCTTCAGATGACACCTATAACATACTTAAACACCAAAACAACCACGAAACACTTGATTGGCTATAAAATGACTGTATTCTTTAGCTAAATTGTTCAAAAATCATTAAGACAACAAAAATCACAAAAGTACAATAAGTTAATAATTGTATGCAACTCTTAAGCAATCTTAATCATTCTAATTGATTTTTAGGTTTATGAAATGATAAAGGAATGATGAAATGAAGTGAAGTTTGGCAAAAGAGAAGACAATTTCAGTGCTCAATAAAGGCCTTGTCATGGGAGCGACTAGAGGGTTCCAGCCACCTAAAGGGCTTTTCATGGGAGTGAATTGGGTTAAAATCAGTTAAAAATAAAGTTAGCTTAGGGGTTGGTCACCTGGAGTGGATGGTTATCCCCTTTGGGTCCTAGAATTCCCAAGGAAGGTCAATTTGGTTTTGGTTTGTCAATTCCACTTCCTTAACTGTACTTAGGGATTTGAGTCATATCACAGTAACTCTTCATCACATATTTGCCCCGATGGAGTCGATAGCTTGGGTAAGTTTGGGAGGAGGGTGTTACAGAGTGGTATTAGAGCATGCTTCAACCCTTGGACTAGATCGTTAGGATGTGTTTGTCATGCATACATGTCAGTTTAATTTGTGTTTATTATTCTTCTGGTTTATGTGTTTTTTGTGTATGCATGTTGATGGTCATTATTGCATTTTCCTTGTCATGTGGAAGTTGATGATGTTGTTGTTGGGATGCATTTGTCGTGAATGCATGTTTATTGTATATGTATTGGTTTTGCATGTCAGTGTCTATATGTTGTTATGCATGCATTTTCATAGTTATTTTTTTCATGCATGAGGTCATGTTATATAGTTGGTATTTTCATCATGGTAATAAGATGATGTTTATATACTTCTATGATTATGTTATACATTTACTGTGCTAATCTAGTTGATCTTGCAGAATAGATATCCTCCCCTGAACTATACTAAGGTATGTTGGTTATGTTTATGTTTTGGTTTAGTTGACACGATATACTTGCAGGAAGAAGAAAAAATATAAATAGAAAAATGGTGGACTATAGTTCATGATATTCTCCCTATGATCAGACAAGCAACATGGTGATGAGAACTTCCCTCACATAGTAGAAACCTTGAGAATTTTAAAGGAGGAGATAAGGAGTTTCAAATCAGATAATGACTAAATCATTCAATCACAAGAGAGACTTGCTAGGGCACATGATAAGAAAGTAGAGGTCAATGTAGTCACCCTTCAAAGTTTTTCAGATTTGCAGGGACATGGAAAACCACAAGAAATTTATGAGAAGGAGAAAAGGATGAATGGAGAATATTTTAACAGGTCTCATGGTGGTCACAGGTTAGATAGGAAAGATACCTTCAAGGATGAAAGGTCTTTGGATACGCCGAATAGGAGAGGTGATGGACATAGGTGCTATTCTAGTCCCAGGTATAGCATTTACCATGTTCATCATCACTATCATCCTTATAGGAGGAGTGTCAGGGGATATTTTTAAGATGATTTTAAGAAATAAAATCCACCTACGTTTTATGGAGAAATGAAGAAGTCACAAAAAGCAAAAGTGTGGTTATTTGGGATGAATAAGTTCTTAAAATTACATGATTACTCAGAGAACATGAAGACCATAATAGCTATGTTTAGTCTTAAAGTTAAATCAGACATTTGGTGGGAAGATGTAAAGAATTTTATAGGTATTCACGAAGAGTATTTCACTTGGAGTGAGTTCAAGAGACTTTTCATGATGAAGTTTCTATTAGCGAGATACTATGATGACGGGAAAAAATGATTCTATGAGCTAAATATGGGATGCATGACCAATGAGGAGTACTCTAGTAGATTCTTGAAGTTGTTGAGGCATGTTCCTTATCTAAAGGAGGAGAAAGTGAAGATTCAAAGATTCATTAGTGGGTTTTCAGTAGCATTCAAAGACAGGATTGATTTTGATGAGCCTAGATCATTGGAGGAAGCCATCAGAAATCTAAAGAATTGTTATGAGAAATTGAAGTGAAAATTTGAAACTAAGAAGTATTGGAAAGGTAATGAGAAGAATAAGGGAAAGTGGGATAAGAAGAGAACAATAACTCAAGACACAGGTAAAAAAGAGAATGCAACACTACCTAAGAAGTTCAATGCATTTGACAAAGGGCATGGATTTCAGTTTGAGGAGCATAACAATGGTGATGGCAGGACGCCTTTACAGTGTTGGAATTTTGGAAAGGATCATCGCAAGAGATATTTTCCACAACATCAAGGTGGTAGACCGCATATTTATAGTCCTCAAGAAGCGCAGACAGTTTGGGATGTTGGAAAGAGTATTCCTCAGATTTATGTAGCATTGGATAACATGTAGGAATATCACCAGGAAACTATTATCGATATGGACGATAAGCTTTGTGATCAAGTTGTTTCTATTTTGATTGACTCTAGATCTAATTATAGTTATGTTAATCTTGAATTGGTTGATAAGTGTGTTTTGAATAAAAAAGTGCATGTAGAGTCTTGGTTAGTGAAGTTGGATACATGTACTAAGAAAAGAGTTCGTGACTTGGTAAGAGCTTATGCATTTGAATTGAATGGTATGACTACGTCAACCCATTTGAATGTGGTTCCATTGGGATCATACAATATGTTGTTGGGTATGGACTAGTTTTATCTTCATAGGACCAAGGTAGATTCTTATGACAAGGCTATTGAGTGCTTGGATGACAATTGAGAAAAAATAATATTGTAGGGTAGGAAGAAGGTAACATAAATTATAATGGTGACAACTATGTAAGCAAAGCGTAGTTGTGAGAAAGGGTGTGTGTTATTTGCAGTACATAATTCAAGTGATGAAGGTAAGGATGTTGAGAATGCAGAAGTTTTGAGGAGGTATTCAATTCTACAATAGTTTCAGAATGTATTTCCCGTAGAGATTATAAAGTTATCACCTCATAGGGAAGGGTAATTTTCTATTGAGTTGATGTTGAGAGCAACACCAACATCAAAGGAACCATACAGGATGACCACACTGGAGTTAGCTGAATTTAAGTTGCAATTGAAGTAAATGTTTGACAAAGGATACATCATACCAATTATATCACATTGGGGTGCACCAATGTTGTTTGTGAAGAAGAAGGATGGTACTCTCAAGTTATTCATCGATTACATGAAGTTGAAAAAGGTGACCGTCAAGAATAGGTATCAGTTGCTGAGGATTGATGATTTGTTTGACCATTTTAAGGGAGAAACAATGTTCTCGAAGATTAATTTGATATCAGGATACCATTAGGTAAGCATTAAAGAAGAAGAAATCTACAAGACTTTTTTTCGAACCAGGTATCGGCATTATGAGTTTGTTGTAGTTACCTTTGGTTTGACTAATGATACAACTAATTTTATGTGCTTGATGAATAATGTATTGCGTCCTTATTTGAACAAGTTTTTTATTGTGTGCATTGATGATATATTGATATATTCTAAGAATGAGGAAGAGCATTATAACACCCTCTTCCCACATTTACCCAAGTTAACCAATATGTTGAGGTAAACATGTAATGAAAGGATATTATGATCTGATTCAACTCCCCATGTATAGTTAAGGAAGTGGAACTGACACAACACAACCAATCTAAACTTCTACACATGCTAGAGAACCATCATGAGCCATCCAACCCTTCCAGGTGGTCAACCCCTGAGACAATCTAGCATTTTCTTGACCTAGAGCCTAAGTCGCTCCCATGACATGGGAATGCATGCAATTGGGACCTTCTAGTCTCTCTCACACAAGAGCATGCAAGCGATTGGGTTCCTTTTCAATTATTTTTGAGCCTGCAAACCCCAGATTTTGTGCCACTTTTTCATGGCTAGGACTTAAGACACTTCCCGTAACTCCATGAAACTTCCAGAAATGAAAAGTAACATAGAAACAATGATACAAATGCAAATACTTGAACAAATAATTAAATGAACCCCTACTAGCCATGATAGGAATTTTGTCAAACATGTAACAAATATCCATTCTACAGGTTAAACCAATATATTTAAGCATAAAGGTCTCATACTTATATGAGAATCACTACGATGCATTGATGCCTTATCACATTAGCTGCATTAACATCTATTAGGTCATATATTCATTGTTCATTAATTTATAAATAAAAACATAAGAGATACATACATCATCACTATCATAAAATATACTCATAACCAACATAAAAACAATATAAATGACAAGTATATTAAAACCATAAAATCCACATATAAACCAATACATTTGGACATAAAATATCAAGGGGAAGAAACTCTTATTAATTAATAAATAGGCCAACTAGGTTCACGAATTCCATGTTCCACCTGACAATAGATTGGATGAACCAAATATATCTTCAACCAATAACCCCTGTGCCATATTCAAAGCATGAATTTTGGACTCATAACCAGCCAAAAAAAATCCAAATAAGCATGGATGCCACTAGATTTTTCCACCTACACCATGAGGAATTTTACTGCCTCATAGTCTCTAGGTTTTACTACAATCCATAGTCCAAACAAAGGATCACTAGGCCATAATTGATACAATACCCTCTAGGATTTACCATATATCCCTTCATTCAACATCCAAGGATTCCTAGGCCTAATAAAGGGAACCCACCTCTAGGATTTACCATATATCCATCCATTCACCGATCGAGGATTCCTAGGCCCACCGAGGAACACAATACCTGGCTTTACCATAACCCACAATATGGTTCAAAGGTTTCTAGGCTAGTGGATTTACTGCAACCCTTAGTTCAGTTTAGGTATCACTATACCATGTGTTCTTTCATTCATAGATCCACCTCACTCGATTTTGAATCCATCCAGAAATCTATCTCAACCAAAAACATGAGAACCCCATAACACCATGGATATCTAAAAATGGCAAGGAAAGTTTGAAGAACATTGTCACACCTAGAAAAATCCATACCAATGACAAGAAGAGAACCAAGAACACACATGCATTACCATGCATAAAAACTCTAGAAAGGAAACCACACATGCAAATCGATACCTGCAAATAATCCCGTTGTAGCTGGTAGATCCTACTCTTCCTTGCTTGATCCTTGCTTTAGTTTTTCTTCTTTGATATTCTCATTCCAATGCTGAAGTGCTCCAAGAAAATGGGTTTCCATGAGTGTGTGAGAGAGAATTGAAAGAGAGCTCCAAAAATTAACTGATAAAAGGTATATGAACTGATCCTCAGAAGAATTTTTATCAACGAGGCCTCTATTTTCTTCAATTTCCTCTATTTTACTTCTTTTTCCTCCTCACATGCATCATGTGACATTTCACCTTCCTTTTCTTCCAATTTCCTTTATTTTCATAAATCAAATGCCAATTAATGTAACTTGCCTTTTCAAATCCTTTTCCATTGCCATTTCCAAT
Source organism: Pinus albicaulis (assembly GCA_034641835.2). Lineage (NCBI taxonomy): Eukaryota > Viridiplantae > Streptophyta > Pinopsida > Pinales > Pinaceae > Pinus > Pinus albicaulis. Next base: position 1,002,896,195 of record CM076577.1, on the reverse strand, counting down.
TTCCTTTAGCCATAATAACCAAAATGAACATCCACTAGGATGTTTTTCCCAACATTCAACTTTGAATACATGTCCCATGACCTTGGTATTATTTTTTTTTACATGTTTTTTTGACTAGGGCTATTACAGAAACCCCCGCCCCCCCCCCCTTGGGTGAACACCATCCTTGGTGTTCAATGACACCTATAACCAACAATACTGCTGATAGAAAAACATACTTCCCATGGATATTTATAACAGAACTTGTTGCAGTATTTATAATTATCACTACTGAAAACAAAACAACATATCGATTACTAGAGTTTTACAATAACAACCACATATACAACCATACTATCTATGGATCTTTATAGTTCTAACTCGATACAATATTTATAATAATGTACACATGCATATTTTCTCAAACAACAAATAAAAGGATAACATGCTTATATCTGCAACAAAGGAATCCAAAGGCTCACACCTCCACCCTCAAAAGTAATACCAAGGTTCACCTCCTTCCCAGGAATTCTAGAATCTAATGTCAAAAAAAAAATTTCATCCAATGTCCAACACTAAAATCCTATGCCGCTTGTCCTCTCAGTGAATATTTACCGTCTTATTATTCCATGGCACACTCCCAATGTGCATATGATTCCATTTTCTAATGTTAATGACAAAAAAATCCATCCGTTGCCTTCCCTTCTTTGCTACATAGTCCCTCGGGAAATCGAGCCAACCCCTTCCGTGTAGTCACTCACCTTCCAAGTTATCCAGCCATCCCCTTCTCTACTATACAGTCCCTTGGGTGACCCCTCCCTTGGCAAGGTTTCCTTGCATCAAAATATATAAAAACAAAGACATATCCCTACCTAAAAACCATCATACCAATCACAGCATGCTTATGGTAATAAATAAACACTATTGGGTACCAGTGTCCCACAATGGCCCTACTCCTGAAGCGCTTTACCATCATATTGTTGCATGTTCCAATTACTTTTAAATTAGAGGAAATTTTAGCCTAAAAGTGCCCATGAAAATTTCATGTATTTTCCATGTCATAATATCTAAACCAATAAAAATCCTTTAAATTTAAAAAGAGGTACATGTAACTATTTTGGAGGAAAAAAAAGAAAAACTAAATTTTTAATTGTATTTTTGGCTTATCTCTTTATATGTTTACTCAAATTTAAAGTGTAGACACTCATTGGATGCAGAATTAAATTCCACATCCAATGAGTAGCCATCATGCATACTTTTGAGAAAACCCAAATTGATAAAAATTGCAGATACATTAAAAAAGCATGTTAAACATATTTTTTAATGTATCTGTGATTTTTTCAATGTGGGTTTTCTCCGAAGTATGCATGATGGGCACTCATTGGATGTGGAATTTAATTCCACGTCCAATGAGTGTCTACACTTTAAATTTGAGTAAACCTATAAGGAGATAAGCTAAAAATACAATTAAAAAAGTAGTTTTCTTCTTTTATCTCCAAAATTCATATGTCTTATTTTATTATTTTAACAATTATTTTGTTAATTTTCCTTAGGACGCCACTTTTAGGCTAAAATTTCCTCTAATCGGATGATGATGCAAATTCTTGCAGTCAGTTTCAACCATCCAAAATCGGCCATTGTGTGCTTCCCTATACCACACATAATTTCCATTAGATTCAAAATAAATTGAAATAACTTCAATTCATCCCTCATTGGTGACCCGTCAATAAGGTACACCTACAATTATGTTCACTTCCTGTCACAACAAGTCAAACTAGCTCTTAACCAAAGCATCGTTTATAAACATATCACATCCGGTTAGCTCAAAACACAATCATCATAGATCAAAATCATAAATAACATGTGACTATCATAAACCATAATCACAGATCACATGTAATCATCATAAACCAGAATCATATATCACATGCATAATTAAAACTGAAATCAAATACAAATACCTATCCTTTAACCATTTCTTTTCGTATGCACACTGGTGTTAGTTTTTGTAGCATCGAATTTGTTCTAGCCACAAAAATTTGTGGAGGCTAGAATACATGAGATCTCAAGAACCCATAAATCGTTTCTGGAAATTCCACATAGAAGTGATGCAATTATATTATTATTTTCTTTTAATGTTTCCTAAGTCTAAACTTGTGAAAACTAGTTAATTAATCAATATTAATTAATTCAAGGCGAGAATAGTCTAGAAACTCACACGGATCGATCAAGAGATGATCCTATCCATATATTATGTTTTAATCTTGGATGTTGGTGCTCCAATAGAGGAGATCAGTGTGGTGATGGAGATATCACTTGAGACACTTGAGAAGTTTGATTTCTTGGCATATCGATTTCTAGAGTAGCAGTAGTAATTTTCCATAGAGAGCCAAAAATCGAAGCAATGAGTGAGGGAAAGAGACAGTGATTGAGAGGAATATTTCCAGATCTCGAGAGGTAGCAACAAGAGGGCCAAGTTATCCCTGAGAGGCAGTGTAGAGCTCTATGCAGTAGCTTCAAGGGAAGATCAATTTGTTGATAGGGGAATATGTACTCAGTCCCAAAGGCTGGGAAGGAGTGTCAGAGAAGAAATTTCCCAGCCAACAGAAGGAATAATGACTTCATAAAATACTAGTTATAGGATTGACGTCAAGCAGGTTGCGCAATGCAATGCATAGGCTGACGCAGAGGGTCAAAGGGCCAAGTTTTCTAAAGGAAAGTTGTTTTAGGGATTTTCTATGGAGGAAGGGAAATTACCTTCAATAAATGTTCCCATATTTTCTTGTTCTGGATTTCCAGCTTCAGGCATCCAAATTGTACTCATATTTTCATTGCTGCATAATAATAAAAACCCTCACTGCTGCACCGATTTTCCCAAGTCGTGTTTTTCAGGGGATTTTTGTCCAAAAACAATTGTGTTATAATTTATGTGTGTGTGCTAACATTTATTAGCTTCCTGTGTTTTATTTTTCCACTGTATTTTATTTGTGAAGGTTGCAGTGTGTTTCTTTTGATATTTGTCATAGCAGATAAATTATTAAATTAATTAACAATTAGGAGAAATAACACCAGTTGTTACAATAAGATTCCAGTCTTGGAATTTTCACATGGTATCATAGTGTAGTTGATTATATAGGGAGCTTATAAATGAAGGAAAGGATTTTCATTGCTCAAAAAGCGAAGCATGGTGAAATTCCAAGGGGCAACGCAGTATTTTTTCCAAGAGTCTGAGTTGCTCGAGGAATTTCTATTTTTTTGAGAGAGTGGCATAAAAATTCAATCCTTCCATATTGAGTGATTCTAGAGGGAGAGGAAGAAACTCAGTTATTTCATTAGACATATCTCTAGCTGGAAGCAGAGTTTTTTTGCAGCAGATTGCTAGAGCTGAACCAACATCGGGGTGGAAGAGAGAAAAGCACACACATTTAAGGGGAAATTTTCCTCAGGGAACTTCTAGTCTCAAGAAGTTCGATTTTCCTTACAGATTGGCAGTAGTTGTGAGCATATCCTCTCACTCTATAAGGGAATGTGAATAGATGAGAAAAAAATAAGTAGAGGGAAAGAGGAAGCTTTTGACAGTTCATTAAGATGGCCACTGTTGGGCCTACAGATCAAGATATTTTGGTTGGATCTTCCAAATACGTCATCTAGAAGGAAAGGTTGTCCTTCCTTATACATGCTTTGGCCCAAAATAATACACTAATAATATAGTGGAGGTTCATCAGGATGCATATCAGCTGAAGGAATATAGGAAGGAGATGGTGCAGGCGAAGTGATTGATCTTGGATGGAGTTCAGAATCATATAGTCTCACATATAAGTCAAGGGAACGACGAAAGAGATGTGGAATGCTCTCTCCACATTATATGAGGGTACCTCTTAGCAATTCAAGATGTACTTAAAAGAGAATCTAAGATGCATCTGGATGCAGAAAGGGGAATGCATAAACCCCTAACTTACTAGGATTCAGGAGGTACTGGACTAGTTATCAGTTGTTGGGGAAACACCTCAACCCACTTAGCTAGTGAGACTGACACTAAAAAGTCTCAGAGGATTGGAAGGTCTTTGTCCAAAGCATGTTGGGGAGAGACAAGGTACCAAAGTGGGACATGATGTTGTATTACTTGCAGCAGGAGGAATTGAAGTGAGCTCTTATAAATATCTCCATAAATGGTAGCAGTAACAACATAAAAAAGATGGTGAAGGAGGAGGAGAATTTTGCCCCTACATCTAAGGGTTTGAGTTAGGCGCAGGGAGAGTAGAGGAATAATAATAAGGACATGTCAAAGGTCAAGTGATTCAAGTGTGGTGAGCTTGGTCACTATAGTACCTAGTGTCCTATCAAGAAGAAGCAGTACCAATAGGCATCTTTAGCAGAAATCGATAGGCTTTCCTCTAGTGATCTGAAAATGGAATGTACTTGTTTAATTGTGCAAGGTATCCATTTCCCAATATATTTCAAATGATCTGAAATTGTGAGAATAAACTATTTCCTTTTCAGAGATGGACTGAAGGGGCATTCACTGGACATGTCACCTCTAAAGAGAGGATGAGTTCCAGAGGCTACCTGGCCCTCTTCAGACTCTGTCTAAGGAAATAATATATAAACACTAATAACAGAATCAATGAAATTATTTAATTTGTAAATTCAAAGTGTTCATTGTTCTGTTTTGAATGTGAATAAGCAAGTGTATATGATCTGCAATAGTTGTGTAGAGGTTTGAAGTTAAAACAACAAGTTTTGATTACTGTATAAACTTGTTTATGGAAAGCATGCTTATGAAATTTCACTGTTTAAACTATCAAATTCTGGAAATAAACAGCCATAAAACACAGATGAACAGCAGATGTTTGTTTAAGCGGTTCACCCCTCTTCTGGGCTACCTCCGCTGGTCCAAAAGCCTCTAATTAGGCTCAGTCCTTTTTTGATTAAATGCTTCAAATGAAATTACATCTGTATAAAGTTCTCCAATGAGAAAATAGACTGCTAAAACAGACTCAGAACATCCAAATCAGTAGAAATAGACTACAAATTCACCTCCATTGGAGGAAGGTAGCCCAATGCAGCAATCTTTCCCCTTGGCCCTGATGGCTTCTCTGTCAAAAGCGCTGTAAAATTCGCAGATAAAATGCCCTGATGGCTCTGCAGACACCTCCAACAGCTCCAGAATGCTCTCTACACTCAAAATAAAAAAAAAATTCGTCTTCAAAGGCCTTCCCAATCAAAAGTTATGGCACATTTAGTGAACTGCCTCTTTCTCCTTAGGAAACTCCACTAAAGGTGGAGGAACTGTGGATAACTCGACTAAAAAGGTGGGCGCTCCAAAGAAAGGCGGAACCGCCAAGTTTGGTCGGGCGGTTCGGTCGGCATTGATTGTTAAATAGTGACGTTCATATGGGCGGCATTTGTTATAAATGACAAACGGTTATATAATAATGTTATAACATAACGTTTGTTAAATATTAACAAACCCACCGAATATGCGTTAACCAAAGTTTTAAAACTTATCCGCCACGAGCGCGCCAATTGACATAGCCTCTGGTTTCCGGCCGGCGGTCCTGTGTAATGGGGGCTGGCCCTTCGGGGCTGGCCCCCTTCGGGCCCCGCCCAAATCAATTTCACCATTTAAATACAAATTATTCCGCGCCATATTCAACGTAGAAGACGGTAGCACAGTTGGTAAATCGTTGCATTGAACTCGGACAGGTCGCGGGTTCGAATCCGTCTGCCCTTCAACGAAACTTTTAAAATGCCATTCCATTCGGCCTGGGGCCACGTGGCGGCCTCCGGGCTAGCCACGTGGCACCTGTTGATTGGCTGCCAACGAATATTCCCCGGAATATTCTGCGGAATATTCCCAGAATATTCTGTAGAATATTCCTTTTTTAATAAAAAATTTTCCAAAGTCTAATTTTGCCATTTTTTAATGAAATTGACAAAACTTTGAAGCTGAATAACTTTTGCATACAGAGACCATTTTTCGAACCGTTCGCGGCGCCGGAATCAGGAAGACGAGCACTATCCAGTCGATCTATTTCGGAGCTATTCTGAGCACTTTCATTTTTGAGCATTTTTCTTCAAGAGACTTGATCTCCTGATCATCTAGGCTGGAGGAATACTTCGCTATATTTGCCGATATATATTCAAGAGTGAGGTGGGGTGACTTGGTGTTGTATCCCTAGAAAACTACAAATAGGAAGTGTTACGGTCCTATATTTTATAGGATCAATGGATGATTATCTATTGAATTTTTTTGCTCTAAATGATTGTAAATAATTATTTCATTATGCAAATTATTTTCAAAAAGAAAAAACAAAACAAAACAAAAAATGAAATAGGGGATATAAAAACGAAATAAAAATATGAAAAATAAAGAATAGCCCCAGTGAGTGAGCTAGCTAAAATTCCACTTCAAATTCAAAATATAGATATAAAATTAAAAAAATGATCAAAACCCTTAGAAAATGTGAAATATGCGACGCTAGTTCAAATGTCAAATTAGTTGTTAAATAAAATGAGTTTAATTAGTTGAATCGAACAGTGTAATCGTGATTCACTTAGTTTTAATAAATTTATTTTTTGATACGACCATTTTTTCATTTTGAAATAAACTCTATGCTACGATCAAGGGCCATGATCTCACAATCCCGCTTTTAAAATGTGTCCTCCCCTCGTTAACTTTCTAGCCCCCCCCCCCCCCCCTTGCCCCCCTCCTCCCCCCCCCCCGCCCCCCTTGAAATTCGCCTCCCTCCTTCCCTCCTTATAATGACGGTCAACCTGGTCACCTCCCTTTCCACTTAACCTCGCTGCCTCCCTCTCCACTCAACTCCCACAAAGTGGACCATCTCCCCCCACAATTATCATTAACCGTTAATTTTCTGTTTGGAATATAATCGTTGTCTAATTAATGGACCTGCACCATTAAATAGATAATTCTTAATATTAAATGATATCACTCATAAATAAAACAAAATCTCATTCAGTTGGCCTTTCCTCTACTATTCCTCGATACTGAACGACTCAACCCTGTCATTGCAACCGGTTATCCATCCAATCTGTCACTGCAACCAGTTTTCAAGACAAAAGTTTTCATCCAACAAATTCCTAGGTAATTACAGTGTTTTATTTTCATTTCCTTTTCAAACATGTCTTCACAGGGTAGATCTAAATTCACAAAGGAAAACCCTCTCCTTCCCCCTGTAATTGACCTAGATCACCAACCCTTAGTAGATCAACATTATAAAATCACTGAAACAAATTGTGAATTCAGTCTCTACAAACTTCATAATTGGTTAAAAAAAAATATTTTGATCTCAATGACAAATTGAGTTTGTGGGACTCCTTCCTACTTCAATTCATCTTTCCTCAAACCTATCGATTCGCAAAATTTTTCTCATGGTGTCATTTTAGGTACATACCCATTCAAAGAGAAATTGTATCCTAGAACAATGACATCCTTTTCAAAATTACCCCTGACTCCATACGTCAAGTGCTCCAGATCCAAAATTCAGCCTCATTGAAACCATTTTTAGTAGATTCCCTCATGGAACCCTACAATAACTTGACTTTTCCCCAAAGTGCCAAAATCTTCGAGACATTTCTACCTGAGAATTTCCAATTTCCAAAAACAAACCCTCCCTATCCATATTCCATGTTTCCTAAAATGACAAAACAAGTCATTTCTATAGTTTCTTGTTTATTGGGTTATCAAACCGATCAATGGGTTGATGAAGCCATTTTGGGCGTTCTATCAGTATTCTCAAAAGGAGAAAATCCTTTAGTCATTTTTCATTACAATGAATTCTTAACATAAGTCATTCATGAACAATTCCTAACTTTTTCTACAGAAGGAGTCCTCAAACACGCTTCACTTTTAGTTTATTTGTCCTTATTCCATCATGCATAAAACAGTCACTTTCCACTACAGAAACTGGATAAACAGGGAAATTCACAGTTAGTGATTCATTGGACTTCCTTGGTAAGGAAGAATACCAATGAATTCACATTCAATGATTATGTGGACTAGTTTTTATACATAGTTTCTTACCTACTTAACAGTAATGATGGACCAAGAATTGGACCTGAGATTAAGAGAACTTTACATCTCAGTGAACAAATAAAGACAGGTGACTAGTACCTGTATCAAAATTACACTGAGATATAGAGTACCTGTATCATAATTTTGTTCCTATAATAATTTTTTCATTGGAGTATATTATGCAAATGATTAATATGGATGACCTACAATTTGTGGCTGCCAAAAATAAATCATAGTTCAAAATCAAAACACAGATTAGGAATTTCATTTGTAATACTAGGACATTGGCAAAAGAAGAAAATATTCTCCTCAAACAAATGAAGTTTAAACTCGGTTTCACTTGGTCATATGATATTTTTGGGATAATTTCAAAATTGAGAGTAAAGTAGAAAAAAATACTCCCTACTCTCATACTCCCAGACTTGAAATTGAACAATATATGAATCAAAATCAATGGAAAGAAAACACTTTTTAGGAGGTAGAAGAAAAGGTAATTTCTACTACGACATCACAGACCCAAGTGCTAAAAGAAAAGAAGGATATAAGATAAATGGAATATGTTTCCCCTTCACTCACAAAAATTCAGGGGAGAGAATTCCAAATTTACAAAAAGAGGCAGAAATAAATCTAGCAGGAGAATATTTTCTAGAAGAAAATGTACTATCTACCATAGTCTTGATAGTTCCTTATGCTTCTATTAGGAATGAAGACATTTTTATAAGATCACCATCATCTTCGGCTTCTCAAGAGCCACTGGAAACATCTCAAACAGGGGAAATTTTCATGATCAAGCCGAACTAAGTATATTTGCAAAGTATATGGAAATTAAAAGGAATAATAAATGTTGAAAGAAACAACTTATTCTCAGTTTTGGAAACAAACAACTTCCTCACAACATAGACTTCTTTCAGATTTTGATACTGAGAAACAAAAGATGAGGATAAATTTCCTTCAAGCTCTAGTTCCTTTCCCTTAGACTCCAGATGACTATAAGGAGTCTATCTTTTCTTTTTACATTGATCAAATCCATCGCATTGATTAGACAGATTTGCATAAACAAACATGTGAATGTTGTATTCTTCTTTGACAAACTCAGTAATGGAAACATCTAGGCTACAAGATTCAGTCAACAATATTTAGTCTCAACTAAAATTGCAAAAAGTATCTTCTTTAGATAAAGACACTAAGATAAATTCTTTAGAAGATCTAGTGATCAAACTGGGATATGATCCCAGTAATGTAAAAGTTGTTGAGGAGATCATTAAGAGAAAGAATGTTGACATTGAAGCCTTGAAGAAGCAACTTAAACTTCCATCCACTGAATATCCACAAACAAAGGAAGTTGGACAATTAGAAAAGGAAAAAGAATACATGTTCAAAATTATCATTGAAAAAAATGGGTAGATTAAAGACATGGAGACTGAAGTAAAAAAATTGTTAAAGGAGATAGAACAATCAACTCAATTAGCAGTCATTCCTCTCACATCAATTCCAATTACAGGTACATCAGCAGCAGAGGCTTCTACTTCAGCAACTAATACCAGGGTAAATTTTAAGGATGGAAATTTATTTTAAAGTTTAGAAATTTTGGTGAATCTCACTAGTACATAATATCCAATTTGTAAAAAAATTTGCAATGTTTTTGTAAAAGTATTTAAATTTATAATAATTTTATATAGTCTCTATATAAAATTTTGGCCATTTTTAAGGTAAAAAAAAATTACACTATAAAATTTAGGCAAATAATTTTTGGAGAAAATGGAAATTAATGAATATTTTTTTTGAAAATTCATGGAAAATTAGCCCACTTGCGAATATTATGCCGTAAAATTTTCCTTGGCTACTACAACAGTGACACAGTCTACAGATACTTCAGGAGAATTAATTAAAGCAATGGAAGACTTATCTATCAAAGGGCTAGAGATTGAAAAGCTGAAAGCTCAGCTTAATAATCTCCAAGAGAAAAAATTGAAACTTGATATCAGAGCTTCAAAAAACACACAAGTTAATTCAAAGAATTGAAATTTTAGCAAATGAATCTGCCATGGCACAAACAATTGCCCAAGCAAAGGAAAATATCTGGGTAGAGATAAATGAAGCTATAACTGAAATTTGGCCTTCCATTGAAATTATTTTCGAGCAAGAGGAATTGGTGCAGAAATAAAAAAAGGTCATCGAGGGTATAAAGAAAATTTTGGATCAGAAACCAGGTGAAGTTACTTCCTTAATAAGAATTTTGAATTCAAAGACAAAGGAAAAACTTGAGGAATATGAGATTGCAGACAGAACTGAGACAATCCTTGACGTAAGAAGAGTTCTTACAAAGAGGAATTTAATGCTACAATTAGAGAATAAATGTCATAACTTGGAAGCTAGCATTCAAAAATTCCAGAAAAAAATCAATGTATTACATCAATAGGGGCTTCCAGGACTAACGGGAATTGGAGATAAATTAGTTCAATTAGATGATTATCAGTAAAAGTTATATTCCATAGCAAGAGATAAATCCAATTTTTCCACCATCAAGGGAACCATTACAGAGAAAGATTTCAACACTGTTACCGATGAAATAGGTAACCTGACCTCAAAACGGGAACTCTAGCCCAAAAAGACTCAAAAAAAATGAAAAAACACCCCAAAAACAAAAAAAGTGTATTCCAGAACGCACTTGGTTTTTTTGAAGGTCAAATTTCAACATTTTATAAAATTATGCTAAAAACAAAATTGTTTCTTGAAAAAGGGATTGAAAAAACACCCTCAAAACAAAACTAGTTGATGCTAGAATACCAAAAAAAAAATTGTGTCATATTTTCGACATTTTTAAAAATAGAAATAACATTTTTTAATTTTTAAAATTCAAACATTAAAAAAAACCTAAAATTTAAGAAAATAAATAAATTTAAAAAATAAAAACATTTTAAAGTTTAAAATTTAAAAATATATAAGAATAAAAAATAAAAATAAAAACAAAATAAATTTTTTATAGATTAAAATTTCAAAATATATAGAAATAAAAAAATAAAAATAAAAATATTAAATTAAAAAGAAAAACAAGTTAAAAAAAAGAAAGAAATTATAAAAAATAAAATATAGAAATTGAATTTAAAAAAGAAAAAGAAAAAGTTTATTAAATTTAAAAAAAAAATTAAATTTAAAGAAATATATTAAATTTTAATAAATTTAAAACTTAAAAAAAAAAAAAAAAAAAAAAAAAACATTATTGAAATTAAAAGTAAAAAAATGAAAAATTAATTAAAAATAAAAAATGAAAAATAAAATACAATAAAAATATTAAATTTAAAAAACAAATAGATTTTAAAAAATAAATAAAATTTAAATTTAAAAATAATATATATATATATATATATATATATATATATATATGAACTTAAATTAAAAATATATATATTAGATTTTATTAAATTAAAAAAAAATGTTAATATTAAAATAACAAATTAAATTAAAAAAATATATTAAATTTTAATAAATAAATGAACAAACAAATAAATTTTGAAATAAAAAATAAATTTTAAATATAAAGAAAAAAAAAACATTGTTAAAATAAAAAGTTAAAAAACTTTAAAAATCAATTAAAATTGAAAAATTGAAAAAAATAAATTAAATAAAATATATTAAATAAAAAATAAAATAAAAAACAAATTAATTTGAAAATATTAAGTTTAATTATTAAAAAAAATCTAATTTTAAATACACAATTTTAATTGAAATAAAAAAAATATAAAATTTTATGTAATTAAAAAAACAATAATAAAAAAATAAAAAAATTTTAAAAAATATTAAATTCAAATAAATTAAAAAAAATACAAAATTTACTAAATTTTAAAAAATTAAATGAAAAAACTAAACATAAACTTTAATAATAATAAGAAAAATTTAAAAAAAAAAAATTAATAAAAATTATTAACAAAATTAAAAACAAAAAAATGAATAAAAAAAAAATTTAAAAAAAAAAAAATTAAAAACAAATTAAATTTCAAATACAAAATTATAAAAAAAAAAAAAAAATTTAAATTTTTTGAATTAAAAATATATATATATATATATATATATATATATATATATATATATATATATATATATATATATTAAAAATTAAAAAAAATTAAAAATAAAAATAAAAGAATTTTTTGATCATGGTGGCGCCACCAACCGCGTCCCGGCCTGTGTGGCGCGGAGGCCGCACCTCCTAGCACTTGATCCGCTCTGGCAAAAGTGACTCAGCCTCCCATGCCACAAAGTCGATTCCTGAATCGCCCTCCCACGACTCGGGAGACGATTCCCGGAATTGGCCTCCCGCCGCGGGAGGGCGATTCCTAGAATCGACCACCTGCGGTGTGAGGGCGATTCCCAGAATCGTCCCCCGTGTCGTGGGAGGGCGATTCTCGGAATCGGCCTGTCACCGCAGGAGGGCGATTCCAGAAATCGGCTTCCCGCGGCGGGAGGGCGATTCCCGGAATCGGCCTCCCGCCCAGGTGGCGGTGGAGGCCAGCCGCTGGGCGGGCGGGGAGGCTGCCGGAGGGCGATTCCCTAAATCGGCTTCCCGCGTTGGGAGGGCGATTGCTGGAATCGGCCTCAGGGCGATTCCCGGAATCGGCCTCCCGCCTAGGTGGCGGCAGAGGCCGGCCGCTGGGCGGACTGGGGGCTGCATGCAGCCTCCACGGCCGCCCAACGGCCTGCCTCCACCGCCATCTGGGCAGGAGGCCGATTGGCGGCGCCACCACGATCAAAAAATTCTTTTTTTTTAAATTTATTATTATTATTATTATTTTTTAATTATTATTTTTTTTTAATTTGATTTTTTTTTTTTCAAAAAATTTAAAATTATTATTTTTTAATTCAAATTTTTTATTTTAAATTTAATTTGTTTAAATTTTTTTTTTTTTTTTTAAATTTTGTTTTTAAATTTAATATTATAGATTAATTATTTTTTAAAATTTAAAATTTATTTATTAAATTTATTAAATTTTAATTTAATTTTTTTTTTTTTTAAATATTTTAGTTTATTTAGTTTTTCAATTTTAAAATTTATAAATTGTTTCATTAAAAAAAAACAATAAATTTATAGATATTTGTTTTTTAATTATTTGCACGTGGTTTTATTCATTTTTTTTGTTTTTTAATGATAGTTTTTTTTTATTTTTATTTTCTTTTTCAATTTTAAATTTTGTTTTTTTTGTTAATTTTAAAATTTGTATTTTTTTTTTCTTATTATTATTATTATTTTTTAAATTTAAATTTTTAAATTTATTTTTTTCTTTTTTGTATTTTTTTTTAATTATATGGGTTTTTTTTAAAACTTAGAAAAAAATGTTTTTGATGTTTTTTTATTTTTTTATTTTTATTTTTAAATTTTTTTGGTTAATTTTTGTTTTTTTTCTTTAAATTATGTGTTTTTTTTTTCAAATTTTGTCATTTCTTTTGATATAATTTTCGAATATTTTTGTTTTTTTAATTTATTTTTGTTTAAATTTTTTATTTTTACGAGTTAATTTTGTTTTTTTTTACATTTTTATTGGTTTTTTTTATTGTTTTTATATATATATTTTTATCTAAGTTTTGTGTTTTATTACCAACATGAAAATCACCACTCTAAAAAAAAAGGTTGATGCTGCATCAATACGTTTCAAAATTAGCATGAAAATCACCACTCTAAAAAAAAAAGTTGATGCTGCATCAACACGTTTCAAAATTAGCATGAAAATCACTAACATTTTAAAACAAATATTCATACTCATAAATAAAAATATTAGAGTGTCAAAAATGTGCTAAAAAAAAAAGGTGATTCTGCATCACCACTTTTCAAAATCGGGTGCTTTTTATGCTACCAAAAAAAAGTAGGTAACAGTGCAGTTACCTATTTCATCGGTAACAGTGTTTTTCATGGAAGGTTTAAAGTTTGACTTACTTATCAAACATGAGATAAAATATCTGTTTGTAATTAAGCCCACCTTCCAGAAATATACTTGTTGGGCCACGAAAAAGGTACATTTTACCCTAATAATTAACTTGATTTATTATTAACTTTCATGTGTTTACCTTCATTTTCGGCTTAAATATGGAATAATTAATTATAAACAAATGATAAAACCAATTATCAATCAATAATGTAATTATGGGCAAAAGGCTAACTTTCGTTGTTTCTATGTGAAGGAAATAAAAACTGATTAACTGTTTTTCAAACAATTGAACAACAATGGCCAAGAAAAAGAAAAAGATCTCGTTTCTGTTTATATAGCCCAACAACAATCGAGGAAGACCTCGCTTATTCTATAACAAAAACTGTTAGACAACTGTGAAATCCTTAGGATCTCCCGATCCTGAGGATTTTCCATTATCCGTTCTGTTTTTTCTTTAAATATATAAAAGATCAATAGATGGAATAGAACAGAGGTTGTTGATCCATATGTTTTAATTGTATTTTATATGCATTCCTTTAGAACAGAAGCTTTCACGCTCAGCGATGTTGTACCCTGACTGTTAAATTAATGAAAGAGATATTAGTTTTCCCATAATCGTATTCTGAAGATCATTTGGCAGAGGCTTCTGGAGGCTCTGGGCCCAGTCACTGGGAGTTCTACTGTCCTCTTGTGTTATATTCTTATTTTCCTATTTTTCAATTAATCTTTATTGTGTTTTATATAAGTTGTAATTGATTTGAATTTTATCAATATCGAGTGGTTTGCATTCTATAGATTTGAAGTCTTAATCGCTTTCATTTTCCTCATGAATGTTATTCACGCGTTTACTAGAGTTATTTGAATAATTAGATTGTTTTTCTTTCTAAGTGAGCTTTTTGGTTGATCATTCATTGAGTATTTAAATTGAAGAATGTGACTGTGTTACTTGTTGTTCAATTACTGCAGTATTCCCTACCCGATTAGATAGATTGTTGTAGATATTAATAAGTAATTCTGGTTAATTGCAAATTCCTTTAAGCTTTTCATTTCAATCCGATTTCATAGAAAAGATCAGAGTTAAGTTGAGTTAATCAGTTGGATTGATTAATTATTGCTCTTCAAATTGCTTTGATTGAACTTCAAAAATTAGATTTCTTTTCTGCAACGATTTTGATTTGATAACCTCTAGTTTCACTTGCATAAACTGTGTTGAACACTCCTGAAATAAATAGAATTAACCTGGGTTGATGATTAATGTAGGCATTAGGATTGTTTTTAAATAGACATATTGGCATCGTTTCCGGGGAGAATTTTTACAAGTGATGTTTTTATTTTTCTTTTGCTGAAAAAGAATTGGGTATTAAAAACGGAAGGTAAGAACCTGCGTACTAGTAAGAAAAACGCTTGCCCATTGTCCTACTTTTCAGCAAGAATATAGAGGTTGAATAGAAGTATTTTATTTTATGAATGACTAGAAATAAAAAGATAGAAACAAATTTGAACCCCCCATCCAAATCCATGAAACCCAAGGGGCCGGTGACCCTTGGAAGAACAACATTTATAGACGAAATTATAAGAAAATTTGAATCTCAGGCATATGTAGGACCCAAAACCATTTCTAAAAAGAGTCCTACTATAATCCCTCAGGTAGCAAGCTCACCATCTGCAACTTACGCCGAGATCCATAGCAAAATGAAAGGGTCAGAACAAAGCTTTCAGATAACAGAACATCTAAATCTTGATCCTTCGCAAGAGGAAAATTCTTGCAACTTGTAAGAAGGAGAGGGGAAACCAGTGGTGTTGTGGAAACAAATCTAAAATTCCCAGAGCCTGGATCTCCTAAAATTTTGGTTGAAGAAGAAACACCCGACATCCTAGACCGTGGAAGTACTGTAAGACCTTTTCCAAAACTGACTTCTAGTCTATCCCGAATTAATCTCCCAGACCAGGAAATCTTTGAAGGCTATTGGCACATCTTTGATCAGATGGTGCACAACCAACCTTAAGGATAGACATCAACATTGGAATACCCCATCTTTTACTTGGTCGCTAATTCCATTATGAAATTTATTCCGTTACCAAACATCCCCACTTTCCATGGTTTGACTTTGGAAGATCCGAATGCGTTCTTATTTGAATTTGATGTTTTGTGTAGGGGATAATATTACACCACCAACCCTCAAAAATTGAAACTTTTTCCCTGTACATTGAAAGGGGAAGCTTTACCCTGGTTTATGGGGCTCGGTGGAGGAACCATTAATAATTGGAATCAAATGAAAAATTATTTTCTTGCTAAATATAAAGATTACTGCAGGACTAGAGAATTAAAAGATGAAATCTTCAATATGGCTGCAAAAGATAACGATACATTAGAAGAATATGTTGAACGATTCCAATATAATTTGCAAAGGTCCCCTTACACTTCATTTTCTAAATATGTCTTAAAAATTAACGATGATAAAAGGAAAGAAAGATGAATGGATAGAAACATTAAATCTAATGGGAAAAGGAGACATCTACCAGGAATGTTATGATGATATTTTTTCATTATGTGTCAGGTGTTCTAGAGGTAGCATGCACATGAGACTAGCAGGACAGGATTCAACTTCCAGAAATAACAGAATTTCAAGTGGCAACGTAATGCGAACATAAATCGACAATCTCTTGGAATATTTCAAGACCGATATCTTGTGTACCCTTACGACACAATTAGACGTTTTGCAGACCAAGCGGAAGCAAGAATTAGCAGAGCAGAACTTGGCTGTCTTTTTCCCACGTTGTTGAAAGAAGCACAGCTAGCGAGAATTCCCATTGGACTTGATCCAAACATGCGCCATATACCATGCCACTTAATAATTCCCGTCACTACCAGGTTTGAAAGCAGTCTTCAAAGAAGTAAAACATGAAGCTGAATCAATATATTTAATGAATCAATGTCGACAGTGGCAAGCTTGAGCTATAGGTATGTCACAATAACCATCTCATTTTTTCCCTTCTTCGCAATTTAATCAACAACAAAACCCTGGGACATGTAGAAATTATATAACTTATGTGTTATCTATCCAAGATTCTCCTAATCTCAAAATATTTTAACTTCATGCAAAATACAGAATCTATTCCACCATTGATCATTTGCGGAAATTAAATCAACATTGCAATGCACACATGAAACAATAAAAATTCACACACATTAACATAGTTGTTTAATGGGAAAGTCTGAAGCTAAAACCCCAACTATCTGTATATAATATATGTCATAGAGATCACGTAACAATCCTCATACAAATCTGATCATATCAAGCTCTCAGTACAATACAATCGCTACACACTAATCAAGAACAATCAACAAAAATCTGCACTGATTTTTTCCCTCCTGATAGCCTGCCTCTACTGCGCAATCCCTGCTGAAGAATGGCTCTGAATGAGTTTGAATTGCTCCAACCTTTCTCATGCAATCCTCATTGGCATCTCCAATGAATGTGTGGTACATACAATGCAACACTATAGTCACAACTGATAGTCACACTTGCTCTTTCACCAATCTCTCCACTGAGTCTCCACTGATCTGTTCTGCACTGTAGTTAACTGTTGTCTCTGTCCAATTAAATAATAAGTTATTATTTAGTGAATTAATTTAACTAATTAATTCACTCAACTCCACTGAAAGTATCAATCAGTTAGAAATATACACAATCAGTTCAACTGAGTTTAACTCCACAAGTGTAGTTAAACTAGAAACCAACTACTTCTCCAACTCCACCAAACTCTGCCACTTGAGTTCTAACTGAAGTCCTCCATGCATGAACCACCAGTAGCTCTAGGAATTGTGTAATTCCTTCAGCTAGCTGATCTGAACAATCTGTTAACTGAATGTCAGTGCTCCAAGAGAATAAGACAATGTTTAGAGTCCAAATATTATTAAGAGCTAATAATATCCGACATGTCTATTTTTAGACTGGCAGTCTAAAAATAGACTTTGCCCAAAATGTCTAAAAATAGAAGTCCATCTATTTTCCAACTTGACAAACCATCCACAAATAGCATCCTACAACTCATAGAATATGATCGACATGTCTAAAAATAGACTTTGCGCCAAAAATAGCCTGCGGGGCCCACTTAGTGAAGGCGACTCTTTTCACTAAGCTCATCATATTGTTGAATCTCAACACTCCCTCTCAACAAGATAGGGATTATCTGCCACCCCGATCCTATTTCTATGGTATTCGAATTTTCTCTTGGTGAGTGCCTTCGTCAGAATATCTGCATCCTGATCTTCCGTAGGAATGTAAGAAAGCAACATGATCCTCCGCTGCACACAATCTCTGATATGATGGTACCAGATGTCAATATGTTTAGATCTATCATGAAATACTGGATTAACCGAGAGTTTAATGCAACTCTGATTATCACAATATATCATAGTAGGATCTAAATGAGAACCGAACAAACCGACCAGGATCTTCCTCATTCATATAGCCTTGCATGCAGCTAAATTTGCTGCCATGTACTCGGCCTCCGCTGAATTGAGTGCCACGGATCTTTGTTTCCTGCTGTACCAAGAAACTGTTGTAGATCCGATATTGAAAATCCCTCCAGAAGTGCTCTTTCTGTCCGTTGGGCTTCCTGCCCAATCTGCATCTGTGAAGCCATGCAACTTCACCTCATCCAACTGTCTGTACCACAATCCATACTCAGATGTGCACCTGAGATACCTTAGGACATGCTTTCCTGCCTTCCAAAAGAGCATGGTAGGCTTCACCATCGCTTGTGAAAGTTGGTTCACAGCATAGCATATGTCTGGTCTTGTATTGACTAAATACATGAGCGAACCAACCAACTGTCGATAAACAGTGGCATCCACTACCTCTGCCGATGTAGCATCCTCCTTCCTCCAACCACCAGGAAGAGGAGTGTCGATAGGCTTGCAGCCTTGCATGTGAAACTTCTCTAGTATCTCTCGGGCCTACTTTCCTTGAGACACAAACATTTCACCTTTCCACTGCGAAATTTCCAATCCCAGGAAATAATGAAGGAGGCCCAAGTCCTTCATCTCGAACTCCTTTGCAAGATCTGCCTTGCATGAGTGTATCAACAGTTCATCACCCGTTAGTATTAAATCATCTACATAAAGCACAATGATCAAAAGCTTACCCTCCACCACAATCTAGTATAAGTTTGGATCCGCCTCACTCTTGGCGTAACCAAGTCCGGTGAAATAACTGTCTATCCATGTGTACCAAGCACGAGGTGCTTGTTTCAGCCCATACAACGCTCTTTTGAGCCTGCACACATGCGACTCGCTACTGAAGATTTAGAATCCTTCAGGCTGCTCAATGTACACCTCCTCCTCAATGATTCCATTTAGGAACGCAGTCTTCACATCCATCTGATGAATGTGCCAACCCATCTCCACTGAGAGAGCAAGGATAGTCCATATGGAAGAATACCTTGCGACAGGTGAAAAGGTTTCTTCATAGTCGATCCCCTCGATCTGTGAGAAGACGCGGGCAACAAATCTTGCCTTATACTTCTCAACGCTCCCATCAGCAGCTTGCTTCACTTTGTAGATCCATCTCGAACCTACCACTGATTTCCCTTCTGGCCTTGG
Source organism: Pinus albicaulis (assembly GCA_034641835.2). NCBI lineage: Eukaryota > Viridiplantae > Streptophyta > Pinopsida > Pinales > Pinaceae > Pinus > Pinus albicaulis. The sequence continues at coordinate 1,002,876,652 of CM076577.1, read as the reverse complement.
GACAATCTCCCATGCACTGTTTCTGACAATCGAATCATACTCTTCCACCATGGCATCTACCCTTGCGAGATCCTCCATAGCTTCCTCGAAAGAGGATGGCTCCGTCACGATACACTTTCTCATCAGAGCCATGTATCCAGTAAATCGGTCAGGTGACTGTCTCTGTCTGCACTGTGATGTAGGAACTCCTACATTCTGCACTGCATCAAGATTCAGTCGCTTAACTTCTGTAGTGCGCTTCCACCCTCTGATGTTTGGTGCTGCATGAGTGGTTTCTTCCACTCCATGAACCTCCTCTTGTGGCTGATCCACATCTTGAGGCTCATATTTAGGAACAAGTAGCTCCTCCTCTGCATGCAAGTGTAGCTCCCTCTCAAGCGACAACTTCATGGCTTTCTCCTCATGAAATTTGATATCCCGTCACAAGACAGTAATTCGACTGTCTGGAAAATACACATGATAATTGTGGGGTGTTTCTGTGTACCCCACAAATATCCCAACTTATGCAGTCGGCTCTAGCTTCTTCCTGGCATCCTTCATCACATTAATGTAAATAGGTGAGCCAAAAATCTTCAAATGAGAAATATCAGGCTTCTTACAAGAAAACGCCTCTTCGGGTGTACTCATGCCAAGTACTCTATGAGGACAACGGTTTTGCACATAAACCGCAGTGTTTCATGCCTCAGCCCACAAGTGTATAGGAAGGCCTTGATCATGCAACATCGCCCGTGTAGCACCCACGATCGTTCTGTTCTTCCTCTCAACGACCCCATTTTTCTGTGGGTTATGAGGCGCTATGAGTTCTCTTCGAATTCCTTCTTTGCTACATAAGTCTTTGAATTCACCAGACATGTATTCACCACCATTATCGCTCTAGAGAGCTTTCACTTGCTTCCTCGACTCTTTCTCAACCAGTGCCTTGAACTCACAGAACTTTGAGTATGTCTCGCTCTTCTTCTTCATGAAGAAGATACAACACTTACGAGAAAAGTCATCAACAAATATCACATAATACCTGTGATTTGTTGTTGAAGGAACCGAGAAAGGTCCACACACGTCTGTGTGAATTCTCTCAAGGATCTTCGAAGCATGAATATCCTTCTCATGAAAAGTGGCCTTCACAAATTTTCCCAATGTACATCACTTGCACTGATTTGACTATGCAAGTGTACCTTTAGGAAGCCCGGTAGAAATCAGCTGCAAAATTTTCAAAGTGCCATGGTGAAGATGGCCCAATCTCCTGTGCCACAATTCGCCCTCATCTCGGCTCACCACTCCTTCTGCTTTGCCTGCCATTGCAGTGCAGCCATCTACCTGCAATTGATAAATATTCTTAACTCAAATCCCTATCCTCCTGGTTTGACCAGTTGTTTTATAGCGCAGGAAATCTTTTCCCTCGCTAAAAACAACATCATAACCCTTGTCTTCCAGAATTGCCACGGAGATCAGATTCTTCTTCAATCCTGGAACATGCATGACATCCTTCAAGATGAAAGGTTTATCAGAATCTCTCCCAAAGGAAATGGTCCTGATACCAGTCACACCGTATCTACCATCATCGCCCATCTCGATGTGCACTCCAAGATCATTTTCCTCCAGATCACTAAACAAATCTTTGTCTCCGGTCATATGGAAAGACGCACTACTCTCAAGAAACCACAACAATCCCATAACACTTGAAACCAAGCATGTGATCAAAGAAAAATCCAGCTCAAATTGTGAGGCTAAGGTCTCTCCAGCTGTAGATCCAGCAACCCTCTTACTCTTCTTCTTCTGTGGGCAATTAGTGGCGAAATGCTCGTGCTGGTGACAGTGAAAACACTTCACCTTGGACAAATCCTGCTTCTTGCCTCTAGCTTCGGATTTAGAAGGATTTTTATTCCCCTTCCCTTTCCTTTCTTTGGCAGCCAAAGCGCAATTATCTTCATCTTCATTCTTCGATGAATATCCATCCCTGGTACCCTGCCTTATCTCCTCCTACATAAGATCCGACCAAAGTCGCTCCCATCCTGGCAGTTTCTCCCATCCATTGACAGAGTCTTCATAGCTATGCCAACTCTTAAGAAGCCCAAGGAGAGCCAATCTCACCAATTCTTCTTCATCAAGAGTAACTCCCACACTTCCCAACTCATCCTTGCAGTGGAAAAACTTCATGAGGTATTTTGGAATACTGTCACCTTTCTCCATTTTTATTTTTCTGAGCTTGTCTTTAAGCGCCAACTTCCTCTGGTCACTTCTGCTTTGGAACAAGTCTGTCAAAGCCTTCCACATTAAGAATGGAGTGGCTTTCCCATGAAGTCTAGACACAATGTGGTCCTTCACACCTTCCAGCAGAATCCTTCGACACTTTGCTACCTTCTTTTGCCATGCATCAAGTGCGGCTGCATCGCTAGAAGCATGCTTCAGAATATCAACATCTATGAACTCCTTCAACCCATTATCATCCATCACCGCCTCCATCCTGTCCTAATTCGAGCTTCCCTCAAGTTCATACTCCAATCACAATCCATTGAAAGACATTTCAATGAATTCTCAACTTCGACACCAAGAAAACACTGCAGCAAATTCGAATTCCACTAGCACAAAACTCAACCACTTCAATTATTGCAATCTCCTCCAATGATCAGCACTGCTCTGATACCATGTAGAAATTATATAAATTATGTGTTATATTTCCAAGATTCTCCTAATCTCACACTATTTTAACTTCAGGCAAAATACAAAATCTATTCCACCATTGATCATTTGCGGAAATTAAATCAAGATTGCAATGCACACATGAAACAATAAAAATTCACACACATTAACATAGTTGTTTAACAAGAAAGCCTGAAGCTGAAAACCCCAACTATATGTATATAATATATTTCATAGAGATCATGTAACAATCCTCATACAAAGCTGATCATATCAAGCTCTCAGTACAATACAATCGCTACACACTAATCAAGAACAATCAGCAAAAGTCTGCATTGGTTTTTGCCCTCCTGATAGCCTGCTTCTACTGTGCAATCCCTGCTGAAGAATGGCTCTGAATCAGTTCGAATTGCTCCAGCCTTGCTCACGCAATCCTCATTGGAATCTCCAATGAATGTGTGGTGCATACAATGCAACACTGTAGTCACAACTGATAGTCACACTTGCTCTTTCACCAATCTCTCCACTGAGTCTCCACTGATCTGTTATGCACTGTAGTTAATTGTTGTCTCTGTCCAATTAAATAATGAGTTATTATTTAGTGAATTAATTTAACTAATTAATTCACTCAAATACACTGAAAGTATCAATCATTTATAAATATACACAATCAGTTCAATTGAGTTTAACTCCACAAGTGTAGTTAAACTAGAAACCAACTCCACCAATTACTTCTCCAACTCCACCAAACTCTGTCACTTGAGTTCTAACTGAAGTCCTCCATGTATGAACCACCAGTAGCTCTAGGAATTGCGTAATTCCTTCAGCTAGCTGATCTGAACAATCTGTTAATTGAATGTCAGTTCTCCAAGAGAATTAAGATAATGTTTAGAGTCCAAATATTATTAAGAGCTAATAATATCCAACATGTCTATTTTTAGACTGGCATTCTAAAAATAGACTTCGCCCAAAATCTCTAAAAATATAAGTCCATATATTTTCCAACTTGACCAACCATCCACAAATAGCATCCTGCAACTCATAGAATATGATCGACATGTCTAAAAATAGACAGTCTAAAAATAGACTTTGTGCAAAAAATAGTCTACGGGGCCCACTTAGTGAAGGTGACTCTTTTCACTAAACTCATCATCTTGTTGAATCTCAACAAGAAAACATGGATAAATCAATCACCCTTTTCTACCTGGCCATCCCAGCCATTCTCCATGCCCCCTTGGTCAACTCAATCCTTTCTAGGAAGCGATTGGCCAAATTATTCTTTCTCTCCTCCATTTTGGTAGAATAATCCATATTCGTCCCAGTGGCCTGCCTATACTTCACCAAACCCCAATTTGTCCCAAAACTGGCAATGACCCTTGGGAATAACCAATTCACCTATGGGAATGGGTCTTCAACCTCAACCCACATTACCAGCTCCATATCCACTACCGCAGAATTCTTAGCCTCTGATACGCCCTCAACTGCCATCTTAACCGAACCTGAATTCTTAGCCTCTGATACGCCTTCAACTGCCATAGACCAGTGCAGTTGATCCAAATCGTTGAAAATCCAGACCTCGAAATCGAGCAAAAAGAATGCAGTGAACTTATGTTGAGATCTAGACTCATTTTTAGCTCGGGGGGAGTCACAAATCCGCAACAAGACAAATCAGAACCCCCAACTAAAATTAATCCATCAATAGTAATTAATACAAAAATAAGATAGGGAGAAAGCACAAGTGTACAAGAATACTCTGGAAAACTTGTTAGTGATTCTCCCTCGCTCCCCGAAAGATTAGTGATACGTAAACCAATTTTCTATCCAGATTTTGATCTTTTGGGGGAACTTAAAAATATTTGTATTAAAATTCCTCTCCTCTAGGCCATTCAAGACATCCCTATCTATGCTAATACAATTAAAGAACTATGTGCAAAAAAACCTACGAGGAAAACAAAAACTTCACCAACTGTCAATGTTGTAGGAACCTTGTTTGATTTATTATTGGGTCAGGAGACACTATAAAGTATGAAGATCTAGGGATTCCTATAGTTACAGTCCAAATATATGTTCGCTCTTTCCCAAATATGCTATTCGATTTAGGCACAACCATTAACATTTTGACTGCAGAAACTTGCGATACTCTTGGAATTACCGCTTTAGAACCAACCTCCACCTTGTTGGAACTCGTTGATGGGTCAGTTGTCAAAACATAAGGAACTTTACAAGACATCATGGTTTCTGTTGACTCATGGGAGTACCCGGTAGATTTTTTAGTCATCAATCCATAAAGCTAACTGGATAGACATCCTTTAATTTTGGGTCGACCTTGGTTGGACACAACTGACGCTTTCATAGGTTGTCATACAGGTAGTATGACCATTGCTAAGGGAGATGCTGTAAAAATCTTGTTCTATATCCCCTTGCCAAACCAAGTCTTCCCATTGTAAAAATACACAAACACCCACCTGCATACCTGTAAGAAAACATCTGTTTACCACTTACAGTAGCAGAAGCAATTGAATTCAAAAATCAAACTGAAGATGACATAATTAATAATTTTATCAATCAATCATCTACAACCGAAAAATGTGAAGTGCCAAACGTTAAGAGTGATTCTTGATAATTAGGCACATGAAGATCCTTTAAAGGATAATGATGACCAAAACATTCCCACAACTCTCATTCATAATAACAGACATATTGAAATTGAACCAGGAAAAAATTTGAACATCAATGACAATCTGAATGACGAACAACATCAGAAGCTCATTAAAGTTTTACAAAAATACAAGGGATCCTTCGCTTGGGATTATTCGGACATGAAGGGCATAGACCCTCAACTATGTACCCATCACATTTATACTAAAAAATATGCTCGTCCCATCAGACAACCTCAATGAATATTAAACCTGTACCTTAAAGATATCATGAAGGAGGAATTACAGAAGTTGATAGATGTGAACTTTATTTATCCTATTGCAGATAGTAAGTGAGTCTCTCTGCTAGTAGTTGTCCCTAAGAAAAATGGCAAGTGGTGGATCTATGTGGATTACAGGGAGTTGAACAAAGCCACGCAGAAGGGCCACTTCCCTCTTCCATTTGTCGATCAAGTCCTTGATACATTGGCAGGCAAACAATTATTTTCATTCCTTGATGGCTTCAGCGGCTATAATCAGATTTAAATTACCCCTGAAGATCAGGACAAAACAATGTTCACCTACCCATGGGGTATGTTTTCTTACAGATTGTTACCCTTCGTCTTATGTAATGCTCCAGCTACATTCCAAAGGGCCATACTCAGTATTTTCTCTGATTTAATCAATGAAGGACTTGAGGTTTATATGGATGATTTCACCCCATATGGGGATGATTTTGAACAAGCACTGCAGACATTGGAAATTTGTTGGAACAATGTATCGCCACCAGGTTATGTTTGAGTAATGAAAAGTGTCACATGATGATGATGGAAGGCATGATCCTAGGACACTATATCTTTGTGGCTGGAATACAAATAGATCTGGAAAAGATAGAGGTAATTCTCTTACTATCCACACCCTGTAATCAGACGGAGGTACGTAGTTTCCTCGGATATGCATGATATTATCGTAGTTTCATAAAAAAAAATTCAAAAATTGATGCGCCTTTGTATGCTTTAACTGGAAATGTTGAATTTAAATGGTCTGATAAGTGTGACATTGATTTTACAGATTTAAAGAAATTAGTCTCTACTGCACCAGTATTGCGTGGACCCAACTGGGAAATACCATTTCATATTTCATTAGATGCATCAGACACATTGATAGGAGTTGTTCTCGGTCAAGAAGAAGATAAAAATCCCTATGCTATTTATTATATTAGCAAAAATCTCACCCCTGCTAAATTAAATTATACAGTAACAGAAAAGGAATTCCTAGCAGTCATATATGCCATAAATAAATTTATACATTACATAACTGGATATCAAGTATTTCTCTATACTAATCATTCTACCATTAGGTACTTAGCTAATAAACCAATTACAAATGGGAGAGTGACTCAGTGGTTGTTACTTTTGCAGGAATTTGATATCACTATTAAATATCGTCCAGGGAAGGAGAACCCAGTCGCATATTTTTTGTCTCGGGTCCCAAAGATAAATGGTCTTATAGCAGTGGAGGGCCAGTTTCCTAAGGAACACCTATTTACTGTAGCAGTGAAAGCGCCATGGTATGTGGATGTGGAAAATTATCTCGTCGTAGGAAAACTACCTAGACATTTAACAACAAAAGAAAAGAAGTTAATCGTCCAACGCATCACCCACTTTTCTTGGATTGGTGGGTATCTCTTCCACACAGGAGCTAATATGCATATACGCAGATGCATCTGGGAAGATGAATTTTTTTATATCCTAAGGGCTTGCCACAATGAAACTTGCGGTGGACACTTCGCAGACTGCAGAACCGGAAAAAAAGTATTACAAATGGGTTATTATTGGCCCACTATTTTTAAGGATGCTAAGAAATATGTGCAAGCATGCGATAGCTGCCAAAGAATGGGCTGCCCCAGTCAATCTGATGAAATGCCCCTACAACCACAATTGGTGATAGAACATTTGAAAAGGTGGGCACTATATTTTTTTGGTCCTTTCAGTCCACCCTCAAACTAGAAAGCTTACATACTGGTTGCCACAGATTATGTAAAAAAATAGGTCGAAACAGTAGCATTTCCAAGAGCTACAGAGGAATTTGTTATTAATTTTCTTTTCGAGATATTTGTGTGGTATGGCTTACCCAGGGAAGTGATAACAAATGGGGGGGGGGGGGGGGGGGGTGTAATTTTTAGGAGAGAATATTACAGCCACACTACAGAACCACCACATCACGCATAGAATCACTTCTTCATATCACCTGCAGGCGAACGGGCAGGTCGAAAGTACCAATAAATTCATTGAAGCAATTCTGACTAAAACGGTCTCAACACATCGATGGGACTAGGCTACTAGAATTCCAAAGGCCTTGTGGGTTTACCACACAACTTGGCATAATACTACTGGATATTCTCTGTAACAACTGGTATTCGGTAAAGAACCAATTTTCCCCATCGAATTTGAAATAAAGACTCTCATAATAGTGCAAGAAGTGGGATTGGACTTGACAGAGGCTCAAATTAAGAGACTTCAGCAGATAAACAAATTAGATGAATCCTCCTTACTTGCTTTGCAATGTACCATAATCATTTAGTATCAACGGGCTAAGTGGCAGGACAACCTTATCAAGAAGAATACTTCCCAGGTAAACTGTAGACAAGGTGGCTCGGCCCAAATGAAATTCAAGAGGTGCATAAAAATGGGACTCTCACTTTGACCATCATAGATGGTTCCAACTATTCCTTCCAAGTAAACGGACATCGGGCACTTATTTATCATAAACCATTCACAAAAGAGTCTTTCTTCCAGCAGGTACATGACAACCCCGCCATGCAAATTTTAGCTGCAGGGAGTAATGACCCGACAACTTTGCCTTCGTAAAAATCTGTTCCTTTTAGCTTTGTAAATAATGTATATATTGTCTTGCATTTGATTGTGATTCCATCACTGTACAAATATGGAAAATTTTGGTTCTTGGTTCAATTGACTGAACACCTTTTGTTCATTTGATTGAACAACCGATTTTATTTGTGTGTTTTTTGTTATTCAATCGATTGAACAACAACTGATGTTCTTGTGTGTTTTTTTTGTTCAAACGATTGAACAATTGTTGTTCAATCAACTGAACAACCATTGTTCGGTCAAAAGAACAACATGTTTTCTTTTGTGTGTTTTTGTTGTTCAAACGATTGAACAACTGCGGTTCAATCAACTGAACAGCCAATGTTCAGTGAAAAGAACAATGGATTTTATTTTGTGTGTTTTTGTTGTTCAAATGATTGAACAACTGTTGTTCAATCGACTGAACAATTGTTGTTCGGTCAAAAGAACAACATATATTCTTTTGTGAGTTTTTTTTGTTCAATCGATTGAACAGATGATGTTCAATCAATTGAACAACCGTTGTTTGGTCAAAAGAGCAATAGATTTTATTTTGTGTGTTTTTTCTGTTCAAATGATTGAACAGTTGTTGTTCAATCGACTGAACAGTCGTTGTTCAGTCAAAAGAACAACGGATTTTATTTTTTTGTATTTTTGCTATTCAATCAATTGAACAACCGTTGTTTAGTCAAATGAACATTGGATTTTATTTTTGAGTGTTTTTTTTTGTTCAATCGATTGAACATCTGTTTTTCAATCAAATGAACAACTGTTGTTCGGTCAAATGAATAGTCGTGCTTTTGTAATAAGTAGCTATCTGAATGAATTTTTGCCAATTTAATTCTTTTTCTCATACATTTTGTCATGGGAATCATCTTGGGGATAAGGAATGTGCATCTAAGAAAGAGAAAAACAGTGATATTAATAAAAATTATGATATTTTTTACCTTTGATGGGTATCTTTATTTCCAGATATTGATATTATTCAAACTATGTAATGGCTTGTTGGATATCTTCTCTTCATGGATATTATAAAAAAATGTATTATCTTAAACCATGTTGGTTTATCTTTTCACACTATCAATGGCTGATCTTCTAGGGTAGGGTGACTTAGGAATAAGTGTATAACTTTTATTGCGATTTCGTTTCACTCCTCACACCATCCATAACTCTTAAGGAGTTAATGAACCTCCCTCTAGTTATGATTCAAAAATATACAAATACAAAAATAATATGCAAATATTTTAGAGAGGATAGGGGGTCTCATCATGAGCCAACCTACCATGATCATAAGGAGATAACAAGTAACATTCCCATTATGGCCACCACGCCAGGGTAATGACCTTCTAGCCAAAAAAATTCCTAAAGGATAAGAGGTCTCATCACGATCCGACTTGATTACTTTGTTCGAACCTAGTGAATGGCACTGTGGTTATCTAGTTACCATGCCAACACAGTAGTCTCTCTATTAGAATATTTAAATTATCTAAATACTAAATAGAGGATTCTAGCTCATTTTTGGGTTAAAACGCAACCCTATCGAGGCTATGGACACTTGCTGGTAGCAATGGCTCTGCTTGTAGCATTGGAGTTTCATGTTAAACTGTTAATAATTTTATATTCACTTATTTTTTCCAACCCATTTCAAAAGGAGAATTTATCATTTGAATAGTGTTATCTTTATAAAAACCAATATGCATGGTAAAAATACATATGAATTAACTTAATTATGTCTAATCACTTAATTCAAGCAGTTGTTATCACTCTTTACATATCATGTTCTGTTATAATTTCCCATCAAAGAAAAAATATTTTTCATAATAATTATTCCTCCATTTTTTTTCCTTTTTAATCATTTCGCCACCATCCTCATGATTTGAGCTGATAAGATTGATTTCTGCCACAATTTATGTTTCTCTGGTTATTATTCTGATGCATTAATGATCCTCAATGTCTTTCTCTTTTTCTGCGCTCTAAGGGCGTGGATGCCCTTCTCTCAATGGTGGGGGGGTGGGGGAAGGTGTACATAGGTATACATGATGAGAAATCATGCGAACTAATAATAAAATTCCACTGAAACCTGTTGATTTGACAAACAAATATAATTGCATTTATACCCTTTTTAATAGTTTCAAAGTATTTGCATGTAGTATTTTTTTGTTCTTAATTTATGAAGTCGTGAGTAGTGCATGCAGAAGTAGAATTCAGCCTCTGAGACATAGCAGTCATGGGTGGAAGATTTGTCTGCAATGAGCTCACAATACTCAATATTACAGAACAGGCTCATGTATACTGCAAAATGTTGTTTGGCTTTCGTATTTGGAAAAATTACAAGGATTCCACACTGAGATAGCATTATAATTCCTGTAGAACCTGCAGAATGGACACACAATTATGAAAGGCGGAGACATAACAGTATCAAAAACTATAAAAGTTGAGGTTTCTAGACTTCTAACAGAAGGGACAAAGTGGACTAATAAGCACGTTCAGCTACATGAATCAATTGCTATTTTCCAAGATCCATATGAGAATTTGGTACGCAAAGGAAAAATGATTCACCTTGCGACTTTGAAGGAACCATGTAAAGAATTGTAAATCATCGTTCAGAAGTATATTAAATGTGATGGATGCCAAGACGTGGTGAAACACCAGCAACTCAAACTTCTAGCCATACTCAAGCAGAAAATTCTAGTTAAATTGTCATTTTTCTTGAATTCTTTGTTGCATGACATATCTATTTGGGTTAGGAGGGCTAAAAATCCACACACAATTATCAACCATCATGGTCTAATAAAGCTTATTATCACTCATGGATTAACTGAGCATGAGTTAACTTGGGAAAAATTTATAAACCCTGTCCTAACCCCATTAGAAGAAAACCCAAACAACAGAGAAATTGACGAGCCAAGAAGGGAAATATTAATTCCAAGGAAAGCCAGAGGAAAAAGGAACCATCCCTTTACCTCGGGTTCGGTGAAATGAATATGCTCTGAGCGATTAAGTTCATGAAAAAACACTTCAACCTTAGCCGATGAGGCATGACCATCTCATACACCTCCTCTAGACACAGAAGAAGGAATTCTATATGGATATGAGGAGGAAATGGCCAGAGTGCTGGAAAGTATGAGTGCATTTCATGAAGAATTCATTGTAAATAATTCTTAGGGACATAGTTTCCCTCTAGACTAGACTACTTTTGTTGCCCGTTCTGGTCACACTAAGATTTTACCATCTAAGGAGGAAATGAAAAATTGAAGGGATTTAGCACCCTGTGGTGGTGAATATTTGGAGGAAGAAAAATTTGCAGAAAGAACTCCTAAGTACGAAAACCATTCAGGTGACATCGTCCCATTAGAACAGAGTATTGATATAGGGACAATTTCTAAGGTTCCTAAAGAAAATGTCATCCCATTGGATCAAAATACTGATATAAGCACAGCCCCTTCAATACTTGAAGAAAATACTATTTTACCAGATTTTAGCCTATAAATTGGTACAGCTCCCCCTGTGCCTGAAAAAAGTGTCGTGCCCTCTTCTATTGTAAACCCTACAACGAAAAATTAAGTCAAAAAGGGCTAAGTTGAGGAAATTTCGCAATAAATACAATAAGTTTAAAAGAATAGTCGAGAAATTAAGGGAATGGTTAAAATAAGGGATAAGGTTTGGAAGCCTAAGAAAGAAACAGACATTGCTAAGACATAGAAAGAAGTGTAGACATGCGCTGATGAAACCCAAACAGAATTAGAAACACAGACAGTGGGAACTCAGACAGAATTAGAAACACAGATAGAGGAGACTCAGATAGATGAAACACCTTTTTATACTCCTCTGATAAAAGAAGTCGTTATTTCAAGACTTCAAGACGAATTGACAGAGACCCAACAGGAATTGGCTAACTATAAGAAGGAAGTGATACCACTACTGTACATCAAGAGTTGATGGAAAAACTTAATAAGCTTAATGCAACTGAATATGAGACTTTTTCCAACTTCAAAAGTGAATAGGAGAAGGTAAAGAAAGCACAAGCTCAACTTGAAGAAGCCACAAAGCAAACAAGTACTATTTTCTCGATTTAATCAGATGTCATGTCTTGAAGATCACCTGCTACTAATTATACTCTATTTTTATTAGAAATATATTTTTTATTAAAATTAAAATCCATTAGAGCAGGGAAACCCACTGATTTTAAGACCACTGCGGAATTTGTCCAGTGTTGTGGGGAATAGGATGAAAAAGTTCAACACCTCTTGTATGAACTATATTTACACAACTTATTTTTGGAAGATGATAGACATAGTAACCCAAGTCCCTTTATAGGAGACATCCAATTTCAGGCATTCATTTCCTTTGCTAATAATCAAATCAAGTGGGCTAAAGCCTATAATGTTTTTCAGAAAAGAGAACATGGTTTGGATCTCTGGGTCAGAGGGGAACCCACTAAACCTCTGCATCTCTTCACTCATCACAATATATTTATCAAATAGGAAGGATTTGTATCCAAATTAGGACCAATCCACATGGATATTCTACAATATGGGAGAGAATAATTTCAATATATAGAGAATATTTTTTGTTAGCAACTAAGCAAAGATGACAGGCATCCACTTACAACATTAAGAATCGAGAACCTTTTAATTATAGAAATTTTAAAGTAGTTGTTGTTCATTTTTTCACATATAGTAACATAATTTTATACATGGGTCCTACATGGATAGGGTGATGCTACAGGTGTCCTATCATATGGTACCCTCCTGAAGGCTATCACCATAGTTATGATCTTCCATAGGGTCATGAAAATCAACCTTTTGCAAAAGTCAAACAAAAACATGGTTTTAGGCTGTATAAGGAGGAAGTCTACCCTGCCTATTCCTTGAAATTGTTACACCTCGACCATCTCATTTCATGAGGACATGCAATAAGGTATGCTGGGGAGTATGTTGGACCACGAAAAAGGTACATTTTACCCTCATAATTAACTTGATTTATTATTAACTTTCATGTGTTTACCTTCATTTTGGGAGTAAATCTGGAAGAATTAATTAGAAACAAAAGGTAAAACCTATTATCAATAAATAATGTAATTATGGGTAAAAAGGCTAACTGTGGCTGTTTTTATGTGCAGGAAATCTAAACTGATTAACTGTTGTTCAAACGATTGAACAACAACGGCCAAGAAAAGGAACAAGATCTCATTTCTGTTTATACAGAACAACAAAAATCTAGGAGTACCTCACTTATTCTATAATAGAAACTGTTAGACAGCTGCGAAATACTTAGGATCTCCTAATCCTGAGGATTCACCATTATCCATTCTATTTTTATGTAAAGATATAAAAGATCAATAGATGGAATAGAACGAAGGTTGTTGATCCGTATGTTGTAATTGTATTTTATTTTCATTCCTTCATAATAGAAGCTTTCACGCTCAGCGATGTTGCACCCTGACTGTTAAATTTAATGCAAAATATATTGGTTTTCCCATAATCGTATTCTTAATATCATTTGGCAGAGACTTATGCAGCCTCTGGGCCCAGTCACTAGGAGTTCTACTGTTGTCTTGTGTTATAGTCTTATTTTCCAGTTTTTCAATTAATCGTTCTTGTGTTTTATAGAAGTTGTAATTGATTTGAATTTTATTAGTATTGAGTGGTTTGCGTTCTACCGATTTAAAGTCTTAATCGCTTTCATTTTCCTCATGAACGTTATTTCACGCGTTTACTACAGTTATTTGAATAATTAGATTGTTGTTCATTCTGAGTGAGCTTGTTGGCTGATCAATCATTGAGAATTTCAATTGCAGAACGTGACTATGTTACTTGTTGTTCAGTTACTGCAGTATTCCCTATCTGATTAGATAGATTGTTGTAGATATTAATAAGTAATTATGGTTAATTGTGAATTCCTTTAAGCTTTGCATTTCAATTTGATTTTATATAACAGATCAAAGTTAAGTTGAGTTAATCGGTTGAATTGTTTAATGATTGATTTTCAAATTGCTTTGATTGAACTTCAAGAATTAGATTTTATTTCTGCAACAGTTTCGATTTGATAACCTCTAGTTTCACCTGCATAAACTGTGTTGAACACTCTTGAAATAAATAGACTTAAACTGGGTTGATGATTAATGTAGGCATTAGGATCGCTTTTAAATAGACATCTTAGTGAGCCAACAATACTGAGGTGGATGAAACCTCCAAAAAGTTAATCAAATTCTCCATACTAGATGAATATAGACGAGATGAATTATGTCAATTTCTAGAGTAAACATGTGTTTATCTCAACAGCAAATCATCAACCTTTTAAGGCCAAGTCAACACCTTAATCCTTGAAGTCAGCACCATAGAGCTTCAACAATTTTGATTTCCCTATATTGTTATACTATTTTTGTAAAAAAAAATAGGATATTTTGTAGGTAATATTGATATTTGAAATCAAGATATTTTGATAAAATTGTATAAATACTTCATATATAGAAGTACAAAAGGTTGGAACTTGTATGAAGAAAGGGTCTGCATTTTAATGTAAAGTTGTGCATTGTATTGAAGTGATCAATTTCATTAATACAAAAATTTTGTTCGAGGATTCCTGTGTCGAGCAATTGGTGATGTCTCTTCTCATTTGATATCATTATTTTCCCAATTTTCCATATGTTTTCTATCTCTATTGTTTAAATAAGATAAAGGGTTTAATTTGTTTAAATACACTCTGCTCTAGCTTATAAACAATATTCATGTTTTCTCTATGATATTAAGTATAGAATTCATCTAAGCATGATTTATATTTAATTGATTCCTAATATTTTCATCTTATTCACCCCACAAATGCTCTAAAATATCCAAAATATTGCCTACCTTGCGCTATTACTTCTAAGCTGTTATTTTTATTTTTGATTATCCTAAGATTCATGAATCCATTTCCAAATGTACTTTCCTTGTAGTTTCAACCAAATATTAAAAAAAACCTTTGAAAATCATAGCTAGCCTAATATCTTAATACATAAAATCTAAATTAAAAAGCAATATCCATCTATGAAGTTGGAAGGGCTAGATCTCAGCTTTACAAGTAGTTTTGTGGTTACCTCTGCAATTTCTTCCCAGCCTAGGAAAATTATGAAGTGATAACAGGAAGGATCCTTGAGTAGTCCACCTCTTGGATCAATACCTAGCTATGGGAGGCCACAATATTCAGTAGCAGGATGGATCAATGACAGTGGATGTAGTAAGATGCCAGAGTGATAATTGTAGTGACTATTAGCAGTCAGATGTTGGGGAGCACAATGTAGAGTTGGTAGCAATGAATAATGGCATAATGCAGAGTTAGCAACAATGCAGAGTCCTAGTGGATTATGCAGTATATAGTAGTAATTAGATACTTGAGTGACAAATGCATTATACTGATCACATTTGATTCAATATTTTGGACGGTTTTCAGTTGCAAATGTTGCAGTCACATCAATAATAGAGTTGCATTGCAGATGTAGTGTTGCAACAATAAATTAGGGTCAAAAATAGCATAGATGTAGCACATATCAGATTTGTGCAGTAGTTGGTGGGAAAAAACAGCCATACATCAATAGTGTAACAGGAGATGATGAAAAGACAGGGTATTTTGGAAACATGTGTAGGACTAAAACACATTCCTCACTAAGAGGGAGTGTTAAATTTTGTAGCATAAGATGTGTTCTAGCCATGAAACTTTGTGGAGAGGCTAGAATACATGAGATCTCCAGAACCCAGAAATAATTTCTGAAAATTCCACCTAGAAGTGACTTATATTATTAACCAAATTTAATAATGTTTCCTAAGCCTAAACTTAGGAAAACTGGTTAATTAATCAATATTAATTAATTCAAGGCGAGAATAGTCTAGAAGCTCATATGGATCGATCCAGATATGATCCTAGCCATCTATTATGTTTAAATCTTGGATTTTGGTGCTCCAACGGAGGATTATAAGAGGATATCAATGTGGTGATGGAGATATCACTTTAGACACTTGAGCAATTCGATTTCTTGGTAGATCGATTTCCAGAGTATCAACAATCAATTTCCAGAGAGAGACATAGATTGAAGCAGTGAGTGAGGGGAAGAACAGTGATCTAGAGGAATATTTCCAGATCCGGAGAGGCAAAAGTAAGAGCTCTAAGTTATCCTAGAGAGGTAATGCAGAGTTATGCGCAGTAGCTTGAAGGGAAAATCATTTTCTGAGAGGGGAAGATGTCTTCAGTCCCAGAGACTAGGAAGGAGTCCAATATTTCCAGTGAAGAACTTTCCCAACTATAAGAAGGAATAATGAACTCATCAGATACCATGCAGATGCTTGACATCACGAAGGTTGCACAATGCATCGTATAGGTTAATGCATAAGGTCAGAGAGACAAGTTTTATAAAGGAAAGTTTTGTTGGGGGTTGCCTATGGAGGAAGGGAAATTACCTTCATTAATTTTACCCAAATTTTCTTTCTGTGGATTTCTAGTTTCAAACATCCATATTGTACTCATATTTTCACTACTACATAATAATAAAAACCATCATTACTGCATCGGTTTTCCCAAGTTTGGTTTTTTCGGGGATTTTTGTCCAAAAATAATTGTGCTATAATTTATTTGTGTGTGCTAGCATTTATCCGCTTCCAACATTTTATTTTTCCACGATATTTTATTTGTGAAGGTTGTAGTATTTTTATTTTGATATTTTCCATAGCATATAAACTGTTAAATTAATTAAAAAATAGGAGTAATAACATCAGTTTCTGCAATATGATTCCAATGGTGGATTTTTCAAAACCGAATGAGTTTTCACACCCGAAAATCACCCAATGCCTTCTATTCAACCACGTACACATGCACATAGTGTACATCACACACATACAACCACACACGACATACAACACCATACAATACATGCACCTACACCTGACATACAAGACATACACCTACACTTGGTGTACAACACCACACGTACACCTACATCCGGTGTACAACACAATACATATAAGCATAAAGAGTACAAAATAACGAATATATATGTCATGATATCATGACTACACAATGCACATATATAGTACCACATGCCTGCAACACAACATGTACGATATGCACACAATACCACATGTACACTGATACCATATGTACAACATGAACACAGTACTACCTATACATATTACCAACTGCACAACATGTGCACAACATTGCATGTGCATGACACCACTTGGACAATGTATACACAGTGCCACATGTACACCACACCACCTATACAACGTGTACACAATACCACATGCACGACATGCACACAACACTACATGCACGACATGTACACAACACCACCTTCTCACAGTACCACATGTATACCATATACACAACATCGCATGTACACAACACCACATTTACAATCATGCACACAACACCACCTGTACAACATGCACACAACACCATATGTACATTGTATTGTATATACAACATGTACATAGCACCATATGCACACAACACCACATATCCAACATGTGCACAACACCATATGCACACAACACCACATATCCATCATGCACACAATATAATATGTACACATCACTGCATATCCAATATGTACATAGCACCATCTATACCCAACATTGCATATGAAATATGCACCCAACACCATATATACAGTAGGCACACAACACCATAGGTACAATCGTAGAATGTATAATATGCACAACATATACACAACAATAGCACTTCACATCCAAAACCACACTGTCTCTACCAAGAAAACTTGCTCCCAATCTCTCTGCCATCTTGCGTATCCCAACATCACATACTGCTTTCATTCCTGTTGCACCAATTTTTTGTCATATAACCTGTTACTATTATATGGACTAAAGTACACCATGTAAGACCAATTTTTACCATAGTAAAATTGCTTTCACTATGAAAAATAACTTAATAAGCCATAGTTTATTAAGTTATTTCTGGTCTAAACAGTAAACCTCAGGGGAAATAATTAAATAAATCTTTATTTGTTTGATTTTCCTCTAGGGATAATTAATTAAACCACTGTTTAATTAATATTCCTAGTCATATTTAACCCAAAACAGGAAAATTAATTAGAAAAATCATTATTTATATTATTATTTTCTAGGAATAATTATTTAAATCACTATTTAATAATATTCCTTGTTAAATTTGACTAAATAATTTATAAATAATTGAATAAATCATTGTTTATTTAATTATTACTCAACCATTCTTAAAATAATAAATAAATCATTTATTTATTTATTGTTTCTAAATAAAGGGATTTGACCCAATTCAAATCAATTTTTCCTCCAACAAAAATAATAAAATATTCCATAAAAGTTGGATCTAGATTTGGTTATTAATATTTTAATTATGCACTAATATCTAGACTAACTCAATATTTTGTTATAAATAAAAGGGTTTTTCCATTCATTCACCACCTTTTGTTGCCTAGATATCACTCTTGATCTATACTTTTGGTCTGACTTTGATCCTCCCATCATTGTCATATTTTTCTACTTTTTTATTGTGAGCTCCCTTTGAGTTCCATTTTTGTCTGGGTTTTCTGCACCATCAAGAGAGAGATATCTTAGATCTGAAGCTATGAGGACATAAAAGAACCCATACCATTGAGGGGGGCTAGTAACATCTTTCTATGTTCCCTTCCCAGGTGTCATAATACAAAAAATTCTTTAAAAATTATTGTCTTGTTCATTGGATGCATGGAGCAACTCTTACTTATTTTTTGTTGTTTAATGTCTTTAACTGCATAGATCTAGATTTTTGTAGCATTTATTCTGATCACTAATTGCTGATCTAAGGAAATTGACAGCCATATTTCATGTTAGGGATGTTTGTTATGCACATCTAAAGTGAGTTTTTTCGTATGCCTGTGATTATAATTCACACTAACAACTGGCGACTCCACTGGGGATTATGATTACGACCGTTATCATTTTTCAAATCCCTGCATGACCAACTGCTTCAACCCCTAGTGTTTTTCTTAAGCTTCTTATTTTTCATTTCTTCATGTTGTTTTTAACCTTTAAAGCCCTAAAACTGTAAAATTTTAACTTCCATGTGTTTCTGGGCCCATTGCATAGGTAACAGGCATTAGTCGTAGAAGAGATGACATTTTTTTTCTTCTGAAACATGCTCTCGAGAGAGCCGGAAGTGCAGGTCGCATTTCTTGGGCCAAAAAATGCGACCTCAACTCTCAGGTAGCGAATAATAGCCTGAAAACTATGACCTCAATGGAAAACAGGTCAGAAACTACGACTTCTACTTTTTGCAGGATTATTTTTGTGATTTTTCTGAGTTTGTCTGGAGCACTATTCAGGATTGTTTGACCTCCCTCTTCACCCATATTGGACCTATACTTGCTTATTTTTACTTGTCGAAGTAGAAACCAAGCCTCTTAGGGCTTCAGTACGCTTCCACCTTTTTAGGAGGAGTTTAGCTGAAGCAGGTCCTGTGAGATTTCAGTGTTTTTTAGCCATTTTTTCATATATGAATATACACTTTTAGATCCTTTTGAGATCGGGTTATTTATCCATCCAAAACACCTCTTTTCAGTTTTTTTGGGTGCTCCTTTAGGGTCCACTCTGTTTCCCTCTAGGTTGTAGCCTTTCGCCACCTAATTTTCAACATTTTTCCTCTGGTTTTTTGCTATTTTCTGCAACTCTTTCTAGCAGATCTCACCTTTATATCCCTGTCCCTGTCGAATTTAGATCCATTCGCCATTTTGTGTGTTTTGACTAGATTTCTCCCACCCATAGACTAGTTGTTGGGAAGCCCTCCTCCTTAGGTTTAAATTGATGCATCTTAGGTGTTTATTTTATTGGCACGTTCATTTTCCTTTACTCTCATTTTCAGTTTTATTTACAGTTATACAACATCTTTTTTATTTTTTCTCTACACACGTCCAGGCTTAATTAACATTAACACACTTATCACATACACGCACACCCTAAGTGAAGAGCGTCTGGTTTACACCGCCAGGCTAAGACTTAAAAATTTTAATCAATTGATCTTGCAACTCCTTGCCCTTGTTTACCTCTATT
Organism: Pinus albicaulis; assembly: GCA_034641835.2. Taxonomy (NCBI): domain Eukaryota; kingdom Viridiplantae; phylum Streptophyta; class Pinopsida; order Pinales; family Pinaceae; genus Pinus; species Pinus albicaulis. Next base: position 1,002,856,450 of record CM076577.1, on the reverse strand, counting down.
CCTTATTGGGTTCTATGTATTTTTATCATCATTGCACCCCAAAGGCTTTCATCCCAGAGTCTCCAAGGCCTTCATCCTTAGTTTCCATTAGGATCCCTTTCACATTTGTACACTCATCCTCCTATGGGTTATGATTTCCCTCAAGGAGGGGATATCTCCTCTATCACTTTTCCCCCTCCCGATAGCATGTATCCAGGACACGGCATGCCTCACACCTTTTCCCAATCGCATCCTTCAATGCGAGGGCCTGATTTTTCCCACCCTGTTTACCCCAATGTTTCTCAACCTCATTATTATCTGTATCTGCAACCTGGTGCTCCAGCTCCTCCAACATAAGAACCTCAACCTCCCTTGCCTTCTCAAGCTCCACAACAGCAGCCATCCCCCCCTCAGGGTCAGGTGTATGCACAAAAAAGTGTCACTAATCCTCTCGCTCCCAAAAAGAAGAGGAAATGCAACCAAAGCCAAGTCACCCTAGGTAATATGGAAACAATCCACAAGGGAATACATCTAACACTGCAACCCAGCAACATGGTGCTCAGCCCAAGCAGGACAGGCCTATTCACACGACTAAGCCTTGTTCTTGTTGCGGTGACTATGGTCACTATACCCATGATTGTCCCCTTTTACCTTAGATGCATCCAATGTGGGAAGCTCAAGCAGCATCCTAAGGACAGAAAGCCTCCCCTTTGGTTCCTCCTAATGTTTCCCATACTCAATCGGCTGTGTTTACCAATCCTTTCTTCCAACAAGGATATGTCTCTACCCAAGCCCCTGAAAGTCAAGCGGCCACTCAACCTCTCCCATATAGTACCTATGTTTACCAAATCCTCATGATGAACTCTGACCGACCCAATACCGGTGACCTCAACCTTCAGAATCAGTCCCGTCAGTATAAAAAGCCCCCTGCTACATCTGCCATCGAGCCCCCATCTTCAGGTCCCACATAGCCTCTTTCAACACCCAATGGTCCTTTACTAATCTCTACACCTAAGTCATAGGTTCATACCAATATCCCCAAGAGACCATTATGCCAAAACATTGCTTCCGGTAAAGCCGCCCACACCTACAATATAGTAGATGACCTGGTGCAATCCCCTGCCACCATGTTAACACTGGAAATCCTCCAGTTGTGCCCTTTACAACGTAAAGCTCTACTAACTGCTATGGGCACTGTGGATCCTTTAGAGGATATTTTCATTGTCTTAGATGTTGACAAGTAAGAGCATCCACGCCTTCCTGCATCCATCGCCTTCCAAATTCCTGTCAAGATCTAGAACGCCAACGTCTCCCGATGTATCATTGATGAGGGGGCATCCACCTGTGTGATGTCTGCTTCTGTTTGGAAACATATCGGATCCCCTGAGTTAGCCCCTTCCACTATCACCCTCCATGCGTGGGATGTCCACTCTTCCCAACCCCTTGGAATGTTCCGCAATTGTCCTATTACTCTTGCAGGCAAGACTGTTTGTGTTGACGTTGAAGTCATTGATGCCCCCTTAGACTACAATATTCTATTAGGTTGTACCTACACTTATGCGATATATTTTTTCCCATCTATGGTTCACCGTAAGATGTGCTTTCCTCACAATGGAAAGATCGTTACTATAGATCAACTGACATATTACGAACCGAAGTCTCAGACCTCTCCAGAGTCCATTATTTCTTCATTGGCCAATAAACAAATATTCGAACCTCCGACTAGTGTCTCACCCAGAGTTTATAAATATTCCTCTTTGTTTGGTTCATTCCCTAGTATCCTCCTTCTTATATCTCACCCTAGCTCGTCGAATGTTTTCATGATGCAATCGTCTCGGTCCGACCTTAAACGGTTTGGTTCGACTAGCCAGCAGCCCCGCCCTTTGCAACCTCCTCCTAGTACTTTGACTCAGCCTTCAAGACCTCCTCCTTAAGGTCCCTCATCTGTAGCTGGTGTCCATGATCCTATATATCCTCCTCGAACGGTTCCCCCTAGCCTTAACCATCTCGGAGCTATCCCGCTTGGAAATTACCCCTCCGGTCAGATACTATTTCTTGTTCCCCCTACTGGAGTATTTTCGGTACCTGTTATGGCTACCTTGACCCTTCTATTACACGTTATTTTGTCACCATGATTTGACTGTCTATATAGGTCCATCACTACTTATATTATGCTCCCTTAGAAGTCAAAAACCTTAATGTTCCTAAACCAAGTTTTCGAATTGGAGAAAAGCTCATTAAAACCCTTAAAAGTCTAAGTCTGCACTTTTCCTAGCCCTTTCTTGTGGATCCGCGGATACCTATTCTATAGCCTCCAAAAACTCCCACACATTCTATTAATAAAACCTGCAGACCCACGTAAAAGTCAAATTAAAGGAAAAAGTAAGTTCTAGAAGCCTAGCTGGTCGTATATTCTCCCAACTGGAAGCTTCTAGAAGCGTGATCAGTTCGAGCTTTATCCTCTACTCATGGAGATTTATACCTCCACTCATGGAGCTTATCCCTTGGTCCATGAAGCTCAAATCCCTTCATGAGAGGAATCCATCCCCCTCTTCATGGAACTGAAACTACCTCCATTTACCTATAAATTGAGCTCAAGTTTCAGTCTTAAGGGTATACTATAGTATACATACATGTTAATTGCTGAAGGAATTCCCAAGAGAGCATACTCTACATACTAGTTTTTATTGGCATGAGATTTATCACACCCTTATGCCCATAACTACATGTTGGTTCAAAGAGAGGAAGGCTTGTCAAACTGCAAGAGGATTGATTTTTCAGGACCTGGGAGGAACTTGTACGACATCAAGGTGACAGGTTGTAAATTTATTCTTTTCATTCAAAGATAATACATATGGATCTCATTTTCTCATTGAATTGTTCTTATTCTTGTTGAATAATTCAATACTTAGATTCCTTGATCGCTAAGTTAGATTAGTTGTTCTTAATTATTATATGTTGCAGGTGCTTTTAATCCTTTTGTTTGTCTTTGATTGTAGGTTCTACATACTAAAGAAGCCTCTTTGGAGCGACTAGATAAAAGGCTGCACTAAACGTTGGATTTCAAGGTAGGGGCATGTCCTCTTTCTTTGTTTATAATAATTATGAATTGCAAATGATCTAGATAAAACAATTTACAAATGGATGTTTGTTTCTAGCTATCTGTAGAATACTTGGGAGATATCTCTTGTCCGCAAGAGGGATTTATCTACATAACACCTTCCCAACATGATCGTGTGGATACTAGTCTAGTATATTGATCCCCCATCCAATTCCCCATCTGGTCAGCCCAAACCTTACACTGCTTTGACACCGGTCCAACCGGTCGCCATGACCCCTCCCCTTGCTTCTGTGCCTCAGCCACCTCAAAAGGAACCTACTCCTGTTGCGAAAGCCTTGGGTGAGAGGGGTAAAGCATGATAAAAGGAACCTGCGGAAAAGGCTGCCTAGGCAACACCTGCTCCTTCTCAACCTCCAAAGCATACACCTTTGTGTGCTTTGTGTGATGTTGTCGGTCATGCCACCCATAATTATCCTGAATTTCCTCGTATCAAGCCCATGGTTAACGAAGCGTTTCCAGAGTCTGATATCCCAGAGGTCCATGTTACTTTACTTGATTCAGCCCTGAAACTCAAGAATTTGTGCACAAATCATCCTTGTGCTTTTTGTGATTTCCATGGCCACTATACTCACCTCTGTCACCGCCTTGAAGACTACCGCACCTCTTTGGAAGCGGTTTACCTATTCAAGGCCAAGCGCAACTAGTCCACCTCTCCCTTACTTGTGTGTTATGCTTTAGAAAAACCAGAGGACACAGTCGCTCCCATTGACATACCCCCTCTCGATGTCGATATGACGGAGCCTTCAACCACTATCCTATACCTATCATCATCTATGAGATCCATGGTAGAAGATCCCTCTAGGGCATCTCGGTCTATTTTTCCTGACCTCCCTTTAGTGATCCCCTTGGGCTCAAGATTGGTAGATTATTCATCTAATTTTTCTTCTATCACCCTCCGTGACGATGCGCATGTGAACCTCATTTCTCATGATGATGAGTAAGGTAGCTTCGTCGCGTCAGGTGATATTTCTTCCACCAGTCACCCCATCTTCTATTACAATGAAATAATGGAATCAATCACCACCCCTAACTTTATCTATCCCCCCTTACATCGAACCCATGCATTCAAACCACATACACCTTGTGGTCATTACATTGACACCCAATGTTTGGGTAAGGGGGCACCCATATTTGAGAGTCCAGGAGAAATAGTTCTCTACAACCCTCCTAGTGCATCTAGTCGTGTCGACTCTAGTACCATTATTCTTCCCCATTTAGAAGAACCTATAGAGTCCCATATCACTTTAGATCACTCTAGGGATGATCCTCCTCATCATTCCTTCATCTTACATCAACAATCCAGTCCCTTAGAAATTGTTGTTGACCAACGTCTATATTTTCTCAGTGAGCACCAGTTCATTATCTCCAAAGACACTCTTTGGTATAGTCACACCATATATGGCGCTCCATAAACTCCTCTAGCTAGGGGAATCATTCCCACCTCTGCATACCAGATCAGTCCCCTCCATCATATATGTTTGGGGTCAGTGTCCCATGCTTGGGGGCATGATGGCACCCATGGACACCTTCTCACTTGATTTTCATAAGTCTTGGCCTAGACCCCATTAATCTAGGTATGGTCAATTTTCCTCCCATTCCTTGGATAGTTGGACCTACCGGCCTCTCCTGTGAGCCATATATCATAGATTTTTGATACCCTATCTTCAAATATTCTACTTTGTGTGATACCATACTTACCACTTGGTCCCTCTGTTTGACTTGGTGGGTGGGGATGATTCTAGACCTCCTATAGCAGTTCATTCTCGTATTCTTTTCTTACCTTGGTTATTCACCAGGACCATTTTTCCAAGAAGCATCAAGCCCATATTTAGACAAGTATGGTCACCTACCTGAAAGTCACGAATCTTGATTCCAATGGTCGGTTTATCCGCTATGATCAACGAAAGATTTAGGGCCTTTTCTCCTCTCTACATTCACCACAACTACACTTGAAAATGAATCAAACTAGACGGGAAATGCCTTATTAAAAGAGAAATCCCAGATTTTTCTTTCGCTATTTGTGATCAAACCATAGCTCAGTTTGACAAACCGCCAGCACAGTTGGAAATCTCTCACCAAGATCTCAAATGGGTATCCTTTCATTTTTGGTAATTTGATACTTCACTCAGATACATTTTTTCCAAGAAGGGTCACTTCACCGCTTCTCCAAATCGAATTTCTTCACTTGAGACACTTGTACTTGGGGCACCACTTTGCCTTCATACTTGTCGATGATCGTGTCGATTTTTGTCATGATTAACCATCTTGTACTCAAGTTTTTATGGTCCCCACCGAGCCTGTTCTATGTGGTAGCATCATTGAGTTGCCCTTGTTTAGAGCATCCAAGTTGAGTCATCATCGCATCCATGGAGTTTGTCCCGAGTCCCTTTGTCTCCTGCCACAACCTTCCATCCTTCATTGTTTTTTTCATCTCTCGTGTCGCACATTTTGGCCCCCAGTCATACTGTCCCATATCCGCTCTGGAGTCGAGTCAGTAGTTACCAAGTCATTCATGTCCTTTATGCTCTAACAAGGGAAGTCGTCAGCCTGCTACTCAGTACCCTCCATTCCACCATTATCCCTAGAGTCAGTCTATCAGCCTCTCTACTATTATCCCTCGTGCCTTAGTTGAGGATCCCTTATTGCCTCACCTATGGTGGACCTACTTCTGTCGACATCAGCTTATTCATTCGAGAAGATAGGTCTAGAGGGCGGTGTACCTTGGTTCCAGCTTCCACTCTTGTTCGGTGCCTCGGATCAAGAAAAGAGACCCTTTATTGCCCTTTGACTTGATTTTTTCTCAACTCCAACTCCTTACGACATGATTGAGATCCGTACACTTGATGGTTTAGTGATGCAACCGATTGTACCAGTGATTCCTGGGTGTGTGTGAGATGTTTTGGACCTCATGAGGTGGTGGCCCTTCAAGTATCCCCCCACATGCTCAGATGATATCTCTTATATAGCCTTGGATGTAGCTCTACAGATTTGTAGTTTTCAACCCCATCCGCTTGCAGCGCCTTTTTAGTTTGCATGTATCATTCAGATTTTCAAAGCCCTTTCTTGTTTTATAGGGCCTCTTTGGTTGTACTTATATCTCATGTACTCAAATATTATTGTATAAGTCCTAGCTATTGTCACAAGCACAGTATGTATGTGGGATCCATTATCATGTTTTTATCTAGCCCATGTTTATGCTAGCATGTACTATATAGTTCAGTCCCATGTTTGCTGGATGCACCATTATTATTTGTACTTTTTTATCTCAGCGGGCATAGGTATGCCTCCCCCACCTCATGTAGAATAGGTACTCACTCATAAAAGAGACTTGTAACACTTCTAAGTCTCGCCTCCTCAGGGTATTTTTCTACGCTTTAGTCTGCCTTATATTTCTCTCTCTGACTCCCCTTCGGTGTCTAGTGATTGATTTCTTACAACGTACTTTGGTCATACGAATAGCTCCTAATGTTCGCACATTGGGGGGAAATTTGTTACACCGATTTTTGGTCATCTAACCTATTACTATTAGATGGAATAAATTACACCATGTAAGACCAATTTTACCATAGTAAAATTGCTTTCACTATGAAAAATAATTTAATAACCCATAGTTTATTAAGTTATTTATGGTCTAAACAGGAAACCCCATGAGGATAATTAATTGAACCACTGTTTAATTAATATTTCTGGTCATATTTAACCCAAAACAGGAAAATTAATTAGACAAATCATTATTTATCTTATTATTTTCTAGGAATAATTATTTAAATCACTATTTAATAATATTCCTTGTTAAATTTAACTAAATCATTTATAAATAATTGAATAAAACATTATTTATGTAATTATTACTCAATCATATTCTAAAATAATAAATAAATCATTTATTTATTTATTATTTCTAAATAAAGGGATTTGACCAAATTCAAATTCTTTTTCCCTCCAACAAAAAAAATAAAATATTCCATAAAAGTTGGATTTAGATTTGGTTAATAATATTTTAATTATGCACCAATTTTTAGACTAACTAAATATTTTTTTATAAATATAAGGGTTTTTCCATTCATTCACTACCTTTTGTTACCTAGAGATCACTATTGATCTATACTTTTGGTTTGTCTTTGATCCTCCCATCATTGTCATATTTTTGTACTTTTTTCTTGTGAGCTCCCTTTGAGTTCCATTTTTGTCTGGGTTTTTCCACTGTCAAGAGAGAGAGATCTTAGATATGAAGCACTAAGGACATACAAGAATCCATCCCATTGAGGGGGACTGGTAACATCTTTCTATGTTCCCTTCCGAGGTGTCATAGTACAAAAAAATCTTTAAAAATTCTTGTCTTGTTCATTGGATGCATGGAGCAACTCTTGCTTATTTTTTGTTGTTTAATGTCTTTAACTACATAGATTTGGATTTCTATAGAATTTATTCTGATCACTAACTACAGTTCTAAGGAAATTGACAACCATATTTGATGTTAGGGTTGTTTGTTATGCACAACTAAAGTAAGCTTTTTTCGTATGCTTGCGATTACAATTCACACTAACAATTTTGCCGATGTATTCCTCAACATTCTTTTCCATAACATAAACATAGACATAGAATAATCACATAATATCAAGTCATATATTGACTTCAAATATCTATCAGGTTACTCTTCCCACTTGATTCCTCATAAACCAGGAACCTCTTCATGCCATTCACCTGCATATGGAATTATTCCTCCACAAGATTGATTACTAATGATCCTTCCAGGAAACGAAATACGTACTTACATATATACATATAAACATCAACATAGAACAATCATGATCCCTGAAAACCCTGTCAGAAAACAAAATACGTACATACGTACATATATAGACATCAACATAATCATAGTCACAACAAAATTACCATATATCATAAGGTGTAGGTTAAGAGAACTCCCTTTATCAATGGACAACATGCACAACACCGAGAACAATTGTTTCTAACATAACGAAGGAATCAGATGGCTCACATCCATTCACTTTACCTTTATTGTTAGCTTTCTCATGATTTTCCTACCACCATCCATTTACCTCAATGGACCCAACCAATTCAATCGGTGGTCATACTCTTACCTTTAACTGCCATTTAATCATGCACCAAGATTCATTCGAGTCTTACACCATATATCGGGTTTCATTTAGCTCTTCCTAAGCTCCATTAACTTCCTCCTTCCCCCAACCAATGACCAAGACACTCAAAACATAAAAGGCAAGAACAAGAAACAATCAATAAGAAAACCATGAAAACCAATAGAAATACGACACCACAAACAAAGTGGCATGATCATACACTAGACAAAGTCAAGATGAAAAATCAAGCACAAACAATTCAAAAAGACCAAAAGAAAAAAACTAGCAACAAAAACCATGACTTAATCCCCAGGGATCCCAAGGAAGCTCAACCAACCCTTCCTCAAGAGTTCATTGCAGTTTCTTTTACCATGCAATCCCCTGCATCATACTTCCATAAACATATAACCATAAATGTATAAATAAACATAAAAATATACTTATTATCTTACCTCGTTGCACCTAGTACACTGGCTGTAACTAAACACATACATGCATCATCTCTCAAGGGCGCCAATCCCTTGATGAATCCAACTATAACTAGAAACTAGCTAATATACCTATCAAATACATGGTCACGAATATAGCATATATCCACATAATTTCAAACAAGAGTAGTGTTAAGAAGACTTCATGTATTCAAAAGAATCATTTATTTGGAATTAGGGTGTCCAAAACATAGCCAAAGGAATTAATACCTAATTCCTTTCTTTTACCATTTACCTTACTACAATTGAGTCTTACTATATGCTATCACATCACCCTACTGTTAGTTAGATAAACAAATTAACCATTACCTTGTCGCACTAATACCAAGCATGTTGCCATGCAAATTTTCACATATGTTAGTCACAAGTTCCAAATATCAAGATATCATGTCTATTAATTTGAAATCAAATTTTACCTTGAATAACAACCATGTCATAATCAACTAATAGTCATTAATCATAATACTATAACTAGCACCTACTTACACTCAAGCACATATCAGTTGTCTCAACACATAACGTGTTAGTATAATTGTCTTGAAACAAGATAATTCATTCATTCAATATTATAGACACATAATCTCATATCATGAAACTAATCAAACATTAAAGTAACATGTATATGATATAATAGACACCAAACACTCAAAAACAAAATAGAAAAACATAATAAAACATTCAAGTACCAAGTAGACAACCTAAGTAAACTCATACCTTAATGTATCTCATGGGAGGCTATCTTTTCTGCACAATCAATCTATATTATCACGATATAGCTTCACAAAACATCAACTCAAACATAAATAAGGACATTATGTCCATAAAAATAACTAACTAACGTGTTCACATCGTAAACTCATAAATAATTTTCATTCATGCATAACAATCACATATGCATAGTCAGTCTAGATTAGTACAACACGATATCACAAATATAATAACTCATGCATGAATGTCAAAACTAAAATCATCTGCATAGGTCAATCCAAATTAGCAAGATACATATAACATCAAGATCTTAAATTCAACAACCCTAATCATCAATTTAACTAACATTTAAAAACAACAAGGTAATCATATAACATAATCATCATCAACATATAACATAGTCATCAAGTTAATACCATGCATGACTAACCAATGCATGTACATATGATCATAATGATTAACTAACAAATATCATGCATGTAACCATAACATCGATAGAATGAAAGGAGTACGCTTAACCATAATGCATATAACAACCCTTGACCTACATACTTGCATGCGCAACGTACAAACCTGTATGACAATATGCTCTTACCCTGATATATAGTGTTGAAACTTCACTTTAATACCCTGCTTCTCTTGCTCTATCTCAACCAACACATTAGCATAATAACATACTGACAACATCATGATGACACAAACTACATACAATTACCTCAAAATAAATGTTTTACCTACTATACATGCATAAATACAACCATGAAAATACATGCATAACAACATACATACACTGACATGTATAAAAAATGCATATGCATCTGACACGCATCCATGACAAACAAATTCCAACGACAACATCACCAACTTCTACATGGCGACACAATGACAAAAATGACCCTCACCATGCATACACAATAAACACATAAACCACAAGCCTAAATAACACATATGCAACTTACATGTATGCATGACAAACACATTCTGCCCATCCATTCCAAGAGTTGAATCATGCTATGATACCACTCTGTAACACCCCTTCCCACATTTACCCAAGTTCACCGGTCCACTAGGGTAAACATGTTATGAGAGGCTACTATGATATGATTCAACTCCCCATGTAGATTTAAGTAAGTGGAACTGACACAACACAACCAATCTGACCTTCTACACATGCTACAAAACCGTTAGGAGTCATCCAACCTTTCTAGGTGGTCAACCCCTAAGACATCCTAACATTTTATTGACCTAGAGCACCACTCTCTCCCATGATATGGGCATGCATGCCACTGGGACCCTCAAATCACTCTCACGGAAAGGGAATGGAAGTGAATGGGGTATTTTTCAGCTAGTTCTGAGCCCACGACCCCAGATTTTGTGCCACTTTTTTAGGGCCAGGACTCAGTTCACTTCCTATAAATCCATGAAATTTAGAGAAATGAAAGTAAAAACAAAACAATGATACAAATGAAAATACTTGAAAAATAGTTTCCTGAACCCCTACAGACCATGACATACATTTTGTCAAACATGTCAAAAATATGCATTCTATAGGTTAAAACAATAGATCTAAGCAAAAAGGTCTCATACTTATCTAAGAATTTCTAGGAAGCATTGATGCCTTATCATATTAGCTGCATTATCATCTATTAGGTAATATATTCATTTTTCATTCATTTATAAATCAAAGCATGAGAGATCCATACATCATCACTATCATAAAACATACTCATAACTAACATAAAAACAACAAAAATGATAAGGATATAAAAAATATAAAATCCACATATAAACGAGTACTTTTGAAAATAAAATATCAAGGGGAATAAACTTTTATTAATGAATGAATAGGCCAACCATTTTTAGGATTTCCATCTTCCACCTGAACATAGATTAGATGAACCAAATATTTCTTCAGCCAATCACCCCCATGACATATTCCAAGCATGGATGTGGGACTCATAACCAACCAAAAAAGAACCAAACAAGCGTAGATTCCACCGTATTTCTCCACTTACACTGAGGAATTTTACTGCCTCATAGTCTCTAGGATTTATTGCAATCCACAATCCTATCCAGGGATCACTAGGCCATAATCGAGACACCACCCTTGAAAATTTATCACATATCTCGTCATTCACCGAACAAGGATTCCTGGGCCCAATCAAGGGAACCCACCTCTAGAATTTACCGTATATCCCGCAATTCACCGGTCGAGGATTCCAAAGCCAGCCGAGGCACACAGTAAATAGCTTTACTGCAAGCCATAGTTTGGTTTAGGGGTTACTAGGCTAGTGGCTTTACTGCAATCCGTAGTTTGGTTCATGGATCACTAAGCCATGTGTTCTTCCATTCATTTATCAACCTTACTTGGTTTCAAATCCATTTGGAAATCCATTTCAACCAAAAACATGAGAACCCCATCACACCATGGCTATCCGAAAAATGGTAAGGAAACGCTGAAGAACACTATCACACCTGGAAAAACCCATGCCAATGACACCAATAGAACCAAGAACACACATGAATTCCAAATATAGTAAGGAAATCACACATGGAAATTTATACCTACAAATAAACACTTTGTAGCTGCTAGATCCTACTCTTCCTTGCTTTCCTTTGCCTTCTTTAGTCTTCTTGTTCCAATGCTAAAGTCATCCAAGAAAAATCTAAGTGTCAAAGAGTGAGAGAGAAAATAGAGAGAGATATCCAAAACTGAACTAAGAAAAGGTCTATGAACTAATCCTCATAAGCCTTTTTATCAATGAGGCCTCTATTTTCTTCAATTTCCTATATTTTCCTTCATTTTCCTCCTCACATGCATCCTATGAACTTTCGCCTTCCTTTTCTCCTAATTTCCTTTATTTTCATAAATAAAATTTCAATTAATGCCACTTTCCTTTTCAAAGGCTTTTCCATTTCCATTGCTAATTTCCTTTAGCCATAATAATCGAAATGAACACCCACTAATTTTTTTTTCCTAACATTCAGCTTGAAATACGTGTCCCTTGACCTTGGTCTTATATATTTTTTACATGGATATTTGACCAGGGTTGTTACAAGCATGTTGAACATTTAGCAGTAGTGTTAAGATTCCTAAGAGAGCATCAGTTTTATGCCAATCTTAGTAAATGTAGTTTCTTTCATATATAGGTACATTACTTGGGACATGTGGTTTCCAAGGAATTCATAACAGTGGATCTGTAAAAGAAAAAAGTTGTTATGGAATGGGCAGCTCCTAGGAATGTGGATGAGGTAAGATCATTTATGGGGTTAGTAGGTTATTACAAGAGGTTCATCAGGAATTTCTCATGGATTTATTTTCCTATTATGTTGTTACAAAGGAGAGGTAAGAAATTTGAATGGATAGAGGAATGTGTGGAAATATTTCAGCATTTTAAGTAGTTGTTGACAAATGATCCAATTCTAAAGATTGCATATCCAGATAAATAGTTCATGTTGTGTACATATTCTTGCAAGATAGGACTTGGTGGATTCATGATAAAGGAGGGACATATGGTATGTTATGAGTCAAGGAAATTGAATTAGCACGAGTAGAATTATGTTACACATGATCTTGAGTTGGAAACGATCATCCATGACTTGAAGATGCGGATGTGACTATATTCTTAGTAGGAGGTTCATATTGATGAGTAATCACAGTGGATTGAGATAGCTATTTGACCAACTGAATCTGAATGATAGGAAAGTTAGATGGTTTTCCCTGATCAGTGAGTTTGAATTTGAGATCAAGTACATCAAGGGGAAAGAGAACATGGTTATAGATGCTCTTAGCATAAGAGTACAGGTAAATCATATAGCAATTATGAGTTCATATGGGACATATCTATAGGATCAGATCTTATAGGCATGACAACATGATGACATGTATAGGGAGCTTAGGATCATGTTACAACATGATACAGGTAATTAGGATGTGGACTATCATCTCACAGCAGATGCTTTGGTCAGATTTAGGACAGGATATATGTACCGGACAACAATGAGCTCAAGAGGATTATCTTGAGCGAATTTCATGCTAATTCATATTCAGGTCACCCAAGATATCAGAAGACATTGAAAATGGTGAAGAATTTTTATTATTGGCCAAATTTGAAGAAGGAATTGATAGATTTTGTGGCCACGTGCTTGGATTTCTAACAGGTAAAAGTAGATTATAAGCATCCAAGTGGATTAATGCCACTGATTTTGATTCTACAGTGGAAATGGGATATCATTTACATGGATTACATTACAATTTTCTCAAAGACATCTATACAACATAATTATATCATGGTTCTGGTGGACAAGTTGACAAAGGCAGCACACTTCATTCCAATGAAGTCTACATATTCAACTAGTGAGCACAAGTCTTCTTCAGAGATATAGTGAGATTGTAACAATCCTGGTTAAAAATCGATGTAAACAAATATAAGACCACGGTTGATGGGACACTTATTCCAAGCTGAATGTTGGGAAAAAAATCCTAGTGGGTGTTTATTCAAGTTAATATGGCTAAAGGAAATTGGAAAAGGCAATGACAAATGATTTGAAAAAGAAAAAAGTATTTTTGGAACATTTATTTATGAAAATAATGGAAATTAGGAGAGAAGGAAGGTGAAAGGTCACAGGTTTCATGTGAGGATGAAAATGAAGAAAAATTATGGAAAATGAAGAAAATAGAGGCCTCTTTGATAAAAAAGATTATGAGGATCAAACCTTTTGTCAGTTCAATTTTGGAGCTCTCTCATTATTCTCTCTCTCTCTCTCTCTCTCTCTCTCTCTCTCTATCTTGGACACTTAGAGGTTCTTGGATCATTTTTGCATTGGACCAAGAAATTCAAGAAAGCAAGAAGAAGGAGGAAACAAGAAAGGAGGATCAAGAATCAAGAAACTACAACAAGATTCTTGGAAGGTATCGATTTGCATGTCATTTTTCCTTGCTAGATATGACATGCATGGTATTGCATGTGGTTATTTTTTTTCATTGCATGGGTTTTTCCAGGTGTGACAAATTTTTCAACTTAGCCTTTCCATTTCTAGATAGCCATGATGTTGTGGAGTTCTCATGTTTTGGTTGAGTTGGATTTCTAGATGGATTCAAAGTTGAGTAAGGTGAAACTATGAATTGATATAACACATGGCCTAGTAACCCCTGAACTAGACTATCGGTTACGGTAAAGTAGGATAGTGTGTTGCCTCGGTGGGCCTAGGAATCCTCGACTGGTGAATGGTGAAATATATGGTAAAACCTAGAAGTGGTGTTCCTTAGTTTAGGTCCTAGTGATACAAGTTTGGATTGCGGTAAAGCCTCAGAGGTGGGTGCTCTCCATCAGGCCTAGGAATCTTGGATTAGGATATATGGTAAATCCTGGAGAGTATGTCTCGGTTTAGGGCCTAGTGATCCCTGATTCAGATTGTGGATTGCAGTAAATATTAAGATACTAGGAGATAGGGAAATTCCTCATGGTGTAGGTAGAGAGAATCTGTGATATCCATGCTTGTATTTTGGCCTAGTGATCAGGTGGAGATCATGGTAAAGCTTGCTATAACATGTTCATTGTTTTGGCCTAGTGATCTGGTGTGGATTACGGTAAATCCTAATTTTCTATTAATGAGGGTGAGGTGATTTAGCCTCAGGATGCCCTGATTGGTTCTTTCAGTTTGAGACCCAAAATCATGCTTGGAATATGGCACGGGACTAATTTGTTGAAGAGAGATTTGGCTCAGCCAATGTTAGGTCCCTATTGGAGTGGGGTCTCCTAACAAGCTACGAAACCGGCCCTTTTTGGTTATTTTTTATATATTTAGTATAGCGCGGGGGTTTTGGGGTGGGTCAAAGCCCTGAAAAGCATTGTAATGGGGTTAAAGGGTAAAATAGGGGTCTAAAAACCATGGGTTGCGGACCATAGGAATGTCAAAGCTAGATTGTTATAAATAGAGAGGCATTTCAGATTGTAAGAGGTAAGAATTGGCTAAGCTATTGATGCAATCTGTTGTGTAAGCGATCTGTTGGGGTTTTGGGGAACAAACTCCTGCTAGCTATGTGCGTGACGATCCTAGTCCAGCTGTGTGTGGACCCTGCTGTTGTGTGCGCAGTCTGGGAAGGGAATTGTAAGGGTAATGAATGAATGAATATGCAATATTATTGGATCTGAATCTGTGAGTACTATTGAATGAATTTCTGATGATTATTGTGTTATGCATTTATGTATCTTTGCGCTGCGAAGGTATGTATATTAAATGATTGGATCTATTTTGCTTTGGTTATGTTATGCTGCGAAACTCTGTGTATTAAATTAAATCTAGATCTGTTCTGTTTGGGTATGTAATGTTGTGTTAAAGTTATGGAAAGCATCTAATTGTAGATCTAGTGCACGTGGATGTAATTGGACATATACTCGACCCTACGCAGAGATAATCTGAATATAACATAGCCCTGCTTGCCTTACCCTTCCTTTCTCAATGTGCGGAAACTTGGTTCCAGCACCCACCCATACTACTTCGGGTGAGACTGTGACCTGCGCAAGCAGGTCACTGCCGAAAGGGCCAGTAGTATAGGGTTTTGTTGGAAAACCTTGCACACTGAACCTGGGTTAGGACCCCTCAAGCCAAAAAATGGTTTCATTGTCAGGACACGAAGAGATCTGAGAACGGAATCGGGTAGTGGCATCAGAGATCTAGCATAGGGTTGAATGAGCCAAGGTACAACGCGGAAAAGCGAGGACTATCGGAACAGTTGAGAGGAAGATTGCCCTACCTATAGTCCATCGAGACCTGCTTGAAACTCATCAGCCACCCCAACGCTAGGGCCTCAGGAAGGTAAATCGGAGGAGCCCATGGTGGCACACTTAAAATTACCCACCTTTAAAGGAGAAGTCGATGAGGACCTAGAACGATTTTGGTTCATGACCGATTTGGTATGGACGGTGCAAGGGCTGGTAAGTGATACTGTAAAAAGAGCACAAATATCCTTGGCTTTTGAGGAAAGGGCGCTGGATTTGTATATGCAGTACATATCTCAAAACGGGAATGCAACACTTCAAAATATTAAGGATGCCCTAAAACAACAATTCCGGAAACTGAAATCCTATTCCCAACTAGTATCCGAAGTAAAAGACTTCAAGCAGGGAGCATCTGAGTCAGTCTGGGAGGCTGATCAGCGGTTAAAGAAAGAAATCAGGGAAGGCGAGTTCAAGTAAGAAAACAAACATCACACATAATGGTTTATCGCTATGCTCTTACCTCACTTGTGTATGCCCATGGGCCATCAGACTTTTGAATCGCAAGAAAAAGCCTTGGAAGCAGCCATGAAACTTGAAGCAACACCTAAGGATGACACAAGGGAAGGCATTCAAAAAATTCTGGAGCAGCTTGGGGCCATGCACATGGAAATACAGAGCTTACAAATGGAACGAGGGAAGGGGGTAACCACGGACCTTTGGTGCGAGGATTTCCGGGTGGCAGGACTACATGATACAACCCAGTGTCCGAAGGTCAATAGAGGTGAATTAAACCAACAATAGTGCAGGTTCTGTCGATCTATAGGACACGATGAGTAGAATTTCCACACATATGACTTACTGGTAGATCGAGGAACCCTCTATAGGGTACAATCCGATCCTGCCTCTCCGAGATCCCCCGTGAGCTTTGGTGGTTCCCCTGCCTGGGGCAGGGGGTGGGGACCTGTAAATATTGCTGACAGTTGGACCATGAACTCGAAGACTGCTCGATTTTGTTAACAAAGATGAAGGACAAAAAATTTACTCCCACACGAAATATACAGAGAGTCAAAACGGAGCTAAGGAGCATAACGCGTAGCATGGTCACCCAGAAAGAAAGAGAGGAGCTTGTTGTTCGGAAGGAACCAGCTCCCAGGAAGAAGGAATCACTGGGAACCCCTGCGCAGCTGCCAGAAGAAGAAGTTGAAACCTTTTTGAGGGCATGCTTGAAGCTCCTACGTAGCCTGCAGGTAGGAGAAAGTCTTCAAGTATCACTGCAGGACTGCGCAGATCAGTCCAACATGACGACTAAGGTTAAGGAAGTACACAAACTACACAGTTATAAAAGACGCACCGGGCGAGAGATGTGCTTGACTGCATAGATTGGTGACTATGAGATAGATCAAGTTATTCTTGATCTTGGATTTGATGTGAATGTCTTACCAAAACAAACCTGGCAACGAATGGGAGAGCCTAAACTAGACTGGTCTGCCATCCAGCTGCAAATGGCGAATCAACAAAATATCATCCCTCTGGAATGCTTGACAATGGTTATGGTTGATGTCGCAGGAGTAAGGGTCCTAGCTGACTTCGAAGTAATTGAGATAGTTGAAGATGCAGACCCCTACCCTGCACTCCTCGGACTAGATTTGGCAATGGACATGGGAGGCATTATTAACCTAAAGAAACGAAGCATGGTGTTTGAAAGCGGAAGTACGCGTGTCATAGTACCCCTGGATCCCGTGGAAGGTGCTCGGTATACTGAGCCTATCCACATGAAGGAATAATTATATCATATCTATAAGATCACTGTGCAAGATGAAGATCAGGTTAACCCCATGGATGAAGGTTTATCTGTTGGGAAAAGGACAGTGAATGCTTTTCTGACTCTGATGAAGAGCTGGAGAACTAGCAGAGCCGGCTACATGAGGTTTCGGCACTTCGCAGCCTTCAGACCATCAAAAGCTTCCGTTGCATCTCTACCATGGAATGAACCTTGCCTTGCCAAGAGGCCACATATGACACTCCGAAGCCTGTGAAGCCTAAGGGGTCCACAGAATGTAGGTCCGAGGCACTACCACTAACTCAGTACGAAGCGTCTACGCAGGAACCTGTCTCCCCTGCTCAGATGAACTACTGGAGTAGGGTAATCCTACGTATAGAGACCCCCTTAGCTAGATGGGCCCCAAAATTGGTCGACCTATGTGGTGACCTACTCCCTCAAGGGTGCGCTCAGCCCTTGCCCAACCAGATTATGGACCTGTCTCCAATCATGAGTATTCGGGAGAATTTACGGATGACTAAAGAATTAAATCACCTATGGACGTCTGACGTAGCTGTCCTGCACAAAATTGATCCTTCCAAAATCGATATAACTACCTCGAAAATACTCCCGATCAACTTAAAGGCTCACCGTGTGTCAACCATCCATCGAAGTACGAAAGGACCTCCAACACGTCAGCCACACCTTGACATCACGACGACGTGACCTTGGGTACAAAAGAAGAATATCAGCTCATCCAGAGTTAATATGAAAAGACACTTAAAAACGCAGGCAAATGGTGGTAGATTATCAATATCATAATTTATGACCAAGGGTACGTGCCACATACGACCTACATTGCCATTAAGTAACTTCGATTGGTACGTGAATGGCTGGAAGAGGATGGCTTGGGCTATTTATTCAACTGTCAAATGGTATTGGCTACCTACCTTATGTTTATTTCTACTTATTTCTACGATTCACGTCGCTCGTCTCTCCAGTATGGACCCCAATGCACAGGAGGAATAGATAAGAGGGCCGGAAGAAGCCGAGTGCAGCAATAGGAGTGCACGAAGGCCGCCTGGAAGGATTAGCTGCGAACCGAGTTCGGCAGGAACTCTGCAGTACCGAAACCTGCTACCACATCTCCACCATTTCCAGGTCCCACCTACTAGAAGAAACATATGTTTACTCCCCCACATTGTCACTTCTGAATCGATTTCTGGGGACATACAAGTCAACTTAGCACAAGAACTATGAAGCCTGTCGGCCAGCGTACTGCAAGAGGTACACCACCGCGGCCAAGAAATACGCAAGCAGTATGACCTGACCCTGGAAGAACATGCCCAACGAATTTCCATGGTCATTAACACCACACACACTATTCCGGAACAACTGGTGCAGGGAGCGCAATTGTTTGAAGAGGCTACGCAACTATGGATGAAAGCACTGCACCACCCCATGCTTCAGCATGTCCAAAGAGAGTTGACACAGGCAGAAGATGCTCTAGATCGACTTCGGGCCTCTACACCTCCCCCCGGCCACGTGCAGCGCCTGGCCACCATGCACCAGATTAAGGACCTTCGTCACTCCAAGAAGGTTGCATACAAAAGGTTGAAACCATGGACTGATGCTACACTCCAGCTTGCACATGATGCGCAGTCCGCCATTGCACGCCTCCACCGGTTACTGGAATGCGTTGGTTCGGATCTCGAGGGGCCTGCTTCTCTGAAAATAATCAAAATTGTGCAACATGCAGCAGCCCGAAGTAAGGAAGTGCTTCCACCCCTCCTTCGCTCCCTGGCTACCTTACGCACACAAATTGAAGGCGCGCCACCAAAGTGACTCGGGATGAGTCACAAGATTGTGTTGGGGGACTGTTGGAATGGGGTTTCCTAACAAGCTACGAAACCAGCCCTTTTTGGTTATTTTTGTTATATTTAGTATAGCGAAGGGGTTTTGGGGTGGGTCAAAGCCCCGAAAAGAATTGGTTATGTTATGCTGCGAAAGTCTGTGTATTAAAGTAAATCTAGATCTGTTCTGTTCGGGTATGTAATTCTGTGTTAAGGTTATGGAAAGCTTCTAATTGTAGATCTAGTGCAAGTGGATGCAATTCAACATATACTTGACCCTACGCAGAGATAATCTGAACAAAACGCAACCCTGATTTCCTTACCCTTCCTTTCACGGGGTGCGTAAACCTGGTTCCAGCAACCACCCATACTACTTCTGGTGAGACTGTGACCTGCGCAAGAAGATCCGGGAGAATTTACGGATGACTAAAGAATTAAATCACCTATGGAAGTCTGATGTAGCTGTCCTGCACAAAATTGATCCTTCCACAATCGACATAACTACCTCGAAAAGACTCCCGATCAACTTAAAGGCTCACCATGTGTCAACCATACATCGAAGTACGAAAGGACCTCCAACACGTTAGCCACACCTTGACATCACGACGATGTGACCTTGGATACAAAAGAAGAATATCAGCTCATCCAGAGTTAATATGAAAAGACACTTACAAACGCAGGCAAAGGGTGGTAGATTATCAATATCATTATTTATGACCAAGGGTACGTGCCACATACGACCTACATTGCCATTAAGTAACTTCGATTGGGGCGTGAATGGCTGGAAGAGGATGGCTTGGGATATTTATTCAACTATCAAACAGTATTGGCTACCTACCTTATGTTTATTTCTACGATTCATGTCGCTCGTCTCTCCAGTATGGACCCCAACGCACAGGAGGAATAGATAAGAGGGCCGGAAGAAGCTGAGTGCAGCAATAGGAGTGCACAAAGGCCGCCTGGAAGGATTAGTTGCGAACCAAGTTCGGCAGGAACTCTGCAGTACCGAAACCTACTATGACATCTCCACCATTTCCAGGTCCCACCTGCTAGAAGAAACATATGTTTACTCCCCCACATTGTCACTTCTGAATCGATTTCTGGGGACATACAAGTCAAATTATCACAAGAACTATGAAGCCTATCGGCCAGCATACTGCAAGAGGTACACCACCACGGCCAAGAAAGACGCAGGCAGTATGACCTGACCCTGGAAGAACATGCCCAAAAAATTTCCGTGGTCGCTAACACCACACACACTATTCAGGAAAAATTAGCGCAGGGAGCCCAATTGTTTGAAGAGGCTACGCAACTATGGACAAAAGCACTACACCACCCCATGCTTTAGCATGTCCAAAGAGAGTTGACACAGGCAGAAGATGCTCTAGATCGACTTTGGGCCTCCACACCTCCCCCCGGCCACGTGCAACGCCTGGCCACCATGCACCAGATTAAGGACCTTCGTCAGTCCAAGAAGTTTGCATACAAAAGGTTGAAACCATGGACTGATGCTACACTCTAGCTTGCACATGACGCGCAGTCCGCCATTGCACACCTCCACCGGTTGCTGGAATGCGTTGGTTCAGATCTCGAGGGGCCTGCTTCTCTGACAATAATCAACATTGCACAACATGCAATGGCCCGAAGCAAGGAAGTGCTTCCACCCCTCCTTCGCTCCCTGGCTACCTTATGCACACAAATTGAAGGCGCGCCACCAAAGTGACTCGGGATGAGTCACAAGATTGTGTTGGGGGACTATTGGAATGGGGTTTCCTAACAAGCTATGAAACCATCCCTTTTTGGTTATTTTTGTTATATTTAGTATAGCGAAGGGGTTTTGGGGTGGGTCAAAGCCCCGAAAATCATTGGTTATGTTATGTTGCGAAAGTCTGTGTATTAAAGTAAATCTAGATCTGTTCTGTTCGAGTATGTAATTCTTTGTTAAGGTTATGGAAAGCTTCTAATTGTAGATCTAGTGCAAGTGGATGCAATTCGACATATACTCGACCCTGCGCAGAGATAATCTGAACAAAACGCAACCCTAATTGCCTTACCCTTCGTTTCACAGGGTGCGTAAACCTGGTTCCAGTACCCACCCATACTACTTCGGGTGAGACTATGACCTGCACAAGAAGGTCACTGCCGAAAGGGCCAGTAGTATAGGGGTTTGTTGGCAAACCTTGCACACCAAACCTGGGTCAGGACCCCTCAAGCCAACAGTCACTCTATTACTAGTGTGGTCCCTTATTTTTGTTAGTGTAGCCCCCTTATTTTTATGGTTGTACCCCTGTAACCCCCATATTATTATTATTGTGTCCTTACATTATTATTTGTAAACCGGCTAGGATTATATTATGACCCCATGGACTCCTATATATAGAAGGAGGATTTATCATTTGTATCATCCAAGAATTGTTCATTTATGTAATGTAAAGGAGGTTTCCCCCTCGAAGTGGCTTAATTCTAAGGTGTTGATCTCTCTTTTCTTCTATTTTTGGAGCTGGTTTCATAACATTTGGTATCAGAGCTTTGGATTCTAGGGTTTTGTTGCTCCAAACAGGTCATCTTGGAATTTTAGCTATAAATTTTGTTCTATGAATATTCACAAGCTGAAATTTTTACCACGCGATGTCGACATCCTAAGGAACTTCTTGTAAAAATTTTATTTTTTGGTTCGCAACATTTTTGGAGATATGATCTATGGAAGTTAGGGTTAATTCAGGGTCCTGAATTTCATCTAAAAGAGGTGACATTGGGAAAATCATCACAACTCTCTCTCTGAGCATCATATTAGAATTCTGTAAAATTTAGCTGAAATAAAATAGACTTTAGTTTCCAATTGATCAATTTCAGAGTCAAAGGAGGAAAAAATGACACGTGGCACGTCATACAAGTTCGCTCTACTAAACTAGTCCATAATTAGGTCATTGTAGGAGATTGGGCATAACTTTGTCTTGAAGCATCCAAATCAGGTCAGACCTGTGGCATTCGAAATAATATTCAGAGGGCTACTATAGGACCTAATTTTAGATATTGAAGATCTGAAATCACAGAGATAATTCAGTTTCAATATTGAGCTCCTCAAAAGAAAGAAAAAGGTGTGTATTTTGTTTTTCAAATTGCATAAGTCTTGTTTGAAAAATCAGTTTGAAGTGATTCCAAGGGCATATTGAAGCATATATATCACTATTGGGTTCTATAATGCCTCCTAAAAATAATTCAACACCCATTAATCCCTCAGAATACTCTACTATGACTCATGAAGAGGAAGAAGTGCAACATGATATAATTACAAGAGCAAGTACACCAAATTTCGCTCTCGCAAATAGCAACAAAAAATGAAATGGAAGTTTTGAAGAAAGGCATGGAAGCTAAGATGGATGGTTTGAAGAAGGGCATGGAAGCTAATATTTATGGTTTGAATAAAGGCGTGGAAGCTAAGATGGATGGTTTGAATAATGACATGGAATACATGGAAGAAAAAATGGAAGACATGAAGAATGATATAAAAGTAGACATGGAAGGCTTAACAAAGTTGATACAAGAAATGATTCCTAATGGTGAAAATATAGTAGAGGAAACTCATCATAAGAAAAAAATAAATGTTAATCGTGATTTCATAAACTTGAATGTTGGATGGAAGACCCACCATATTCCAAAGATCGATATGAGGAAGTTTGATGAAAATGATACAGTAACATGGAGACTACAGATGGAGCAATATTTTTATCTCAATAATGCGAAAAATACACAAAAGGTACACATTGAAACTTTATATTTAGAACAAAATACATGTATGGTATTGATGGCTTTTCTCCCGTAGAAATTTGGTCACTTGGTAAATTTTTACGGAGGAAATGATAGCAAATTATGAGGATACAAATAGTAACACCTTCTTTAGCCAATTGATAAATCTCAAACAAAAGGTTCTAGTGGTGGAGTAAATTGAGGGCTTCCAAAAATTGAATATAAGGGTAAATGATATTCTAGAGGAACACATGATTGACGTCTTTATATGGATTTTAAAGGATAACATCCAACATGAGGTTCGCCTTTGGGAACTTGATTCATTGCAGGAGGAATTCAGGTTGGTAAGAAAAATTGAATGTAAAATTATGGCGAAAAGGAAGCCTACCACTCACATCTATAAATATAGAAGTGTTGCTACTCCTAGACTTCAACAACATATAAGTTTGACACCATAACAATTGGAAGAGAAAAGAGCAAAAGGCCTTTTCTACGGCTATGATAGAAAATACACTAAAGGTCATAAGTGTGCTGAGAAGAAATTATTTACATAGATTGTGAAGAGGAGGAAGAAAATGAATAAGACACTTCAAAAGAAGAGGATATATACCAGGAACCAACCCTAGAGAAAGAAGAAATGAGTCTGGCCATATCATGTAATGCATTGGTAGGAATTACCACCCCTCAAACTCTCAAGATAGAAGTACATATGAAGAAGAAAAAGGTAATAGTGTTGATTGATTCGGGTAGTACCCATAATTTTATTCATTGTAAGGTAGCCAAGGAATTGAATTGCTTCCTATACCCAACACCATAATGTCAAGTGATGGTTGAAAATGGAGGAACTATAAATTGCTCTGTAAAATGCCATAATATCAAGCTAACCATGGGGGAATATGTATTGAATAGTCCAATGCTTTCCATTACAATTGGAGGTGCAGATGTTGTATTAGGAGTACAATGGTTACAATCTTTGGGGATGGTAGCTTTTAATTTTCAAGAAATTTTCTTGAAATTTTTTTCGGAAGGAAAGGAATTAGAACTACACGGTATTGCAGGGAAGACGGGAAAGATAATAATCTCTAATGTCATATCAAAGCTTCTGAATAAATAACAACAAGGCGTAATTTCACAATTATGGTCACTAAACATTGCAACATCAAAATCATTTGTTTCTCCATATATCCAAAAGGTCTTGGACAATCATTCCAAGGTGTTTGAAACTTCCAAAGTCCCCCCACCTATTTTTTATCATGATCATGCTATTCATCTGATTCCAGTAAGTGTTCCTCCAAACATGAGGCCTTACAAATATCCTGATGTCCAAAAGTGCGAAATTGAACGTATGAATACAGAAATGTTAGAGGCTGGTATATTTCAACCTAGTCAAAGTTCTTTCTCTGCTCCAGTAGTATTGGTGCACAAGAAGGATGGATCACGGCGCATGTGTCCAGATTATAGGGAGCTCAATAAGATCACTATTAAAGATAAATTTCCCATTATTATGATTGATGAATTATTGGATGAATTACATGGAGAAATTTATTTTACCAAGTTGGATCTTCATTCTGGATATCATTAAATTAGAATGAAGACTGAAGATATTCCGAAAACATCATTTCGAACTCATGAGGGTCATTATGAATTTTTGGTCATGCCTTTTGGCCTTACCAATGCACCTTCTACATTTCAAGGGTTAATGAATTCCATTTTAAAACCCTTAGAAAATTTTTGTTAGTATTTTTTGATGATATACTAATCTACAACAAGTATTGGAAGGATCATGTTCAACATGTTGACAGGGTGCTCAAACTATTGGAGGAGAAACAAATATATGCAAAAACCTCCAAATGTTTCTTTGGAGTACAAGAGGAGGAATATATGGGTCATATTGTATCTCATGAGGGTGTTAAGGTAGACCCTAAAAAAAATAAATCCATTAAGGAATGTAAATTCCCCTCAACCATAAAGCATTTGGGAGGATTCCTCGGGTTAACAGGGTATTATCGCAAGTTTGTTAAGAATTATGGGAGAATAGTAGCACCTATAACAACATTATTGAAGAAATATGCATTTTCATAGACTCCTAAAGCAACTAAGGCCTTTGAGCATCTTAAAGAGGCAATATGCCTAGCATCAGTCTTAGCTACGCCAGAATTCACAAAAAACATTTATTGTGGAATGTGATGCCTCGAGAAATGGAATTGGTGTTGTTTTAATTCAAGAAGGAAGACCCATTGCTTTTGAAAGTCATCCAATCAAAGGAAAATATTTACAGAAAGGTATTTATGAGAAGGAAATGTTGGCAATGTTACATGCACTAAATAAATGACGACCTTACCTAATGGGAAGAAACCTCAAGGTAAAAATTGATCATGATATTCTTAAACACTTTTTGGAAAAAATACTATCTTCAGAAGAGCAGCAAAAATGGGTCACAAAGATGTTGGGTTATGAATTTGAAATCATCTACAAAAAAGGGAAGCTAAATATTGTTGTAGATGCACTCTCAAGAAATGATGAAGAGGTGGAAGTGTTGCCATTTCTATTATCTAACCATATTGGATAACCAAAGCAAGGGATGAATGGAAGAAGGACGAAGAATTGTGGACACTCATTCAACAGTTGCAGCAAGATCCTAGTACATTTGATACATTTAGTTGGAAAAAGGATTCCTTATGGTACAAAGATCGCTTATATCTTTGTAAGAATTCCCAACTAAAACAAAAGATTCTTCTGGAATTGCACACTTCTCCTTTAGGAGGACACTCAGGATTTTTAAAAACTTACCACAGGGTGAAGAAAGAATTTTTTTGGATGGCCTTAAATCTGATATTCAAAAGTTTGTGGCGGAATGTTTGGTTTGCCAGCAGAATAAAGTGGAGACAATTAAGACCCCGGGACTTCTACAACCTTTATCCATTCCAAGTCAACGTTGGGAGGAGATTTCAATGGATTTTATCAGAGGTTTACCTAAGTCCGAAGGAAAGAATGTCATCATGGTGGTAGTTGATAGACTTACCAAGTATGCACACTTTTGTGCATTATCTCATCCATTTAAAGCAATTACAGTTGCTACTACATTTGTGGACAGAATTCAAAAGCTACATGGAAGCCCAAGGGTTATTGTGAGCGACAGAGATCCCATTTTTACGGGAAATTTTTGGACAGAGTTATTTTCTTCTTTGGGTACTAAATTAGCTCATAGCTCATCTTATGATCCTCAATCTGATGGTCAAACTGAGATAGTAAATAAATGTTTGGAAGGATATCTTCGTTGTTTTGTATCTGATAAACAAACACAATGGGTCAAGTGGTTACCTCTCGCTGAATGGTGGTATAGCACTTCCTTCCATACTGCAGCAAAAATGACCCCATTTATGGAACTTTGTGGACATCATCCACCATCCATCACATCATCTTTAAGGGAAAATTCGAAGGTTCAAGCAGTGGAAGATCACATCGAGCATCAACAAGAAGTTCTCCAACTCTTAAAGGATAACCTGAATTTGGCACAAAATCGAATGAAACAACAGGCAGATCAACATCGCAGCGAGAAAAGTTTTGATGTAGGAGATTGGGTATTTTTACGGCTACAACCATACAAAAAAATGTCCCTCAAGCAAGCTAAGAAGGATAATAAATTATCGCAAAAGTACTATGGTCCTTACAAGGTGTTGCAAAATATTGGTACTATGGCATACAAATTGGAGCTTCCTGCTTCTTCGCAAGTGCATCTAGTTTTCCATGTTTCATGCTTAAAGAAGGTTATAGGTGACAAAATTCTAGTTCAAACAATATTTCTAGAACTTGATGAGGAAGGAAAAATCATATTGGAGCCTGAAGCAGTCACGGAAACAAGAACTTGATAGCTATGAAATCGATCAATTTTAGAGTATCTCATCAAGTGGAAGAACTTATCCATTGAAGATTATACATGGGAGGATGAGAATTCTATACAGAAGCATCTAGAGTCACTCAAGCATTGAGGAAAATGATTTTTTGAAGGAGAGGTGCATGTTAGGTCCCTATATTACTAGTGTAGTCCCTTATTGTTGTTATTGTAGCCCCCTTATTGTTATTGTGGTACCTGTGTAACCCCCATATTATTATTATTGTGCCCTTACATTATTATTGTTAGGTTAGCTAGGATTATATTGTGACCCCATGGAATCCTATATATAGAAGGAGGTTCTGTCATTTGTATCATCGAAGAATTGTTCATTTATATAATGTAAAGGAGGTTTCCCCCTCGAAGTGGCTAAATTCTAAGGTGTTTATCTCTCTTTTATTCTATTTTTGGAGCTTGTTTAATAACAACCAATCTATGGTCAGTTGGAATGCGATTGTCCCATCTCTAGTTGGTTTTTACATTCATAAATGAAATTTTCATTCTCTTGGTATCGGTTTATATGTGGATTCTATGGTTGTTGTATCCATGTTATTTATGTTGTTATTATGCTAGTTATGAGCATGCATTTTAATAGTGATGATGTATGGATCTCTCCATGTTTTTACTTGTAAATTAATGCATAATGTATCTATGCGAAAATCGATTGTATTTCAGCTAATGATGTAGGGGAGAAATGCTTCTTAGATAATCTCAGATAATTATGAGATCCCTTTGCTCTGTTTTGTTGTTTATACCTGTAGCTTTCATGTTTGACGAAATGCCTATCATTATTTGACTGTTATAATCTGTTAGGTCCATATATTACTATTATAGTCCCTTATTGTTGTTAGTGCCCCCATATTGTTATTATTATACCCCTGTAACCCCCATATTGTTATTATTGTGCCCTTACATTATTATTTTTAGGTCGGCTAGGATTACATTGTGGCCCCACTAGGACTACATTGTGGACGCATGGACTCCTATATATAGAAAGGAGGTTTTGTCAATTGTATCATCCGAGAATTTATCATTCATGTAATGTATTGGAGGTTTTCCCCTTGAAGTGGCTTATTTATAAGGCGTTGGTATCTCTTTTCTTCTATTTTTGGAGCTGGTTTCACAACATTTGGTATCAGAGCTTTGGATTCTAGGGTTTCGCTACACCAAACAGGTCATCACGGAATTTTATCTATAAAATTTTTTCTATGAAGGTTCAGAAGATGAAATTTTTAGAGCGCAAAGCCAAAATCCTGAGGAAGAGCCTCGCAAAATTTTAGAGCTTGGTTCGCAATTTTTTCCGAGATATGATCTGTGGAATTTAGGTCTTTTTCAAGCTCCCAAATTTCATCTCAGAGAGGTGATCGTGGGAAAATATCTATAACTCTCTCTTTGAGAATCAAATTGGAATTATATAAAAAGTGGCTAGAAGTAAATGGATGTTAGTTTCTTGTATATCAATTTCAGAGCCAAATGAGCAAACAGTGACATGTGGCAAGTCGTACAAGTTTGCTCTACTAAACCAATCCATATTAGGTCATTGTGGGAGATTGGAGATAACTTTTCCTTGAAGAATCCAAATCAGGTCAGACCTGTGGCATTCGAAAGAGAATTCAGAGAGATACCATAGGGCCAAATTTCAGATATTGAAGATCCATAATCACAGATATAATTCAATTTCAATATCGAGCTCCTCAAAATAAAGAAAAAGGTGTGTATTTTTTTTTCCGAATTGCATAAGTTTTGTTTGAAGAATCAATTTGAATTGATTCCAAGGGAATATTGTAGAATAGATATCAATATTGGGTTCTAAAATGCCCCATAAAAATAATTCGACACCCATTAAGCCTTCAGAAGGCTCTACTATGGCTCATGAAGATGAAGAAATGCAACATGACATAACAAAATTACAAGAGCAAATGCACCAAATTTCGCTCTCGCAAAGAGAAAAATAAAATGAAATAGATGTTTTGAAGAAAAGCGTGGAAGCTAATATAGATGGTTTGAAGAAAGGTATGGAAGCTACGATGGAAGGTTTGAAGGATGGTATGGGAGAAAAAATGGAAGGTTTTAAGGAAGACATGGAAGGTTTGAAGGAAGGTTTGTCAAAGTTGATACAAGAAATGATTCCTAATGGCGAAAAGATAGTAGAAGAAAATCATGATGAGGACAAAACAAATCTCTATAGTGATTTCATAAACTCTAATGTTGGATTGAAGAAACACCATATTCTAAAGATGGATATGTGGAAATTTGATGGCAGGGATCCTGTAACATGGATACTACAGATGGAGAAATATTTTGATCTCAATAATGTGAAAAACACAAAAAAGGTACGCATTACAACTTTACATTTAGAACAAAATACATTTTTATGGTATTGATGGCTTTGCTCCCGTAAAAAAATTGTCACTTGGCCAATTTTTATGGAGGAAATGATAGCACATTATGAAGATACAAAGAGAAACATCTTCTTTAGCCAATTGATAAATCTCAAACAAAAGAGTTTAGTGGCAGAGCACATTGAGGACTTCCAAAAATTGAATATAAGGGTAACTAATATTCTAGAGGAACACAGGATTGATGTCTTCATAGGGACTTTAAAGGATAACATCCAACATGAAGTTTGCGTTTGGGAACCTGATTCATTGGAGAAGGCATTCAAGTTGGAAATAAAAATTGAATGTAAAATTATGGCGACAAGGAAGCCTACCATTCAAATCTATAAAGATGGAAGTGTTGCTACTCCTAGACTTCCACAACCTACAAGGTTGACACCACAACAATTGGAAGAAAAAGGAGCAAAAGGGCTTTGCTACAGTTGTGATAGCAAATACACTAAATGTCATAAGTGCACTGAGAATAAATTATTTTACATAGATTGTGAAGAGGAGGAAGAAAATGAAGAAGAAAATTCAAAAGTAGAGGATATACACCAAGAAGAAACCCTAGAAGAAGAAGAAATGAGTCTGACCATATCATCTAATGCATTGGCAGGAATTACCACTCCTCAAACTCTCAATATAGAAGGACATATCAAGAAGAAAAAGGTAATAGTATTGATTGATTCGGGTAGTACCCATAATTTTATTCATTATAAGGTTGCCAAGGAATTGAATTGTTTCCTATACCCAACACCAGAATGTCAAGTGATGGTTGCAAATGGAGGAACTATAAATTGCTCTGCAAAATTCCATAATATAAAGCTAGCGATGGGGGAATATATATTGAATAGTCCAATGCTTTCCATCCCAATGGGAGGTGCTGATGTTGTACTATGAGAACAATGGTTATAATCTTTGGGGACGATAGCTTTTAATTTTCAAGAACTTTTCTTGAATTTTTTTTCGGAAGGAAAGGAAATTGAATTATGGGGTATCGCATGGATGCCAGGAAATATAATAAGCTCTAATGTCATGACAAATCTTCTGAAGAAAGAACAACGGGGCGTAATTACATTATGCTCACTAGAAGTTCCAACATCAAAATCATCTATTTCTCCAGATCTCCAAAAAGTCTTGGACAATCATTCCAAGGTGTTTGATACTCCCAAAGGACTCCCACCTATGATCATGATCATGCTATTCATTTGCTTCCAGGAAGTGTTCCTCCAAACATCAGGCCTTACAGATATCCTTATGTCCAAAAGAGTGAAATTGAACGTATGATTGTGGAAATGCTAAAGGTTGGTATAATTCAACCTAGTCAAAGTTCTTTCTCTGCTCCAGTAGTATTGGTGCACAAGAAAGATGGATCATGGTGCATGTGTCTGGATTATATAGAGCTCAATAAGCTCATTATTAAAGATAAATTTTCCATTCCTGCGATCGATAAATTATTGGATGAATTACATGGAGCAATTTATTTTACCAATTTGGATCTTCGTTCAGGATATCATCAAATTAGAATGAAGACTGAAGATATTCCGAAAACAGCATTTCGAACTCATGAGGGTCATTATGAATTTTTTGTCATGCCTTTTGGCCTTACCAATGCACCTTCTACATTTCAAGGGTTGATGAATTCTATTTTCAAACACTTCCTTAGAAAATTTGTGCTAGTATTTTTTGATGATATACTAATCTATAGCAGGTCTTGGAAGGATCATGTTCAACATGTTGACAGGGTGCTCAAATTATTGGAGGAGAAAAAATTATATGAAAAAACATAAAATGTTTCTTTGGAGTAAAAGAGGTGGAATATCTGGGTCATATTGTATCTCACAAGGGTGTTAAGGTAGATCCTAACAAAATTAAAGCCATTAAGGAATGGAAAGTCCATACAACCATAAAGAAATTGCGTGGATTTCTCGGGTTAACAGGGTATTATCAAAAGTTTGTTAAGAATTATGGGAGAATAGCAGCACCTCTAACAACATTATTAAATAAAGATTAATTTTCATGGACTCTTGAAGCAACTAAGGCCTTTAAACATCTTAAAGAGGCAATGTGCCTAGCACCAGTCTTAGCTACGCCAGGCTTCACAAAAACCTTTATCATGGAATGTGATGCCTCGGGAAATGGAATTGGTGTTATTTTAATGCAAAAAGGAAGACCCATTGCTTTCAAAAGTCATTCAATAAAAGGAAAGTATTTACAAAAGGCTATATATGAGAAGGAAATGTTGGCAATACTACATGCACTAAAGAAATGGAGACCTTACCTAATGGGAAGACATTTCAAGGTAAAAACTGATCATGATAGTCTTAAACACTTTTTGGAACAAAGACTATCTTCAGAAGAGGAGCAAAAATGGGTCACAAATATTTTGGGTTATGACTTTGAAATCATCTAAAAAAAAGGGGAGCTAAATGTTGTTGCAGATGCACTCTCAAGAAAGGATGAAGAGGTGGAAGCATTGCATTGTGCCATTTCTATTATCCAACCAGATTGGATAACTGAAGCAAGGGATGAATGGAAGAAGGACGAAGAAGTGTGGACACTCATCCAAAAGTTGCAGCAATATCCTAGTAGATCTGATAAATTTAGTTGGAGAAATGATTCCTTATGGTACAAAGATCGCTTATATATTTGCAAGAATTCCCAACTAAAACAAAAGATTTTTTTGGAATTGCACACTTCTCCTTTAGGAGGACACTCGAGAATTTTAAAAACTTACCATAGGGTGAAGAAAGAATTTTTTTTGGGATGGCATTAAATTTGATATTCAAAAGTTTGTGGCGGAATGTTTGGTTTTCCAACAAAATAAAGTTGAGACAATTAAGACCCCGTGTCTTCTACAACCTTTATCCATTCCAAGTCAATGTTGGGAGGAGATTTCAATGGATTTTATCATAGGTTTACGTAAGTCCGAAGGAAGGAGTGTCATCATGGTGGTAGTTGATAGACTTACCAAGTATGCACACTTTTTTGCATTATATCATCCATTTAAAGAAAGTACATTTGCTACAACATTTATGGAAACAATTCAAAAGCTGCATGGAAACCTGAAGATTATTGTAAGTGACAGAGATCCCATTTTTACAGGAAATTTTTGCACGGAATTATTTTTTTGTTTGGGTACTCAACTAGCTCATAGCTCATCTTATCATCCTCAATCCAATGGTCAAACAGAGATAGTGAATAAATGTTTGGAAGGATATCTTCGTTGTTTTGTATCTGGTAAGCAAGCACAATGGGTCAAGTGGTTACCTCTCGCTGAATGGTGGTATAACACTTCCTTCCATACTGCAGCAAAAATAACCCCATTTATGACTTTATGGATATCATCCACCGTCTATCACATATTCTTTAAGGGAAAATTCTAGGGTTCAAGCAGTGGAGGATCACATCGAGCATCAACAAGAAGTTCTCCAACTCTTAAAAGATAACCTAAACTTGGCACAAAATTGAATGAAACAACAAGCATATCAACATCGCAGTGAGAGAAGTTTTGATGTGGGAGACTAGTTATTTTTACGGCTACAACCATACAAACAAATGTCCCTCAAGCAAGCTAAAAAGAATAATAAATTATCGCCAAAGTACTATGGTCCTTACAAGGTGTTGCAAAATATTGGTACTATGGCATACAAATTGGAGCTTCCTTCTTCTTTGTGAGTGCATCCGGTTTTCCATGTTTCATGCTTAAAAAAGGTTATAGGGGACAAACTTCCAGTTCAAACAATATTACCAAAACTTGATGAGGAAGGAAAAACCATATTGGAACCTGAAGCAGTCATGGAAACAAGAAGTCGACAGCTATGAAATCGATCAATTTCAGAGTGTCTCATCAAATGGAAGAACTTACCCACTGAAGATTCTACATGGGAGGATGAGAATTTTATACAAAAGCACCTGGAGCTACTCAAGCGTTGAGGAAAAAACTTTTTTGAAGGAGAGGAGCATGTTAGGTCCCTACATTACTATTATAGTCCCTTATTGTTGTTAGTGTAACCCCCTTATTGTTATTATTGTACCCTTGTAACCCCCATATTGTTATTATTGTGCCCTTACATTATTATTGTTAGGTCGGCTAGGATTACATTGTGGCCCCACTAGGATTACATTGTGGCCCCATGGACTCCTATATATAGAAAGGAGGTTTTTTCAATTGTATCATCCGAGAATTGTTAATTCATGTAATGTATTAGAGGTTTCCCCCTTGAAGTGGCTTATTTCTAAGGCGTTGGTATCTCTTCTCTTCTATTTTTGGAGCTAGTTTCACAACATAATCATCTCTGAACTTGTCATCAAGTTTTGGGTAGTGGACTAAGTTATGGACATGAAACAGTGGCTCAAATCCTAGGGATGTTGGCAAAGCACTAGGTACTTTAGTCCCTAGACGTTGGCATGTAGGATTATGCATGCGTCCAAAGCCTCATAGATGCTGGCTTGTGATGAGCTCCATCATTAGGTAAATTTGGAGGGTTTAACGGTCACCTTTTTGCCTTAATAAATCTCTTTTTCTTGCATTTTAATTATATTATGGTCTTATGATGCTAGTGTAGATGGTGATTGAGGCTTATCATATTTCGAGTACCTATTACATAAGTTAAATGCAGGAAAATCATGAAGATATTTCATTTTTGTGGAGGTTTTGTCATTAAGACTCAGAGTAGACAACAAGGAGAGATTCTAGGGGTTTTTCCACCCTCCTTAACTCCCAAAGGCAGCCAAAGGGATCTTCGAGATTCCCTCCAACAGCTCGAAATCAAAGGCAGCCAAGAAAACTCAGGATCAAGTGCACTAAAGCCATACTTCACTTGCAATCAAGTGGACTTATTGCCTAATTTTTAGGGAGCTGTTGGTAGCTACCCTTTAGGTTAAATAAATTTGAGCAAGAGATTATTAGGATTCAAAATTTGGAGAAATCCATTATGCTCTTTGCCCTTGTAATAAGTTTTCAAGACTTTTATGTTGATGTAATGAGACTATCTTTCGAAATGAAACGAGTATTCATACTTTGATTTACAGATTTTGTTACACTAATTTTTGGTCATCTAACCTGTTACTATTACATGGACTTAAGTACATCATGTAAGACCCATTTTAACATAGTAAAATTGCTTTCACTATGAAAAATAATTTAATAACCCATAGTTTATTAAGTTATTTTTTGTCTAAACTAGAAACCCCATGATGAAAAATTAAATAGATCCTTATTTTTTTCATTTTCCTCTAGGAATAATTAATTAAACCACTTTTTAATTAATATTATTGGTCATATTTAACCCAAAACAGGAAAATTAATTAGATAAATAATTATTTATCTTATTATTTTCTAGTAATAATTATTTAAATCACTATTTAATAATGTTCCTTGTTAAATTTGACTAAATCATTTATAAATAATTGAATAAATCATTGTTTATTTAATTATTACTCAACCATATTCTTAAATTAATAAATAAATCATTTATTTATTTATTATTTCTAAATAAAGGGATTTGACCAAATTAAAATTCATTTTCCCTCCAACAAAAATATAAAATATTCCATAAAAGTTGGATCTAGATTTGGTTAATAATATTTTAATTATGCACCAATATCTAGACTAACTCAATATTTTGTTATAAATAGAAGGGTTTTTCCATTCATTCACTACCTTTCGTTCCCTAGAGATCACTCTTCATCTATAATTTTGGTCTCACTTTGATCCTCCCATCAGTGTCATATTTTTCTACTTTTTACTTGTGAGCTCCCTTTGAGTTCCATTTTTTTCTGGGTTTTTTGCACCATCAAGAGAGAGAGATCTTAGATCTGAAGTGCTGAGGACATACAAGAACCCATCCCATTTAGGGGGACTAGTAACATCTTTCTATGTTCCCATCCCAGGTGTCATAATACAAAAAATTCTTTAAAAATTCTTGTCTTGTTCATTAGATGCATGGAGAAACTCTTGCTTATTTTTTGTTGTTTAATGTCTTTAACTGCATAGATCTAGATTTTTGTAGCATTTATTATGATCACTAACTGCATATCTAAGGAAATTGAAAACCATCTTTGATGTTAGGGTTGTTTGTTATGCACAACTAAAGTGAGATTTTTTCGTACGTTTGCAATTAGAATTCACACTAACAGATCTAGTTTCAGAGATCTAGGCTTGTGCATTAGGGCCCAATCCATGTGCCTCAACCTCTCTTGTGTAATAATTCTTTACTTTCATGTCATTTAGCTAGTTTTGCTTATGAATATTTAGCTAGTTTGTTTGTATTTTGATTTACTGCTTTTAGTTTGCTTCCATTTGTCTTTTGTTGTATATTAAGCTTTCTTACATGTTGGTAGAATAGGCTACAACTTCAGAAAGTTGTGACTCAATCTTCCCCCTCTCATCTCTTTCATTGGAGCTTGAGGAGGGTAGATCTTCCCCACAGACCAAATATTATTTTTATTTTATGATTTCTTGGAATGGATAAGATTAGTTGTTGTGATCCCATGGATATGTTTAGAATGTTGTGTTAAATCTGTATTTGTAGATTAGAGTAGATTTGATTTACAAATTCAAGTCATCTTTTCCATTGTATTTATCATGAATTTGTCCATTTCTATGGCATAAATAGGTATTTTTCTTGCAATTACAGGTAGCACATCCAAAGAGAACTTCACCAGTACCTTTAGCTTCATCTCTCATGCTTTATCAACCCTTTGTTCATCAAAATCACCATCAGCCATGTTTTGAGATTTTTCATCCCTTCATCGTGAGCAAACCCTAAGGGTGCAAGACATGCTTCCCAAGAAGTTCTGATATTGGCCAAGGGGTGGGACACCTTCCATGAATCCTAATCCACCTTCACTCCACTTTTCATATCCTGTTCACATCTGTTTTTGGCCTCAGATTTTCCTCGAACTGTTTCCTATAGCAATTCAGAACTTTCTTGTAGCACTATAGGATACCTGTAGTAGCACTTGAAATAGCACCATTGGGCCCCTCCTTAAGCCCAAAAACCACCATCCACACCTTCTAGACTAGCCAAAACCACCCATACACCTTCAACCTTCCACCTATGTGTTCAAGCCTTCCATAAGCCACCTTATCACTTTCTTCTCCTAGCTGTAAAACAACACATTTACAAGCATAGTTAGGTCATGATTAGTTGCATGATTAAAAACATGATAGATAGAGCATAGAGTAATAAGAGTGTGTTTAGCTATTTGGATAGCAAAGTGTGGTCAGATTATTTTCCTTTATGCAATTCTCATTTAACAATTTACTTCATGCAAGATTCCTAGTTTACTTTCATTTATTATCATAAATTAATGAGTAGATTTCTTTCATTGCAGAATAGTTAGATGTACTTTCTTGATGTAATGTAGTTCTGTACTTGATGATAGCACCATGGATTTGAATAATTTGTAGCCCTAGGCTTAAACTCAGAAGTGTGACAGACTTCATCTAGAAACCCTAGAAGTAGCACCCTTTCATAAAGCTCAGAAGAGGATGACATGAGTAGAAAGCATCTCATGTGTATATAGCATTTTCACCTTCAAGTTTGTATGAACCCCAATTTGATAAAGTAATGTAGGGCAGCCTCTAGGAGTTGCAACATTCTTGGTGCAATACCAGGGCTCGCCACTTTTTGGCGTCGTTGTTGGGGAGGTGTCTAGTAGATACTTTGATTTTATTTTAGCATTCTTTTTTTCTTTCCTTTTACATGTTGTCTCAAAATATTGAAAAAATACAAAAAAAATCCGATGTTCATGCCTCGTAGGAGTAGGGATACTCAAGGAATTTTTTTACCTAAAACCCCACATCACCACATAGTCATCCTTCACTCTTCTTTAGTGGATGTGAGGTTGAACACACCATAGGTAAGCCTTCTGAAATTTTTTAAGAACCTATTTGAGAAGAAGAAAATCTTGTTTCACTTGAGGAACTTGCTTCACCTATCTCAACTATGGCTGACACTGAAGCCCAGGAAGCCTTTCCCATTAAAGAGGAATATGGGTAAACTAAACTGAAAAACATTAGCCCCTCATCCCTTCCACACTTTCGTGGAATTACCTCAGAATATCCTAACATATTCATGTTTGAATTTTTTGTTGTATGTAGGACCTATGACTATGCATCGGATGATCAAAAGATGAAGCTATTCCCATCTACCCTTAAGGATGCAGCCTTGCACTGGTTCATGGGTCTACCTGGGAACAGATGCAAGAATCCTTTAACAACAAGTGCAAGGACTACTATAGGTCCAAGGAAACTAAGGATGAGATATTCAGGATGACTCTAGGGCCTCATGAATCCCTAGAATACTATGAAGAGAGGCTTCAGTTAAACTATAAGAGAGCCAATTGTACTCTTGATCCCAGATCACTTAAACCATTACTTATTCGAGGGATCATAGAGGAGGCTATAGAAACCCTCCATATGTTATCAGGAAGATATATCTACCAACTTCCTTATAAAACAATCAAAACACTCTCCAAGAACCATTATAGGGCAATTAGGAAGAAATACAAAGCTAGCCAAAATACATCCAATACCCCTTCCTCTTCCACCTCCATCAAACATGAGATTGTAAATATGTTGGAGCACTTCAGGAGTGACATGCTGCACACCTTTTCTTTGCAAATGGACATAGTGCAGGTCAAAAGGAGGCAAGAGGAAGAAAAAAGAGCCTTGGCTATATTTTTCCCTAGATGTACCAAAAAGCACCCTAGAAATGAATGTCCACTAAATGTCATAGAGGTTTTCTTATTATATGAGGAAAATCATACCAAAGACAAGTTTCCCTCCTTACCTAGACTCAAGGTTGTATATCAAGGTGGGGAAGTGGGACCAGAGCAACTATGTTTCATCAACCAAAGAAGGCCTCAAGGCCCTAGGTCATATCAACAAGGTATGCAAGGTGCACATTACTCTTACTATAAAAATAATCAGAATGCACCCATGCGACCTTGGTACACCCCCAATCCTCCATCCTGGCCTACACCTCTTACTTGGCCTTACAAACCTCCATATCATCCTCATCCTGTGAAACAACCATTTCATCAGTATGCTCCTCAATAACCTTAGTGGAAGAATCTATCCCAAGGGTGGAGGCCTCAACATAACCAACTGCTTGCTCTAATGCATCCACCCCAACCTCAACCTCAACCTACTCATGCTGCTCCACCCAAGTTGCCTCAGATGCTTGCATAGCCAAATCCAAACCCGAACAACAGGTAGGCACAACATGTTCATAGTAGATATACATCCTATCCAGCTTGTGCTGTAAAGATATAGGAGATTAATCTCAAGTTGGGAAGAGTACTCCCAGACAACCACCCTCCATCCCCACTTGTAGAGGTTGAAGAGGAAAAGGAAGAAAGTAACACTTAGATCCAACAACCTCCTTTTCCTGAGCACTTGATCCATTCTATTCAGCACACCCCAGAGGAAACTAAACTTCTGGGAGAACTGAAAAATTTGTGTGTAAATATACCACTTCTCCAGGCCATTAAGGATGCCCCTATTTACAATAGGCTCATCAAGGAAAATTGCTTCAAGAAACCTGGGATAAAGAAGAAATATACCCACACCATCAATTTAGTAGAACAATTATCCAACTTAATGTTTGGAAGGGTGATCTTTCCAAAGTACCTGGACCCTGGTAGTCCAATTTTAGATGTGCACATAGATGGTGTCATAGTCCTCAATACTTTGATTGATCTAGGGGCTGCCATCAATTTCATGACGAAGGACACTATGTTGAAACTCAACCTCCAAGGGAATTTGAGGAAAACCACAAAAGTTATGCAACTTGCAGATCAATCCACAGTAACTTTGAAAGGAATTGTTGAGGATGTTATGGTTTCAGTTGACTCTTGGGATTATCCTACATATTTCTTGGTTCTGCAACCAAAAACCAAGTTCAATGGATATCTTCTCATATTAGGGAGGCCTTGGTTAGCCACTGAAGATGCTTATATCAGTTATTGGGCCAGAAATGTGACTATTAAAAATGGGCCCTTGTCTAAATAGTTGGTATTATATCCTCCAGCCCAACCTTCTGTTGATCATGATCTACCCATATGGTTGGAGGATGAAGA
The DNA here is from genome assembly GCA_034641835.2 of Pinus albicaulis. Classification (NCBI taxonomy): domain Eukaryota; kingdom Viridiplantae; phylum Streptophyta; class Pinopsida; order Pinales; family Pinaceae; genus Pinus; species Pinus albicaulis. The sequence continues at coordinate 1,002,816,606 of CM076577.1, read as the reverse complement.
AGATGAGGTATATAACACTACCTCCATTTGTTGTTGGACATTGGATAAACCAACGCTCCTTGTGTGTTTTGCGACATGGACTAACCGCCTCTCGTCGATCCTTATCTCTTGTGATGTGATTGTTGATTAACACCTGTGGGTTTTGGTATAATGGAAATCGTGATTCCCAACAAGTGGTATCGGAGCATAGGTCACGAGTTCGATACACACACGACTAACGTTGGGGGGGGGGGGGGGGGAGATTGTTGGACATTGGATAAACCAATGCTCCCTGTGTGTTTCGCGACATGGAGTAACCACCTCTTGTGGATCCTTATCTCTCGTGGTGCAATCGTTGACTAACACCTGCGGGTTTTGTTCTAACGGAAATCGTGATTCCCAACAAAAATAACAATACTCAGAACTGCCAATAAAATTGCTTGAGATAATGAAACCACTTCAGCATTCAAGAACCATTATAATAGAACTGTATGAGGCCAAATGTAAGACAATTTTTTTTTATTCGAAGTGTATGATGTGATCATAAAAAGTAGCAATGAGAACCATCCAAATGTGATTCCAAGGGGAAATGATTAAACTTTAAAATATAACATGCCAAGTGGCAATGATGAAACTTTGAAACATAACATGTGTCTTGAGTTGTATTTAGGTTTAAGAATGCATCCAAGAAATTTATCATTCCCATAACATATTTATAACACACGATGTTATTTCAACCATCAAAGCAACAATTAAAATCTTGAATAACAATGGAATCCTGAACGTGGAATGTAAGCAGTGGGTGGTGATCTTACTATGCAAATTTTATTTATAACAGACGATGTTATTTCAACCATCAAAGCAATAATTAAACTCATGAATAACAATGGAATCCTGGACGTTGAATGTAAGCAGTGGATGGTGATCTTAGTATGCAGATGTAAAGTTATCTATGAGAAGCATTTTTGCACCTGTGGGTTGTGATCTTAGTATGAAAATGTAAATTTATATATAAGAATCATTCTTTCACCTTTGGTTTAAGAAATATCTATTTATCCTATATGTAGTACATTTTTAGGTTAAGAAATATATTTTATATTCATTACACCTTTAGGTTTCAAGGGTTATTTCATATGTACTAATCAAGGGTTTCAAGGGTTTTGATTATTTTCCTATGAGATAAACAAAACCAAAAGTCAGATCACAGATAAACCAAAAAAGAGGAAGGAAAAATGGAGTGTGCATCACAAGATCACCTCAAAGGTGGAGGAGAAGGTGGGAGAGCACAATTTTACAGGGTTGTTTGAAGCTGTTGTTATCGACAATCATACAGGTATGTCAAGTGATATGTTTTAAATATTTTCACTTACTTTTAGAAATATTATTATTTATTATTTTCCATGGTGTCGAGGGTTTGAGCACTATTTTTTTCCCCATTGAATTCATCTGTTTGTTTTAATCTCAGTATGTTCTCTCTTCAAAATCGTGGCATTTTCTCTCTCCATGCTTCTTGTTCTATAGCTTATGAATTTATTTGTTTGTGTGGTCTCCTTCGCGGAATTTGTACCTGTTATAGAAAATTTCTTGGATTGCAACGAATTTATTTCAGTTATAAAATAATTTGGATAATTTTTCAGATCATTAGGCTCTATCCTATATAAAAACACTGCTCTGCATATTAGTTTTCTTTTTTTTCTAAGAAATGAGCTTATCGTGTCAGGAGGTTTAGAATATAAACATAACACAAGTTGGAAAATATAGGAGAACAATTTCAAAAGGGAAATAGTAAAATGGCTTTCAGGTATCCATGACATTAAGCACTTTTAGTAAAAAAACTATAGAATCTAAGTTGAACTGCCAACAAAATCGGGGAAAAAGTAAACTATCAAAGATACTTCATGAATACTGGAAGTGTCAAGCACCCAACACATATAAATAGGTGGGATAATTTTCATCACTGTAATGGAAAATTTCGTGTCTTTCCAATCTCAAAGGTCATGATGGCCCCACTATTTGACAGGGGTGAACATACCGCACTTTGAGGGGAACCCTTGCTTGACCAATCTGTCAAGGTTCCATGCTAGTAAGGGAATAAAAAATTGTTATCACCAGCCTTGTTTTACCAAATTTTCAATGCTCCCTGCAAGTGGAAAATTTTGGAAACATCGGAAAAAGGTGAAAACCCCAAAAGCACAATAAATTACATGTTCACGTTTTCAAACAGGAAATTATGGTAACAATGCATGATAGTGAGAATATAATCCTAGTGGAAGGCTTAAATATTTAGTGAACTAATTAATGTCTTAACAACCCGATTATAAAGCTACTAAAGTTGGGAAATATACAAAGCACAACAAAACTTCAAGCATAAGAACATTGAGGAAATAGTTCAGATATTGCTACGCAAAAAATCACAAACAAATTACCCCACAACTTCCCATGAATATAAATCATGAAAAGACTACAAGTACAAACAAAAATTGTTGCCGCAGGAAAGATTTGAATTTGGCTGAGAAAGGCATCCCTATCATGGCACATGGAGCACAACTTAGATGAAATTCATAATGGAAAAATTCAACTTCTTACTGGCATTTCCGAAATTGGGTCAATTAACTTGGAGGTAAACTTCCATAATCTCAAAATTTTGTCTCTTGTAATCACTATTGCCAACATTGACCCCATGGAGACACTGATCTCAAACTCACCCAAAACATTCATTGGAAGTCTTGTTCCCATGCTAATCTAGATGGATGGCATTGCTTCCCTTTTCATGCAGCGGTGTAGGAGACAAAGCAACCTTCTTCCAGAAAATGCAAAGAGCCACATTGCGCTCTCCAAAGATGAGAGCAGGATTAAGAGCATCTAGTTTTCAAGGGGCTAGACTCCATAAACCTTTCCTGCATCAAAAAGAAGCCAGTGGTCACACTAGCCTTGGTATCTATTACCATATAAGAAGAGGTTCAAGTTACTCTTATCACCAGAGAGAGCTAGTCATGTCAGGTTAGGCTCACAAAGGGATCTGCTATCATGGAAGAAGCCTTTCCTTCCACAACTGGATCCTTTTACTTGTAGCACACTTGAATACTTGCATGTGCACGCAACACTCAAAACTGAGTAGGGCATGGGTTTCCTCTTCAAGATGGAAAACCTTGGCTATTACATTTCTAGGAAACCAAATTATTAGAGTTGAGCTTGTGTAAGATTCACCAGAAAATAATTTTGGAATGGGTAGCTATATAGTAGTCCCATCACTTGTATTCATTGTTATTTGAATTTTGGAAAACTCAATATATATGAATCTGTCTGTCATATGTCTGTTTAAATTGGATCTCCTCTGATGAAGTCTGATAGACGTCCATTCATTTTCCAATTTTTTTGTTTCTTAGTTTATTTTTTATTTATTGCATTGCAAAGGAAACTTAACCATCCAATACACTCTCAAAATTTCTTCTTCACAAGAAAACCCCAAGTTCCTTTTGTTACCCCCTCACTTCCAAGGACAGCTAGAGGATATTTTATTTTATGATCTACATCATAGATAGTGGTGCTAATGATGACATTCAAAATTCTCCAGACAACTTCCCAAAGATGGCTCTCATATCAACACAAATGGGGTACATTTTTCCATTGCTTCATATCAAGTGTTTATGCTCAATGTATTTGAAATGAAAGTAGGGATTGTGGGTTGAATTAGATAATGAATCGTGATGCTTGGAAGTTATGGCTTCTGCTTTCTTTTACCTTGGCACCCATCATCAATCTCCTAGTTAAGTTTTGCCACTTTCGATAGAAGGGTACTACTAGGGAATTCTGATAAGGGCAATGTGTCCACACCCTTTCCCATACATAACATGCTCCATCTATCCCTTTTCTATTGTCCTTCCTTTTGGGTTGGATGTTACATGTCCCCCAAAAATGTCCATGTTTCATAATCCCATGAGAAGGGGATTGGATGCTTGAGGTTGATGTTGTTTTATCAAAACAGCTGACCGAATATATGGGGGCTTGCTAGAGAGAAGTCAATTTCATGACTTATAAATATTTAGGATCCCTGATATAGGATTCAAGTTATGGGAGGTCCCAAGGGGTTTGGAGTAGATTCCTCTAGCGTTGAATGAACTTACTCGAATGCCTTTTGGTGGGAAGTTCAAACTATAGGGTTTTCTATATATATATATATATATATATAGTTCAAAAAAATAAGGAGAGATGCATATAAATTATAGTAATAATGTGAGAGGGGTGTTACATTCTTTGTTAGGAATTAAGGGTAGATTTTGCATTTGCAGATATAATTTCACTTTAGAGTGTATAATAATGTGAGAGGGTTGTTACATTATTCGTCGAGAATTAAGGGTATATTTTGTATTTGCAGATATAATTTCACTGTTAGAGGCATTCTGATGGCTCCCAACAAGAAGAGCCACTACATAGAACCATTTCCAAATGGTTGAGTTAGAGATAGTATTCAACCATGACAATATGGAATTATGTGGGCTGAATCAGACGCCATACGCATTTTGGCCCACTAGTGAAACTTGACTAGTGACTTGGAAGAAATCGGTCAGTCACCCCACCCATGATTATTTAGTCTCCATGTAATTTATTTAGTGTCTTTAAGTTAGATTTATCATTTATTTTCCCATACTGGCTAAAATCATTTGTAATCTCTTAGTAGCTGTTAAAATTTGTTTTATGCACCTCAACATCTATTAGACAAAGATTTTATTTGTTTGGTTCCAAAATCCTTTTGGACATCTTGGTTGAAGATGCCTCAGTTCCCACTAGATCTATCTGTTGAAGATGTGGAGGAAGCAATACATGTCTGTGGGCCATCAACCTCTTAATATGTGCCTCTCCTACCATCCGAGGCCAAAGGGAAGAAACTTATGATAGAGGAAAAATACTAGATGAAGGGCCAATCAATGATGTGTCTCTCCATCTCAGTGGGATGGCTTGATACTATTGTCTGAGGGTGGAGAGTTGCCTTCTGGAAGGGTGATCTTTGTCCTGAGATCTATGTTGGCAGCTTTGTGAGGGTTTTTTTGGGAAAGGGGGCCGCAGGAGACCCCTATATTAGAATGGTGTTGTTGAATGTTGTCATGTTGATGTTCCTGTTAGCTGGTAGGACTGAAAAAGGATGTAACTATTTAAGTGTTGCTTGGAACTGGGTGGGGGGTGGGGGTCGGGAAGGTGGTGATTGTCTTAAACACGAAAGTATGTAGTCATCAATTTGTGGCATGAATCGGGAGAGAATATTGGCTTTTGTCAAGGACCTTATGATAGACCTTATAAATTGAAAGTATGCAGTCTGTAGCTGACATGTGACAAATAAACTAATTTTTTCATTTACTATTTATTGTGCTAACCTTGGCTCTTCAAATTGGCTTTAATTACTAGATAGTGCAAGCTTGGATCTCATGGGGCTAATGTTACTTTTAAAAATTAAGGGCACTAGTATATTTTCAAGTTAAGTTTTATTATGCTTGTTGTGACTTCATTCTGACAATGTTTGTAATTTGTTTTCTTAACGTCGTTTGTAGGTTATTGTAACTTGGGGATTTCACAACAACATTGAATTTCTTTCTTTGCCGTACACACAACATGCTGAAGACATTAGACAAGTAAGACAAATAATATAAGAACTACATTCTTGATTTTGTTCTGAACTTGTGCTATTACTTCTAGATATTATGATGGAATCCTAAGGCTTCATCAATATTTTAAATGATAATTTGGTATCTTAGTGGGGAACTATGTCTTCCCTATGATTGAATATGAGTATCCATTCATTTTCCAATTTTTTTTCTTATTTTCTTTTTATTTATTGCATTGCGAGGGAGACTTAACCAGCCAATTCACTCTCAAATTTTCTTCTTCACAAGAAAAAACCAAGTTCCTTTTGTTACCACCTCACTTCACAAGACAAGTAGAGGAGATTTTCTTTGACGATCTGCATCATAGATAGTGGTGTTGATGATGACATTCAAAATTCTCCAGACAGCTGCCCAAAGATGCCTCTCAGCTCAACGCACATGGGGTACATTTTTTCCATTGCTTCATATCAAGTGTTTATGCCCAATGTATTTGACATGAAAGTAGAGATTCTGGGCTGAATTAGAAAATGAATCATGATGCTTGGAAGTTATGCCTTCTGATTTCTTTTACCTTGGAAGCCATCATCAATATCCTAGTTAATTTTTTCCACTCTTCGATAGAAGGGTACTACCGGGGAATTCTGATAAGGGTAATGTGCCCACACCCTTTCCCATACATAAATTGTGCTATTAATTCAAGCTATTATGATTGAATCCTAAGGTCTCATCAATATTGTAAATGATAATTTGGTATCTTAGTGGGGAACTATGTCTTCCCTGCGATTGAATATGAGTATCCATATTAACTAAAGTCTAAATATGTATTAATGTTGGTGTTATTGTGTATTGGCCTTTTTAGTTATTTGGGCCCTCTAATTATGCCTGGGTTATTTAATATGTGTTGCAGACTTAGGTGAGCTTGATATAACATGTAGTAATATGTTAATTGGGTCTTGCACTCTCTTCCCATTGTTCAAAATTCTCCCTTCAAGAAAATGTTTCCTTGGCACCAATAGTATAAGGGCCTACCTTACCTTGCTCCATTTGTTTGAAATTCTATCTCAACAAAGTATGTGTATCAGCCATAAGTTATGATGGAATCTTCCTTACAGTTATCCACTAGTTGAGGGAGTTGATGAGGTTCAAAATATCAATCTATTGTTTTCTAGTTCACCAGATTATATAAGTCCCCTTTCTTTGAGCCTTTTAGACATAATTTTTTGGTGTAGATTCATTCCGAAGGAATTTGCTGAGGCAGAGCCTTTTTGAGTGAAGTTATATGATGGGTCCTTATCATAGAACTAGCCTTGTGACAAAGGTGAAGGTTCAAAGTAATGATTGTTGTTCCATCAAGGTAACTGGAAAATGCTCTAAATTATCCATGATGTCAAAACTCCATGCATTAGGAGATAGTCTTGACTGGGCCTAGTGGTTAAGAGCATGTGTTTCCTCCTAAGAGGTCACAGGTTCAAAGCCAAAAAGGGGTAGAGTATGTATGCCTTCGTAGCACTTAAATCGCTGAGGGGGTCTCATACAACAATTTGGTGTCCGGCTTGGTTGTGACCAAAAAATTGAATGATAATAATTATATAGCCATTAGATAGCAGTAAGAAGGATTTATGTAATCCTACACATCTCAATTTTTCATAGCCAGTAGCAGAGAGTCGAGACACTCTTAAATAATCACCTGCATTACAGAATAAATTGTTGCTACTATATAAACGAATCGTGAACGTATTGGATGCCACTAGGTGTTTGTCAATGTCAAATTAGAGAGAGAGATATGATCTGCCTTATGAATGATTGATGTGATTAAATGGAGTAGGCTTGTTATTCCATGTAATTCCCTGGCTGCTTATACTTCCTAGGCTTGTTATTCCATGTAGTTGCTTGGCTTCTTATACTTCCTATCTGGGTAAAAAATCCTTACAGAGAAAATTCTCATGACCTCAATGTAGGGCAGCTTCTGGGCATAAGTGGAGCATGCTCCAGCACCAATCAGAGTTGTTAAATTATTCATATATATTCTTTTCCTAGCACTAGCATCACCTTGCTATTTTGAATCCATAAAGCTATGCAACATAATTTTTCCATCCTCAACATACCTTAACCGATAATGAAATCTTCCCATTAAAGAGTGAAGCAAATTCTTTACAATAGTTGAGTGAATTTGCCTTGAACTGGCTCAATTTATTTATTACAAAGAAAAAATCAAATGTGAGGTTAGTTATTCACCAAATACTAGAGGCAACCTCTCTTTCTGAGAATCTTCATCCTATGAATGTGGTGTTTTACTTCTATCTTCTCTTGTTACCGACATGCTTCATCTTCTACAACCACCTAAGTTCAATCATTGTTTCCAGTTATTCCCTTTCAGATCTTGTGGTTTTTCATGCTCTGTGTTTGCATTGGAACTTTGTTGATCTGGATCTGATTTCCCCCAAATCTATGGAGAATCATTTGGAACAACAATTGTCTCTCCCTCCTCAAAAGTTTGTGTAAAGTATGTCGTAAGACAAGCACTCACCCAAGACTCAAATACCACTGGATCATGCCTTCCAACTTGACTGTTGGAACGGGGTCTCCTAACAAGCTATGAAATCGGTCTATTTTTGGTTATTTTTGTTAATTTAGTATAACGCAGGGATTTTGGGGTGGGTCAAAGCCCTGAAAAGCATTTTAATGGGGTTAAAGGGTAAACTGGGGGTCCGAAAACCATGGGTTGCAGACCATAGGAATGTTACAACTAGATTTTTATAAATAGAGAGGCATTTCGGATTGTAAGAGGCAGGGATTTGATGAGCTATTGATGCGATCTATTGTGTAAGCGATCTGTTGGGGTTTTTGGGGAACGGAATCCTGCTGGCTGTGTGCGCGGAGATCCTAGTCCAGCTGTGTGTGGACCCTGCTTTTGTGTGCGCAGGTTGGGAAGGGAATTGTAAGGGTAACGAATGAATGAATATGCAAGATTATTGGATCTGAATATGTGAATACTATTGAATGAATTGCTGATAATTATTGTGCTATGCATTTCTCTGTCTTTGCGCTGCGGAGGTCTGTATATTGAATGATTGGATCTATTATGCTTTGGTTATATTATGCTGCGAAAGTCTGTGTATTGAAGTAAATGTAGATTGTTTTGTTCGAGTATGTAATGTTGTGTTAAGGTTATGAAAAGCTTCTAATTGTAGATCTAGTTCACGTGGATGCAATTGGACATATAATTGACCCTACACAGAGATAATCTGAACAAAACGTAGTCCTGGTTGCCTTACCCTTCCTTTCTCAGGGTGCGGAAACCTGGTTCCAGCACCCACCCATACTACTTCGGGTGAGACTGTGATCTGCGCAAGTAGGTCACTGCCGAAAGGGACAGTAGTATAGGGGTTTGTTGGCAAACCTTGCACACCGAACCTGGGTCAAGATCCCTCAAGCCAACAAATGGTTCCGTTGCTGGGACTTGAAGAGATCTAAGAAAGGGATCAGGTAATGACAAGAGAATACTGGAAGCCTGAAAGAAAAGAGATCGAGGCTTGGTTCGAAAGGCAGATCCAGGAGTTTGCAGTAAGAGAAAACCGAAGTGAAAAATTAATGGCGGAACGGTGGAAGAATACATACGTTCTTACTGAAAGCTACAAAATATTCTTTGTAACCTTTGCAATTGAGCTTTAGGAGTGGCTGGACAAGCTGGTAGAATTCCAGAAGTGATGGAAGGACGAGCGAGTCACTCAGTGGACTCCCGATCTTCTTGAACAGCTGGAGAGAACTGATAACACTATTACACGCACGGTGGATCACTGGGTAGATAGTGTGTTAGGAGGATTTGTGACAAATTTTTCCATTGATCAATATGTATCATACTCTGAGGCCGAGCAACAATTCTTCAAAGTATTCCGAGGTAAGTTTCTGAGGACGTTACCATTACTGATCAAGAAGCTGTTGTGCAAAAATAGCATTCTGTGTAGCCATACAAACTGAATGACCTAGGATCCAGACGGGAGTGCGACATGCAGTGGTAAGTATTATTGGACCAACCTTGACGGAGGAAGGGCCACCTATAGCCTAGTTAAGGAACCGACCACATCACCACCTAGGGCACGTAGGAGTAAGAACTCACCTATAAAATCATCCCTGGATAGTGATATCGCTGCGCATCTAAAACTACCTACCTTCAAGGGGGTAGGAGATGAGGACATGGATCGATTCTAGTTCATTACAGACTCTGTCTGGACTATGCAGAATGTGGTAAGTGATACAATCAAAAGGGCGCAACTGTCTTTAGCATTCGAAGACAGAGCTCTGGACTGGTATATGTGATATGTTGCCCAGAATGGAATCGCTTCCATTCAGGATATTAAGAATTCTCTAAAACAACAATTCTGCAAACCAAAGTCTTACTCCCAATTAGTGGCGGACGTAAAAGACTTCAAATAGGGTGCGTCTGAATCAGTGTGGGAGGCGGATCAATGGTTGAAAAAGGAAATTATGGAATGAGGGTTCGAGTATGATGATAGACAACATACGGAATGGTTCATCGCCATGTTTTTACCTCACCTGCGCACACCAATGAATCAGCAAACATTTGAATCGCAGGAGAAAGTTGTAGAAGCCTCTATGAAGTTAGAAGCTGCTCCCCGGGAGGATACCTCGGCAGGAGTCCAATAGCTCCAGGAACAACTTGGAGCTATGCACCTAGAGATGGTAAACCTATGAAAAGAGCGAGGAAAAGACATATGCGTGGATCTCTGTTGTATATGTTGTCGAGTGTCTGGTCACACAAAGGATCAGTGCCCTCTACTGACTGATTATATCCAAGATGGAGGACCTAGCCTGCTACACCCAGGGGTAAGTAGGGAACCTGCCTTATTGTGACCAAGATCAAGTAGATCTACGCTATAATGGTGTGATGATTGTCGGGTAGAAAGCCTCCATGATACGAACCATTTCCCTCGGCTGGGTGCGTATGTCCCAGAGCTAAAACAAAAATGGTGCCGATTCTGCCGGTCCATAGGACATGACGAGTAGAATTTCTGAACGTATGACTTGATGATAAATCGCGGGAACTTATATCAGGTGCAATCAGACCCTGCGTCGCCTAGGCTGACTGCGCACTTTGGAAGATCACTGGTCCGAGGTAGAGGAGGTCGGGGAGGAAGTGCAGGCCAAGGACGAGGTCAGCTGATCTGTTATAATTGTGGAGAAATAGGGCACTTTACCATAGAATGCCCTAATCCCACCCGATCATCGTGTAAATACTACAAACAGATGGACCATGAGATAGAAGACTGCTCAATCTTGATAGCCAGAATGCAGGAAAAGCAGCCTACCCCTACACAGAACGTACAGAGGGTTAAAAATAAGCTAAGAGAAGCAGATCCAAGTGTAAAGGTCATCACACGTAGTGGGCTGGACACCAAGGGAAGAAAATAGGTACCCTGCGAAGAACAAGCTCTACCAGCAGCCCCTGCACAGTCTCAAAGCAAGGAAGAAATTGAGACCTTTTTGAAGGCATGTCTAAAATTACTCAAGAACCCGCAGGCCGTAAGAAACCTCCTGACTTTAATTAACACCTACGCAACTCGACCCACCTTGATCCTTGAGACCAAGGACGTGCACAAACTGTACAACTCTAAGAAACGCACAAGGAAAGAAATGAGGCTAACTGCACAAATCGGGGACTATGAAATGGATCAGGTTATCTTGGATCTTGGATCTGATGCCAATTTTTTACCCAAGAAAACCTGGCAATGAATGGGGAAGCCCAAATTGGAATGGTCCACTATCTAGCTACGCATGGCGAACCAATAGAAAATCATTCCCTTGGGTAGGTTACCAAAGGTTATGGTTGACATTGCAGGGGCAAGGGTCCTAGTTGACTTTGAAGTGATTGAGATAGTTGAAGATGTGGACCCCTACCCTGCGCTCCTCGGATTAGATTGGGAAATGGAAATGGGGGGCATTATTAACCTAAAGAAACAAAGCATGGTATTTGAGAGTGGAAGTACACGTGTCATAGTACCCCTGGATCCCGCGGAAGGTGCTCGATATAACGAGCCTATCCACACGAAGGAGGAATTAGATCATATCTATAAGATCACTGTGCAAGATGAAGATCAGGTTAACCCCACGGATGAAGGGCTGCTATGTTGGGAAAAGGACAGTGAATTCTTTTCTGACTCTAATGAGGAGCTGGAGAACTAGTAGAGCTAGCTGCATGAGGTTTCGGCACTTCGCAGCCTTCAGACCGTTAGAAGCTTTCGTCGGATCTCTAACATCGCATGAACCTTGCCTTTCCAAGAGGCCACAGATGACACTCTGAAGCCTGCGAAGCCTAAGGGATCCACGTAATGTAGGTCTGAGGCACTATCACTAACCTAGCATGAAGCACCTACGTAGGGACCTGTCTCCCCTACCCGGAGGAAGTATTGGAGTAGGGAAATCCTGTGTATAGAGACCCCCTTAGCCAGATGAGCCCCAAAATCGGTCAACCCACGTGGTGACCTGCTTACGCACAACACTCAAGGGTGCACTCGGCCCTTGCCCAACCAGATTACGGACCTGTCTACAATCATGAGTATCCGGGAGAATTTGCAGATGACTGAAGAATTAAATCACCTACGGACGTATGACACAGCTATCCTGCACAAAAATGCTCCTTCAACGATCGACATAAATGCCTCGAAAAGACTCCCGATCGACTTGAAGGCTCACCATGTGTCAACCATCTGTCGAAATACGAAAGGACCTCCAACACATCAACCACGCCCTGAAATCACAGGGACGCGACATTGGATACAAAGGAAGAATATCAGCTCATCCTGAGTTAATGCGAAAATACATTTACAAACGCAGGAAAAGGGCGGGAGATTATCACTTTCACCATTTATGATAAGCACGATTGAGAGTACGTGCCACATACGAGCTACCTTGCCATTAAGTAGCTTCGATTGGGGCGTGGATGGATGGAAGATGATGGCTCGGGCTATTTATTCAACTGTCAAGCGGTATTGGCTACCTACATTATGGTTTTTTCTACTTATTTCTACGATTCATATCGCTCATCTCTTCGTTATGGATCCCAACGCACAGGAGGAACTGATAAGAGGGTTGGGAGATGCTGAGTGCAGTAATAGGAGTGCACGTAGGCCACCTAAAAGGATTAGCTGTGAACCAAGTTCGGCAGGAACTCTGCAGTACCAAAACCTGCTACGACATCTCCGCCATTTCCAGGCCCCGCTGGCTAGAAGCAACATATGTTTACTCCCCTGCACTGTCATTTTTGAACCGAGTTCTCGGGACAAATAAGTCAACTTAGCACAACTCTCTACTATAGAACTACGAAGACTGTCTGCTAGCATATTGCAAGAAGTACACCGTCGTGGCCAAGAAAGGCACAAGCAGTATGACCTGACCCCGGAAGAATGTGCCCAGCGAATTGCCGTGGTCACTAACGCCACATGCATTATTCAGGAACAACTGGAAAAGGGAGCCCAATTGTTTGAAGAGGCTACGCAGCTATGGACGAAATCATTGCACCACCCCACGCTTAAGCATGCCCAAAGAGAGTTGACGTAGGCAGAAGATGCTCTAGATCAACTTCGGGCCTCCACACCCCCCCGGCCACGTGCACCACCTGGCCGCCATGCACTAGATTGAGGACCTTCGTCACTCCAAGAAGATTGCGTACAAAAAGTTGAAACCATGGAATGATGCTGCATCCAGCTTGCACATGATGCGCAGTCCGCCATTGCAAGCCTCCACCGGTTGTTGGAATGCGTTGGTCCAGATCTCGATGGGCCTGCTTCTCTGACAATGATCAATATTGCGCAACATGCAACAGCTCGAAGCAAGGAAGTGCTTCCACCCCTCCTTCGCTCCTTGGCTACCTTATTACGCGTGTAGATTGAAGGCGCGCCACCAAAGTGACTAGGGACGAGTCACAAGATTGTGTTGGGGGAATATTGGAACGGGGTCTCCTAAGAAGCTACGAAACCGATCTATTTTTGGTTATTTTTGTTATATTTATTATAGCGTAGGGGTTTTGGGGTGGGTCAAAGCCCTGAAAAGCAATGTAATGGGGTTAAAGGGTAAACTAGGGGTCCGAAAACCATGGGTTGTAGACCATAGGAATGTTAAAGCTAGATTGTTATAAATAGAGAGGCATTTCAAATTGTAAGAGGCTGGGATTTTATGAGCTACTGATGCGATCTGTTGTGTAAGTAATCTGTTGGGGGTTTTGAGGAATGAACTCCTACTGGCTATGTGCGCGGATATCCCAGTCCAGCTGTGTGCGGACCCTGTTGCTGTGTGCGCAGGTTAGGAAGGGAATTGTAAGGGTAACGAATGAATGAATATGCAAGATTATTGGATCTGAATTTGTGAGTACTATTGAATGAATTGCTAATAATTACTGTGCTATGCATTTCTCTGTCTTTGTGCTACGAAGGTTTGTATATTGAATGATTGGATCTATTCTTCTTTGGTTATATTATACTGCGAAAGTCTGTGTATTGAAGTAAATATGGATCTGTTATGTTTGGGTATGTAATGCTATGTTAAGGTTATGAAAAGCTTCTAATTGTAGATCTAGTGCACGTGGATGCAATTGGACATATACTTTACCCTGCGTAGAGATAATCTGAACATAACGTAGCCCTGCTTGTCTTACCCTTCCTTTTTCAGGGTGCGGAAACCTAGTTCCAGCACCCACCCATACTAATTCGGGTGAGACTGTGATCTGCGCAAGCAGGTCATTGCCGAAAGGGCCAGTAGTATAGGGGTTTGTTGGAAAACCTTGCACACCAAACCTAGGTCAGGACCCCTCAAGCCAACATTGACTATAGAGAATTATTATTTATATGATCAAAGGCCAAACATTTATTCATACTTTCTTAGAGACTTCCTTAGGCATGTGATTCTTCTCAACATCTATGGGGACATGTTGGGATGGGAATAATAAAGGAGATGATTGGCATGGAAAGTCACAACATCTAGGTTGTTCATTACAAGGACCATATTGAGAAAGGGCAATCAATATAGTTTGATTATCCTTAGGACTCATACATTGGGGAATAATAATAGGATGGTGTAAGGATGCTCTAAACACATCCTCCTCATCATAAGGAATGGTAAATTCTTAAAGAATTTTTTTTCAGGATGTTGGAGAGTGGTTCCAACCTCATTTTCATATGGATAAAATAAAAATTTATATTCCATTCAAAATCTAGTAGACTTAATAGTTTTTGGGATTTTAGGATTGGGGTGGTTGCAATGTTTCTGTCATGTATGAGGATATGGAACTAGCATTTAATCATGACCCTAGCAAAATTGTACCTATCACTTAAACAAAATCTAGATTTGACATGCTTTTTTAATCTTATTTTAATGTGATGATATGTAGGTATTTGTTGTAGCATGTTTTTGTTGGGCCTTGGGTCTCTTAGAACTTGCTCGATTATTTATGAATCTGTATCTATATTCTAAATACTTTCAAAGTTATATATATATATATATATATATCCATATTTCCTGATGTTTTGGGGGTCATGTTTCCAATATTTCTTGTTTTGGATGTATGCATTCTTGTTTCACTATACCATGCAACTTAGACAACAACACTTGTCCCACAGTAAACTAGTGTTGTACCTAACTCCATCAGTCATCAATGCTTTGGTCACATCTAATGGTAAGGATTTGATTCTCCCAAGTATTGACATACTATCATTATTATGCTATGAGGAAGGAGAATTAACTACTGAGCAAACAAGGTAAAAATGTGTAACACTACCGCTTTGTGAGAAGGTGTTCTCCACTAAGCTTAGTCTCTCCCTTAACATCTCAATATTCCCCTTTGACAGGGGCTTAGTCAAAATGTGTACAACTTCTAAATTCAAGGGAACATACTCAAGAACCACTGCTCTCCTCTTGAACTTATCTTCCAGGAAATGGTGCCAAATTACGATATCTTTTCCTAGCACTAGCAGCACCTTGCTATTTTGAATCCACAAAGCCATGCAACATTAATTTTCCATCCTCAACATACCTTAACCAATAATGAAATGTGCCCTTAAAATAGTGAAGCAAATACTTTGCAATAGTTGAGTGAATTTTCCTTGAACTGGCTCAATTTATTTATTACAAAGAAAAAAGCAAATACGAGGTTGGTTTTTCACCAAATACTAGAGGTAACCTCTCTTTCTGATAATCTTCATCCAATGAATTTGGTATTGTACTTCTATATGCTCTTGTTAGCCACATGCTTCATCTTCTACAACCACCTGGGTTCAATCATTGTTTCCAATCATTCCATTTCAGATATTATGGTTTTTCATGAGGAGGATGACTCGCATGAAAATAAGTCTTTGGAGCTCCAACTTGCTCTGGTGTCGTGTGAAATGTGTGGGTGTTCCATGTATGTTCTATGTTTTCATTGGAACTTTGCTGATCTGAATCCGATTTCCGTCAAATCTATGGAGAAGCATTTGGAACAACTATCTCTCCCTTGTCAATCTTCCCAAGATTCCTCCAAGACTCGGAGGACCAAACCTTCTCATCAAATTTAATGTTTTGACTCATTTTTGTCTTGTTGTTCTAACAAAATGTAGATCTTATAATCTTTGAAGGACTCACTATAGCCAACAATCCTTTTACCATGATGTAATACTTCAATAGAGGTAATGCTCCATAATGCAGGTGATTGGTTCTCCTGTGCCAAAGCTAGCAAAGTATTTCTAGGAAAATATTGTTGAAAATGGCTTTAGAGAATACATTGAACTACCTTCCCATGAAGGCTAAATAAATGTTAAATTTATGGCATCGGAGGCATAGTAGGGTAATGTCCCCTCCATTGGTTGGTTGGGGTTTGTTATAGACATCTAGTGATGGTGTTAAAACCTAACTCTAATATCCTAGGTGAGTGCACCCTCATGCATGGATAATGCTTCCAGAAATAGTGTGCTCAAATGGATAAGACTAGGTCATTGCAGGCATGCACCGAGCCTCTGAATTGAAGAAAAAATACTGCATGACCTTCTTGGGATATGTGCCCTACAACATGCACTTTTATCATAGATAATTGGGCCTTCTCTAAATATAAAACATGAAATTAACTAATGATGGTGCATGCATGCATGCTTTTTCCCCCTACAAACTTATCTACATAACAACAACACTCCCAAAGAAATGTTTTTCTATGCCTAGATTCATTTGTTATCAATGTTTCAAACATATATCGAGGCATGGATATGTTGTTACAGCTGCGCTATGAGGAAGGAGAATAACTACTACGAAAAAAAGGTAAAAATATAACACATGATATTTGAGATTATAACAGTAACTGGCCCAGTTTTTGCTTGCCATCAACTTGGGACTGAAAGGAATTTAATTCACTGCACTAGAAAGTTGAAAATTTGGACAATTTTAGTTATTTATTACATGCATATTTCTACACCTTATCGAGTTATGATTGTCAAGTCTGCAACTATATCCTTGATACCTTTTTAGCATTTTCCCCTTTAGTATAAAGTGGTTCTTTACAAAGCAAGTTTCAAGTAAGTATTATTTCAAGAATTGAAAATCTTAAGTTACCTTATGAATTCCTTAATTTTCATTGATGTATCTTTCTTTCCTTTGTCTCGATTTTTAATTGGATACAAGCCTTCAAACATGAGTGACTGAAAGGAAGGCAGTGATCAAAACAATGATCTTATGTGATTTAATTAAATTTAGGTTTGAGACCCAAATCATTATAGAAATAAAGTCTCTCACATAACAAGGGATTAAGTTTGATGGTGTCTTCATTATTTGTTATGTTGATGTTGATTTTTTCTAAAGTTGAATTGATTTTCCTTCCTTTTTGGTAATTGGAAGAGTTCTTGTGCAAATATTATATGTTCATTTGGTTGTTTGTCTGATGAAATGAGGTTTCTTGTACTTTGGTTGGAGCAATATTTGTAGGAGAGATGTAAATGTATCTCAATTACGGTGGTTGTGTGTGATCAATATAATCACGTGCATCAGTTTTTATCTCTTTACTTTTCATGTTGTGGAAGTTGGTGTTGAACCTAGTGGCCTAATTACACGCCGAGAGTATGCTCATTTGTTCATTGCTTCTAGTGCCATTCTTGCTAGGTTCAAAACATTTACTTGAATATATTTCTGTAAAATTATATTTGGTTATTGTTGTAGACATGAGGAACATATAAGAGGAATTATGCTATCTATCTTGTTACCAAAAAGATAAGTTAAAGTAAGGATGCATTTTCTTTGATAGAAATCCATCATCAAATTTTTTTCCTACAATATTCATCGATAATGTCACAAAACTTTATTTTGATGATGTTACACCAGAAGATCCTAACTTCCCATACATTCAAGGTTAGCATAGGCATTGAAAGATGTTTTATGCATGATTCTGAAGTCTCAACTTTGTCAATGATGGAAGTCTAACTTGCCATGCTTATGTTGTTATAACCTCACAATTACATTATTTTTTGGTTGGTTTCTACTTTGATTCTCGAGAACATTGTGATTGTGTGTGCCAATAACATATGTGTTGAAACAAGATTAGCCGAAGCAAGACTCATTTCTAGTAAGCTATCAAGTCATGACACAAATGATTCTGTTGAAGGTGGGAAGCCAAAAAATTATCTATTCTCACCTAATAGGTGAGGACTTGTCAGTTTTATATTAATTATTGGATTGTTCCTCTAATTATTAGTTTCATTTCTCAATTAATTTTCTTTTCTATTCTAATCTTTATGTAGGCTTATGTTCTAAATTTTATGGTTTGTAAGGTTTTGTTGGACCTAGAGTATCTCTATAAGTTATTCAGTGTATTTTGTATATTTTCGTTAGATTACTAATGACCGTTTCCTAATAATGCTTACAAATTTTCATTGGTTTATCCTATTTGATCTCTGTATCTACCAACTTTAGTACATTCCTTGTGGTTGGCAAGAAATCTCAAGTCACATATCAAGTTCTAGGACACTTGAAGACGTGCTTGGTTTTGGTGTTTGGCTACATTTTACTT
The DNA here is from genome assembly GCA_034641835.2 of Pinus albicaulis. Classification (NCBI taxonomy): domain Eukaryota; kingdom Viridiplantae; phylum Streptophyta; class Pinopsida; order Pinales; family Pinaceae; genus Pinus; species Pinus albicaulis. Next base: position 1,002,797,997 of record CM076577.1, on the reverse strand, counting down.
CATGATCCATTTAGTCGGCATAATATTCATGGAATATTAATTGCTATAGTTGGCATGGGGTTGTATTCTTATTTTTGTGTAGTTGACAATTAATCAAAACAAAGTGAGCTGCCTGCACAACTTTCTCAGGTATTGTCTTGTTCATGTTTTTCTTTGTTCTGTTTTTCCTTTCTTGACTTTTGAGATACTTATTTCAATATTAATGATTAAGGTGAGAAAAGAAGAAAATGAGGTTTGTGAAAGTTTCCAGAGGTATCTATTTTCTATAATGGTAATGAGTTTAATGGATAAAATTGATTAAGTCAGTTAGTGAAATAGTTCATTTTCCAAGATGTTCATTTTTGGGAATTTATTAATTTAAAAAAAAAATTATTATGAGTTGAGTAGTCTTCAAGTTCTGCTATTAATCTGGTTGAAACATGAATTAACTGGGGTAGGTTTGGTATTAGCATGTGTGACTAGTGTTGATAGAGTATGAAAGGAAGTGGGGAGTGGGAAAGGTAGCTATCCTTCTAATCCAGGAGGATACCGGTGGTCACCCACCTATTCCATTTGGACCTGCAACATTAATTCTTACAGTTTTTCAACCATTAGGGGAATTTTGAGGTCTAAAATGGGCCTCCTAAGAAAAATGTACATTCAAAATTCACTTTATGAGAACCAATCACATTTTAGGGGATGACATCATCCCTAATGGTTGAGGTGGCATTGCTTGAGTTAAAGGTACTTACTTGTCACATTCTCAATGGTGGATAAAAACTCATGGTTAACCATGGTAGTGCTTTAAGTACTTTTAAAGTCAAAGTAAAGTACTCATAATAAATGTCATTTCACACTTTTTGAATAAAAATGTATTATTGTCATTTCATATTTCTTGAAAGAAACAATGCATATCCCTATACATTTATTATATTATATTATATTATATTATTTTTATATAGTATATTAATTACATGTTATTATACAATTTAAATAATATAAATTTAAATTAATAGCATATAATATAATTAAGAATTTATAAATTTATACTATATTTTATTTTAAGTTATTTAAGAAAAAAGGACAAATGCATTAGTTGTTCAATGATAATGTTTTTTTCTTGAAAAGCTCATTCTTATTTATAGTCACATCAATACAATTTTATTATTAATTTATTTTGGTACAACTTTTGAATTGAAATGAGCTATGGTTACATGGATCATGGTGCAAAAAGTGAATTGCAAATTCATAAATATTACTTTATTGGTTTAGCTATTAATTTATTATTTCTTTAGGAGACCCATTTTAGACCTCAAAATTCCCCTAATGTTCAACACACCTTACTATTTTTAGTAGGTTTTTGGGTCTTGCACTCCCGGAGCCATTTTGGGGACTTAATGATCCAAGTGGATATTGGTGGCCACCCACTGATTCCATTTAAACCCCCACCATTAGTTATTTCAGTTTGTAATTTTTAGCACAACTTACTATTTATAACAATTTTTCGGGTCCTGAACTTCCGAAGCCATTTTGAGGCCCTAAACGACGCTTTTTTGGGAAGCTGAGAGCAACATCAATATATAGACCGATGTTGCTCACTCAAAAGTTGCAATCCTCGGATAGATATTTCTAACAAGATATTGAGCGCATCAAACAAATATCGTATGCCAAAGTTACGTCCCCGAGAAGTTGAAACACCAATTTACCCAAACAGGACCCACAAATTTGGAGCTTCATCTCCTAGGGTTAGGTTTTTGGATGTGTATGGTTTTACATTGTTTCTCAACAATAAATAGGCCTTCGAGCCTCATTGTAACATAGTTCATGGACTGGTAGCCGACACATCTCTTCGCAGAGATACGCTACCAGTGCCCTAGCTCATTTGTTCCCATCATGTCTATATTGTAACATAGTGGGGGGGCATGCAGCCATCACATCTCTTCTTAGAGATACACTACCAGTTCCCTTGCCTGCTCATCTCCATTATGTCTCATTGTAACACAGTTCAAAGGATTGTAGCTGCCACATCTCTTCTCAAAGATACGCCTACCAGCGCCCTAACTGTTTATTTCAGTCATTTGATTTATTAATAAAATGAAGCATTATTTCCGCTGCATCTATGTGTTTATGGTTCTATGTGTATTCTATTGCGTTCTTGCATAAAATTTGGATCAGTGGTATCAGATTGGTCTGCTCTTTCTATGTTTTTCTTTCCATGCCCCCAACACGGCCAGGGTATAAGGAGTTCAACCTCGCAAACCTCAACGACCCCCCATGGCGGAAGGAAAGAAAGATGAGGGAGCAAGAGATCCAATCAAAACCTTGCTCGAAGAGGTTGTTAGGTCCCTGTATTACTAGTATAGTCCCTTATTTTTATTAGTGTAATCCCCTTATTATTATTATTGTACCCTTGTAACCCCCATTTTTTTATTATTGTGCCCTTAAATTATTATTGTTAGGTCGGCTAGGATTACATTGTGGCCCACTAGGATTACATTATGGCCACATGGACTCCTATATATAGAAAGGAGGTTTTGTAAATTGTATCATCCAAGACTTGTTCATTTATGTAATGTATTGGAGGTTGCCCCCTCGAAGTGGCTTATTTATAAGGTGTTGATATCTCTTTTCTTCTATTTTTGGAGCTAGTTATACAACATTTGGTATCAGAGCTTTGGATTCTAGGGTTTCGCTGCTCCAAACAGGTCATCATGGAATTTTCGCTATAACGTTTTTTCTACGAAGCCTAAAAAGATTAATTTTTTAGGGTGCGAAGCCTAAATATTGAGGAACGTCGTCAAAAAATTTCAGAGCTTGGTTCGCAATATTTTTGGAGATATGATCTGTGGAAGTCAGCTCGTTTTTTCAGGCTCTTAAATAGGTCATCGTCGCATTTGCGCTATAACTTTTTTTCTACGAAGTCTCAGAAGCTGAAATTTTTAGGGTGAAAATCCAAAATCCTAAGGAAAATATTCAAAAAATTTCAGAGCTTGGTTCGCAACATTTTCGGAGATATGATTTGTGGATGGTAGTGATTTTTCAGGATCTTGAATTTCATCTCAAAGAGGTGATCGTGGGAAAATATTCATAACTCTCTCTCTGAGCATCAGATTGGAGTGCCGTAAAAAGTGGTCACAATTAAACGGACTTTAGTTTCTTGGCTATCAATTTCAGATCCGAAGGATGAAAAATGACACGTGGCAAGTCGTACAAGTTGGCTCTACTGAACCAGTCCATAATTAGGTCATTGTGGGAGATTGGACACAACTTTGTCTTGGAGAATCCAAATCAGGTCAGACTTGTGGCATTCGAAAGATAATTCAGAGGGCTACTTTGATACTGAAATTCAAATATTTAAGTGTTGCAATCACAGAGATAATCCAATTTCAATATCGAGCTCCTCAAAAGCAAGAAAAAGGTGTGTATTTTTTTCCGAATTGCATAAGTCTTGAATTGATTCCAAGGGCATATTGTAGAATAGATATCATTATTGGGTTCTAAAAGATGCCCCGTAAAAATAATTCAACACCCATTAAGCCTTCAAAAGGCTCTACTATGACTCATGAAGATGAAGAATTGCAACATGATCTATCAAAATTACAAGAGCAAGTGCACCAAATTTCGCTCTCGCAAAGAGGAACAAAAAATGAAATGGAAGTTTTGAAGAAAGGCGTGGAAGCAAAGATGGATGGTGTGAAGAATAATATGGATGGTTTGAAGAAAGGCGTGGAACCATACAGAGGCCCTCTAGAAACAGAGGAACGCGATGATGGATGACTTTTCCCAGATCCTTCAACGACTTCCCACCGGCAACACATCTACATCCAGCACATCTGCCAACAGGTCTACGACAACCTGGAAAAATCCAATGCCAAGTTTAGCAGAGTTCCCCCCCCATAGAAGAACCTAACTCAATGGGGACCATTGCTTCGTAAGGAGGGAGGAATGATCCAGGTGGACATCGGTGGCCACCCATGTATTCCATTTGGACCCGCAACATCAATTCTTTGAGTTTTTCAGCTTTAGCACAACTTACTATTTTTAGCAGGTTTTCGGGTCTTGCACTCCCGGAGCCATTTTTGGGAATTAATGATCCAGGTGGATATTTGTGGCCACCCACAAATTCCATTTGAAACCCCACCATCATTTATTTCAGTTTGTAAGTTTCAGCACAACTTACTATTTATAGCAGTTTTTTGGGTCCTGAACTTTTGGAGCCGTTTTGAGGCCTTAAACAATGATTTTTTGGGAATCCGGGAGCAACATGGGTCTATAGACTGATGTTTATCACTCAAAAGTTGCAGTGCTCAGATAGATATTTCTAACGAGATATTGAGCACGTCAAACAGAGATCGTATGCCAAAGTTACATCCCCGGGAAGTTGAAACACCAATTTACCCAAACGGGACCCACAATTTTGGCGTTTCATCTCATAAGGTTAGTTTTTTGGATGTTTAGGGTTTTACATTGTTCTCAACAATAAATAGGCCTTCGAGCCTCATTGTAACATAGTTCAGGGGCTGGTAGCCGACACATCTCTTCTCAAAGATATGCTACTAGTGCCCTAGCTCATTTGTTCCCATCATGTATGTATTGTAACATAGTGGGGGGGCGTGTAGCTGTCACATCTCTTCTCAGAGATACGCTACCAGTGCCCTTGCCCGCTCATTTCCATTATGTTTCATTGTAACATAGTTCATAGGCCTGTAGCCACCACATCTCTTCTCAGAGATATGCCTACCAGCGCCCTAGCTGTTTATTTCAGTTATTTGATTTATTAATAAAATGAAGCATTATTTCCGCTACATATCTGTTTTTATGGTTATATGTGTATTCTATTACATTCTTTCATAAAATCTAGATCAGTGGTATCATAGCAGTCTTATATTTCTTTTTTTTTATTTTCATGTCCCCAATGCGGCCAGGGTATAAGGAGTTCAACCTCGCAAACCCTAACGACCCCCCATGGCGGAAGGAAATAAAGATGAAGGAGTAGGAGATACTATCAAAATCTTGCTGAGGAGGCCCTCTAGAAACAAAGGAACGTGATGATGGATAAATTTTCCCATATCCTTCAACGACTGCCCACCGGCGACACATCTACATCCAGCATGTCCGCCAACATGTTTGTGACAACCTGGAAAAATCCAATACCAAGTTCAGTAGAGTTTTCCCCCCATGGAGGAACTTAATGCAATGGGGACCATTGATTCCTAAGGAGGGATGAATGATCCAGGTGGATATCGGTGGCCACCCACCTATTCCATTTAGACCCGCAGCATCAATTCTTTCAGTTTTTCAGCTTCAGCACAACTTACTATTTTTAGCAGGTTTTTGAGTCTTGCACTCCCAGAGCCGTTTTGGGGACTTAATGATCCAGGTGGATATTGGTGGCCACCCACTGATTCCATTTGAACCCCCACCATTAGTTCTTTCAGTTTGTAAGTTTCAGCGCAACTTACTATTTATAGCAGTTTTTCGAGTCCTGAACTTCCGGAGTCGTTTTGAGGCCCTAAAGGACACTTTTAGGGGAAGCTGCTCACTCAAAATTTGCAGTCCTCAGATATATCTTTCTAACGATATATTAAGTGTCAAATATAGATCGTATGCCAAAGTTACATCCCCGAGAAGTTGAAACACCAATTTACCAAAATGAGACCCACAATTTTGGCACTTCATCTCCTAGGGTTAGGTTTTTGGATGTTTAGGGTTTTACATTGTTTCTCAACAATGAATAGGCCTTCGAGCCTCGTTGTAACAAAGTTTAGGGGCTGGTATCCAACATATCTCTTCTCAGAGATACGCTACCAGTACCCTAGCTCATTTGTTCTTATCATGTCTGTATTGTAACACAGTGGGGGGGCCTGTAGCCATCACATTTCTTCTCAGAGATACGCTCCTTGTGCCCTTGCCCACTCATTTCCATTATGTCTCATTGTAACACAGTTCAGAGGCCTGTAACCTCCACATATCTTCTCATAGATACACCTACCAACACCCTAGCTGTTTATTTCGGTCATTTCATTTATTAATAAAATGAAGCATTATTTCCATTGCATCTCTGTGTTTATGGTTCTATGTGTATTTTGTTGCATTCTTGCATAAAATCTGGATCACCTTCCCAAAATATCCTTGGAGAGAAGAGTCTCTGGACTGTTTAGTGTGAGTGTGTGTATGCATGTATAAAACAATGTGCAGAATGGTCAATTAGTTGCATAAAATATGAAAACATAGTTTTTGTGCCACTTGTAGACGAATACTAAATTATTAAAAATTTATAAATGTCATCCATAGTAGCTTAATCCTTAGAGCATCATCCATTTAGTTGATGTGACTCAACGATCTAGTGTGTAAATCAGATAACAGGAAGTCGGCTAGGAAATGAAATGGCCAAAGAGTTGTAACATTTGTATAATTGTTTATAGAATAGGCTAAGTGCTTAATTTACCAAATAAACAATTCAGAAGAAAACAGAGCATAGGCCTAGATCTATATTGTCAGAAGGTATGCTTGACCTTAAAGCTATGTAGCCTTCAATCCATAAATCTGTTCTCCTAAACATCAGTGCCCTAATGTCTAAAATTCCTAACCAAAGGTGAATGAAATGATAAATAGAATGAGAAAAGAAGAGAGATTAGGGTTTTTATATACCCAATCCCTCTTCCGTAGGGTGTGCGTACTAATGGGACCTTCCCATAGGTGTTGTATGAAAAAAGGAATACAAAAAATGAGGAAATCACCTTTCTTCAGTGCATGCTTTAGAGGCACTTGAGGGAGTGCCCCATCTTGGGTTGGGAAAGCACTCCTAAAAAAATTATTGTAAGGGGGTGTTTTAGGATTGTGCTCTTAGGGTGCTTCTGCCTCGTTCCGTTTGGAGCATGCTTCTAGAGGGTGGGTGGGAGAGGGTACATTGCATTGGGCAGAACATTCATGTATATAGTAGTGCCTTATAACAAGAAGTTGTTAATTTACTATGGAACCACAATGCCTATACAAAAATGAAATATTTTAAATGTAACCAGTGAGTTGAGATATTATATCTAGAGATATGATTGAGTGGATTAGAATGGAAGCCTTAGATTTAGAAGAGATAAGTTAATTTCTTGAATTTTCAAGAAATGACCACAAATAGGTCAATGGGACTGCTAAGTACAGGTGTGAGAATACAAAGTGGGAATTCTAAAGAAGTCACTAGGAAAAGATGATAGAAGAAAATCTATCCTATGTCAAGAAGAATCCAAAACCCAAGTTCTAACAAAATGAGACAAGTCGATGATGGAGATACATGCAAGTGTGGGGTGTAGATTTGAAGGACAGGAGGCATTTTATCTTTGGAGGGAATGTCTCGCCTAGGGGCAATCGACATCCACTGAAATCCTCTTTCTAACTCAATTCTGAAGGGAAGAAACTCTAATAGATGATTGGTCAAAAGATTTAGAAGAGATGGGTGGTAAAGTATGAGTTATGTCTTATCTAGACGTAGAAGCTTGTAACTGAGACCTGGATGAAGTACCATAACTACTGATGCGATATGAGTTGTCATGGAATCTAAGGTGACATGAATTTAAGGGTTGAGCATTGGTGGCTTCCTGGGGTCTCTCTGATCTAATATCTAATGCCACTCTTTACTAGAAGTTCCTTAAAGAAGTTTGTAATCGATCGGACTGGGTTTGGATGGGGGGTTGAAAAGGGTGGAATTAGCAAGATATGAATCCAAGGACCTCCTTCATGTACAAGGCCAGCATCTCTAGTCTTGGAAATGTAAGAACCTTGATAAAGAGTTTTGAGACTCCATAAAAAATGCAAAGGAAGCTAAACTACCCTCTAATATTTTAATAGATCGGGCACTTGAAGATGAAGTATTCCTCTGTCTTGGTCTCATGTAGATGGCAGTGGCAGATCCTGTGAGTTAAGATAAAAACATGTTAATTGAAAAATTTATGGTGGTGCCGAGGGGCCAGAACATTTCTTTGCATTAAGATAACATAAGTTAGATAATTTTATAAATGTCCACAAAGGACCAAGAAAGGTCAATGGGACTCAAAATTACATTCAGTAACAAACACATTCTGGGACTGCCAAGGCTACTTCTAAAAACTCAAAGATTTAAGGATATCAACGAATAAGGAAGCACAAGTAAAATAACAAAATAAAGAGAACTTATTATCATTAGGTATAAATGTAGGGCTTTGGAAGTAGAGGAGGGAGAAGCAAGATATTCTGCTTCTACAATCACAGTGAAGGTGCCAATGTAGTGCCTGATAATGTCATTAGCGGTGTACCTAGGGTTGAGGGGGCTTGGCTTGGTGATCTGAGGATCAGTAGAAGGGCTTGGATGGGCAATATCTAGAGATATAATTGACTAAGTTATACCTAAATTTATAAAATTTTTCTTTCTTAATTTTTGTAAAAAGAGCCTTGAATAACCATTCCATATGGTATATTCCTATTCATATGGACTTCCTAAAGCTTTTAGAGTTCCTGGTTTCAAAGGGATAGATTCCCAATATTTTATCAATATAGAATTTAAATATGCGGTTTGTCTTTTTGTTTGATAAAATAGTAGTTTCTAAGTGTATTTCTAGCCTGTTATTTTCCTTCTTAATTGGTGCTTCTAAGTACATTTTTTTTCAATTTTTTACAAAAGACAAGATGAGTAACCTGCTTATTTTTGTTTCTCAGGACTACATCAACATTCTAACACAGCTCGAGACTACATTAGCATTTTGAAGGATAAAAAAAGTTATCAACAGATGATGTTGTGGCATATCTCAACGCAATAAAAGAGAGATATTCAAGGACAATGGAGAGAAATACGATGAGTTCCTTGATGTCATGAAAGATTTCAAGGCCTATAGGTCTGTACATCTTTTTCTAAAGATTGACATTATAAATCAATAAAATAAGTTAGGTTGTTTTTTCTTTTTTCTCCATTAACTACAAATCTTAATATTAATGGAAATTCTATAGAGTTGCTACAGCTGGTGTACTACATCATATGCGTCATCAATGCCTACTAGCACTGATGTAGCTCTTTGGGTGGTCGTTGTATTTCTTGTGTTGATTATAGTTAATTTTCTTTGTATGGCTAGATTAATTTGTTTGTAGATTATTGTTTATTATTATTTTTTTGTGCAACTCAAGCTACAAGGGTGTCACAGTGAGCTAACTCCATTGAGTTTTTTTTTATTAAGTGAAAAATAGGGGCTTGCATGATTATATATTTTACAAGGATTATGCCATTATGTGTTCAACATTTTTTAAAAATCAATGCCTATTATACAATTTCAAGGACTGCCATAACTCCTCACATAATTCTTTAAAGGGTGCTAGCTCAATGAAAGAGCACCTGTCATGCAAGAGGTTGGTGGTTCGATTCCACTCTACCCTAACATGAATTATTCAATGATATTGTAGATTTTTTTAATTAAATTTATTTTAATGGTGAGGTATTTTTCTGGATTCATTGTTTTATATTGTCTTTAGAGAGACAATAGATAGGATTAAAGACATTGTCTCCATAAAGACAATATGTTTTTAATTCCAACTATTGTCTTTGGAGAGACAAATGAAATTGTCTCATAAGAGACAATAAATGAAACTGTCTCTAGAGAGACAAAAATGAAACTATCTTTGGAGAGACAAAAATGAAATTGTCTTTGGAGAGACAAAAATGCTTATGTTATATATTGTCTTTATAGAGACAATATTTTAAGGCAATTTAATTTTAAGGCGATTTAATTTGAGACACTCGCTTAAAGACAATATTTAAGACAATACACAAGTTTTCTTTTGTCTCAAGTTAAGACAATTTACCCAAAAATTGTCTTAAATATTGTCTTAAAACCCCCCTTTGTGTTGTAGTGAAGGGAACAACCTGATGCCTCTCTATGTAAACTTGTGAGCAATTACCACCCTCATCAACTCCAACATACATCAATCCATCACAACAAATATGAAATTAAGTCACATGCTTAAACATGTGAGGGGATGACCACACCACCTCAACATTAAATATTCTCTCTAGAAAATCACCACCATCACAGAAACTCAAATCATTAACAATAATTTCTTAACTAGCAATTGCATCACATGTTGCAAAGGAAACGCCTTAAGGCAGTATTATAGGAAAGACTAACCTAGCAGAAAGAAGATGTTGCATAGAAGGAACCCTCGTGAAGGAATGAAAGAAAAATTTTGCTTCAATGGAAGAAGGTCTTCGAATGAAAGGAAAGAGGAAAGAATAACCTAGAAGAAAGAAGATGACCCTCCTGAAGGAATGAAAGGAAATTTTTTCTTCCATGGAAGAAGGTCGTGGAATGAAAGAAAAGTTTTGCTTCCATGAAAGAAGGTCTTGGAGGTTTCAAAGATATTTCTAATGAGTGTTTGTTACAATGCCGATGGTTAATACCATGGCTTGTCAATACCACATGCCAAGAAACATAACTATTTTGGAAATAAATGTCAGTTTTTTATTTGTGTATATTACTAAGAATATTCTATGGAGGTTAAATCTCTACCATTTACATAATAATTATTAATAATTAAGTTAAAATTATAAATATTTATTTCACATTTTTCCCCATTTTATAATATTGATAAATTTAATATTCCTTATTATTTTTGGACCATCTTATATTACAAAAATATATAACATCTTTAACAAAAAATGATTTAAAAAAACCATAATATTAAATTTTAAAATTATATATTTTTAAATATTCTTAAAACATAGTTTTCTATTAAATTTTAAAATTATATATTTCTAAATATTCTTAAAACATATTTTTCTAAAACAGCATTAGTTCCAAATTTCAATTCTAATTCAAACTTCATATCTATAATTTTAAACAAACTAGATAATATTAAAATAAAATTAACCATAATACAAAAAATATATCTTAAATTTTCTTGTGGATTATATTTCTTTTATATTATTCCAAGAGTATGATAGAATATTCACATAACGATATGAATTATTAATTACTATAATAATATAAATTATTTTGTATTTTAGAAAAATTATATTCGTTTTATAGGTTAAAATCAATGATATAAATTGATTTTAAAATTTATTCTGGAATATTTTATATTTAACTAAATAAAATATTTATTAAAAATTATTACTCACTATTATTTAAGTAAAAATATAAATATATAAATTTATCAAAATTAATATTTGACAAAATTTATACAATTTAATACACAAAATTAAAAAAAAGAGAAAAAGAAGACAACAGGGGACTCAAAACTAGCATATTAAATATGCTTAAACCTAAACACATTGAATACATGTTAGGAACATATAACCATCTAATCCACCATAACGCCACAATTAAATCTCAGAACTAACATATTAAATATGTTTAAACATATAAAAAATAACAGTACCAAATGCATATTTCTCAATATGTACCTCAATTGGTCTATTGATATCACATAATTATGTTTCTGTTTTTTCAGCATACTTTCATCAGATGATAACCCAGCAGCCTATGAGTTTGCAGTGGACAAATATTTTCTTCTTACATTTCTCTTAAAAATGGTATTCCAAATACTAAACAAACACAAAAATGCTATTTCAACTTACACTGCTTGGATTGGGATTGGTACCCCAATCGTGCCCACAAAAGTCCTCCATGGTATACTGGCAGGTTATTTCCTTCATCAATCTTACTGGTTTCTTTTATTGTCAATGTATGGATTACAACTAAAATGCTCAAATATTATGTTAAAAATTGAAGAAGCAACTTGATAAACTTTTAGCCTACACTTATTCATATACGAATTTTCTATTAAATTAATTTAATTTATTATTAAAACAAAAAATATGTTTGAAATAAATCAAATTTTAATTTATAAACAATGTTATAAATATTTAATAAATCTATAAAAATTATATAAATTTTATTTCAAACAAACTTATTTACATAAATATATCAATTTAATTTCCAAATTCTCAAATTTTCACCACTGGGAATCTGTGCTTGATCCCCATGAATCTATACACATGTTAATTGACATATATATTGAAAACTTAAAAAAATCTAAATTGTGTTGTGCTATAAATGGAAAAACAGATTTATTTTCTACTATTAAAATAAAAAAAAATTATTGTTAATTTTTTACCACTGGGAATCTGTGCTTGATCCCCATGAATCTATACACATGTTAATTGACATATATATTGAAAACTTAAAAAAATCTAAATTGTGTTGTGCTATAAATGGAAAAACAGATTTATTTTCTACTATTAAAATAAAAAAAAATTATTGTTAATTTTTTAAGGAGTAGTCTATAATGCGACTTTTGGAGTTTGACGTGACAAGTTTATGGATGGTTAGATAGCATGGTGAAGATGCATGTGGAAGGTTTCTTGATTTTCCGGCAGCGCTTCTTCCAGCAACTCTGACTCATCCTTACACGCATTCAATGCTAGGTCGATTTCGAAAATTTGAAATTTCAAACGCTATCTTCCCGCCTTCAAGCTAAAGGGTTGTGGGCAGTTTTTTTCTTGCATCCTCATCATCCAATCCTCGTCTTCCTCCAGAAAAACTCTTGGAACGCCATTTGAGCTGGCGCTGGAGGATTCCGACCAGGCCCTTAGGGATAGATTCCAGCAATCCCAAAGCACTCTACAGGAAAGGGCGCGCTCTGATCGGGCTCAAGCATTATGCAGCTACATGCGAATGTTTGGAGAAAGCCAACGAGGCCACCCCCGGCCAGATGGAAATACAAGACGCGCTTCGCCAAGCCAAGACTCTGTACTCCCAGAGCCGAAATGGCAAGTATGACATCTTGGACTACCTGCTCGGACGCGGCTCTTCTACTCAGGAAGTGGTTGATTTTACTGACTCGGTAGAGATTAAGATGACCAAATACGGCCGTGGCCGAGGACTCTACTCCACCCAAGAAATAAGGTCCAGCCAGCTCTTGCTGGTAAGCAACGCTGTCGCAGTTGCTTATGAAAGTGACTCTACCGCCGTGTATCATGTGCACAATAGGCGTGAATTGAATTCCACCTCTCAAGAGGAACTGGTGGCCGCGGTAGTCTGTGCTGCCAGGAAATCGCAAAGATTGCTCCGTCAACTTTATAGTTTATTCGATTCCTCTACGCCCACCAGCCTTCATGTTCCTGCCATAGATCTGTTTGAGACGGACGATCAAATCCTTGCGGGACAAGAAGTAGAAAATGAAATTCTGCAGGTGGACGTTAACCGTATTCAGGATATTGTAAGACTCGACTCATTTGTTGAAGGCATGGGGACAATTTCTTCAAAATGGAACGGATTCAGTCTGCGAGAACGGAAAAAGAGCATGTTATGGCTGCTGTCGTCCCTCATTAACCATTCCTGCCTTCCGAACTTTGGCTTCTTGGTAATCGGAAGTGGCTTGTTTATCAAAATACTTATAGCATGTTTTCCCAAAGGGGCAGAGGAGCAGATCAAATATAACAATTCCATAATTTATATGGGGATATAGCTCAGATGGTAGAGCGCTCCCTTAGCATGCGAGAGGTACGGGGATCGATACCCCGCATCTCCAAATTCTGTTATACTTTTTGGAATTGTCCGGTTTTCAAACCTCCCTTAAAACAATGATCAATGCTCTCACCTCACCAGATCAGTGCTCTCACCTCACCAGAGCCCATATTATATGGGAATTCATTGAGTGTTTCAAAACCTCCTATTGAGTAATTATTAGTATACATTTTTGGAATTGTCCGGTTTTCAAACCTCCCTTAATTCAATGATCAGTGCTCTCACCTCACCAAATTATATTATAAGGGAATTCATTAAGTGTTTCGAAACCTCCTATTGTTTAGGACTAGGATCAATACTTCCGTTTTATTACATTAGGGATTTTGAAGCTTCCGTCTCATTTTTTTAACTTTGTTGTGCGCTTTGGAAGCTCGTGTGTTATGAGTAATTATTAGTATACTTTTTTGGAATTGTCCGGTTTTCAAACCTCCCTTAAAACAATGATCAGTGCTCACCTCACCAGATCCCATATAATATGGGAATTCATGGAGTGTTTCGAAACCTCCTATTGCTTAAAACTAGGATCAATAATTCTGTTTTATTAGATTATGGATTTTGAAACTTCCGTCTCATTTTTTTAACTTTGCTGTGCGCTTTGGAAGCTCATGGGTCAAATTGAATCGAACACACTCCCAACCTTTAGTGTTCTGTCTGTTGGAATATTGAAAATTTCAGAATAAACAGTGGAGAGAGTAATACTTTCCTCTTTAACACAGAGAAATTTAAAAAATTTCACTCACAGGAGACAGAGTTTCAATTCAGAAAAAACAAAAACATCTATTTCATAAAAATGTGTTACAAATTCTTCCTCACAAAGAGGGATTTACAATAAAAATGATCGATTGCTACAGATGCAGTGCATCTCAAAACAAATCTCTGTCTCTCTGGAAAAATACGTTGCTGTGTATTTTTAATAAACAACGCACTGCTGTGCAAAAAAAATGACTCTGTTCTGTGTAAAACAAAAAACATTACATTTGCCTCACGGGCCTTTTCATTATATATGCGCCACGCATATATTAAAACATAAAACATATTTGCATCAGGTCCGGTTTTAACATATAACGCGTGACCTCTTTTAAAATTCCGATCGCCGATTGAACCACGAATGCGATGACAATGTTTTAAATCCGCCCTATATATCAATCGAGTCCGTGCCTTATAACAAAACACGCGATCGAATAAAAGTTGTGATTGGAGTCCGGACGCGATACAACAATTAAACTCCGCCAATAACAAATGGCATTGGGTCCGCCACTTTACACTTTCCATCGGGCCACACTTAAAAAGGTTTCGATCTCCGATTGGGATCGGACGCGATCAATCAAATAAACTGCACCGTAAGTTTGGATCGGGTCCGCCATTGGAATGTGCAATCGGGGCATAACATAAAACTCCCCCTATTCAAACTTGCGATTCAAAATAAAACAACGCCGCGTGGTCTGTGGGACCACCCGCGGGCCTCGGCTCAAAGTGGAGGGCGATTGCTTATATAACATGCGATTTATGTGATCGCATCGGCCCAAAACAAAAGGATGTGGTTTGTATATTCGTTCCGCTTGCGGAACTCACCACATCAACAAGACACTTGCAAGATATTCTTGCGTTTTACTGCCTCATTCTTTACTCCACCGATTATATTGGTAAGGCTTTAAAGCCTGATCCAATCCTGTAATCAAAGCTCTACCTGCTGGCGAGACTTTGAGTCTTGGCATTAAACTCTGCTCATTATGAAATCGGTTGCCGCCTTGAATAAAATATCAAAGGGGTCTATTCCCATCTGTTCTGTACTTCTCTTGTGCAGCTTTCCAATCTTTTTGCAATTTTCATTAATACAGCGGCAACCGCCTTTGCCTAGGCTTCAATGTGCCGCTGATCTTTCACTTCTGCAATTACTGTTGATTGACTTCAGCAGTTGCAATTAATTTCCAACACTCCCCCTTAATTTCAACTGCTGGGTTTTTCTGCATACCCAGGCATTTCCTAAAATGTTCAAAGCTTTTCTTCGCAAGTGGCTTTGTGAGGATATCTGCAAATTGATCCTCTATTCTGCAATGTTGCAAAACTATCTCGCCATTGTTAACCAATTCACGTATGAAGTGAAACTTGGTGTCAATGTGCTTAGTTCTTTTATGAAAAACTAAATATTTAGACAATGCAATAGCTGAGCTATTGTCACAAAATATCACTGTCCCTTTTACCTGTTCTTGGCATAAACTTCTCAACATTTTTCTCATCTAAACTGCTTGACACGCTGCTGCTGTAGCTGCCACATATTTTTCTTCTGCTGTAGACAATGCTACAATGGGTTGTTTCTTAGAAGCCCATGAAATGGCTCCTGAACCCATGTGAAAAACATAACCGGAAGTGCTCTTCCGATCATCTACACTTCCAGCCCAATCACTGTCAATGTATCCAACTAAATCTGAACATTCTGAAGCAGTATATAAAATACCAAACCTTTTAGTACCTTTAACATACCTCAGAATTCTTTTTTCTGCTTGCCAATGTGCCTCCTTTGGCTTTTCCATGAATTTGGAAATCAAAATAACAGCATGCATTATGTCCAGCCTAGTTGTAGTCAAATACATAAGGCTACCGACTATGCTCTTGTATAAGCTAGGATCAAAATCCTTGTTGCTGTCCTCTCTGCTGAGTTTTAATCCCATCACTGTGGGAGTGATCGCAGCTTTGCTTTCCTGCATGTTAAATCTTTCAAGCACCTCATTAACATACTTTTCCTGTGAGATAAAAATCTCATTTTCATCTTGTTCTACTTCTATTCCTAAGAAGTATCTCAACAAACTCATGTCAGTCATTTCAAATTCTTCTTTCATGATTGTTTTAAAATTTTCAATAAGGTAATCATCATTACCTGTAAAAATAACATCATCAACATACAAAACTACAATCAATATTTTTCCATCTTTTTCTTTGATGTAGAGGGTGGGTTCTCCCTCACACTTTTCAAAACCATTTTCCAGTAAATATAAATCTATCCTACTATACCATGCTCTTGGCGCTTGCTTCAGCCCATAAAGAGCTTTCTTCAACTTACACACTTTGTTCTCTTGGCCTTTCTTTTCATAGCCGAGAGGTTGTTCAATATAAACCTCTTCCATTAACACTCCATTTAGGAATGCTGACTTCACGTCCATTTGGTAAACTTTCCAGTTGTTTTGTGCTTCTATGGACAGCACTGCTCTCACAGTTTCCATTCTAGCAACTGGTGCGAAAGTTTCCTCATAATATATCCCATGCTTCTGCTTATAACCTTTGACAACAAGTCTTGCCTTGTGTCTCTCTATTTTGCCTTCAACGTTACTCTTGGTCTTGTAAACCCATTTAACTCCTATGACATCCTTACCTTTTGGGAGTTCAACCAAATCCCATGTTTTGTTTCTTTCTATGGCATTTATCTCATCATCCATAACTTCTATCCATTTCTCATTCTTGATAGCTTCTTCGAAATGAACAGGATCATCAACATGACAATATAAAGCAAATAAAGAATTGATACCTTCATTTGCTATATCTTTTTCATAAATATCCTTCAAACTTCTGAATTTCTTACCTTTTTCATTGGATGTACAAATGCTTGAAGAAGCACTTGAATTTCCTCCTTGTGGTGTGCTTGTAGAAGCACAATCATTTCTCCTCAAGGGTGTGCTCTGCTGATCTTGTGTTGGTGCTGTTGTTTGGGGATGTATTTTAGCCAACTCATCATTATTCTCATCATGAGATAAACAATGTTTAACATTCACTGTTTTCTCTATGCTTCCATCCCAAGCTTCCTCTTCTATAAACTGAACATCTCTACTCACAATAAACTTCTTAGTGGATGGTTTATACAACCTATAGGCCTTGGATTCCTCACTGTATCCAATGAAAATATATTTCTCCCCCTTGTTGTCCAACTTCTTTCTTAGCTGATCTGGAATGTGTGCATAAGCCACACATCCAAAAACCTTCATGTGTGTGACACCTTGCCTTGTGCCACTCCATGACTCTTCCGTCACTTTGTTCATAACTGCTTTTGTAGGGAATCTATTCAAAATATACGCTGCACAATGTACAGCTTCAGCCCAATAATCATTAGACAAATTCTTTACCTTTAACATACTTCTTGCCATGTCCATTATGGTTCTATTCTTCCTTTCGGCTACTCCATTTTGCTACGGAGTATATCTTGTTGTAAACTGCTTATGAATACCATTTTCTCAACAAAAAAATAGAAAATATTTAGAGATATACTCACCTCCTCTATCAGTCCTTAGGACTTTGATGTGCAGCCCACTCTGGTTCTCAACAAGTGCTTTGAAATTGCAAAATTTTTCAAACACTTCACTTTTGTTTTTCAAAAAGTAAACCCAAGTTTTTCTTGTAAAATCATCTATGAATGTTAACACATAGTGGCTACTTGCAAGTGATGGAGTTTGCATCGGTCCACATACATCTGAGTGGACAATCTCTAAGGGTGCTTTTGCCCTTATGCTTTTCCCGGAAGGAAAACTTTCTCTGTGTTGTTTCCCAAGAATACAACCTTCACAAAGGCTGTCCAGTTTCTCTATCAATGGTAAACCACTTACCATCCCTTTTCTGTTCAACAAATTAAGACCTCCAAAGTTGAGATGTCCAAATCTCAAGTGCCATAACCAATTATCATCTTTTGGTTCGCTTTGGAAAGTCTCTTGTGCCACTGCTGCTATCTTTTCTTCATTCTTCAAGTCTGCTCTCATTCTGAGAGGGAACATCCTGTTCTTTGTCATCTTTACTTCAGCAATACACTGTTTGCTGGGTGGTTTGTCCATGATGGTACAAACATCATCCTCAAAGAAAACATTATACCCCTTATGAACTAGCTGTCCAATACTTAAGAGGTTACACTTCATTCATGGAACATAATAAACATCTGCTATGGATTTCTTTGCTCCTTTCCTTGTTAAGACATTTACATCTCCTTTTCCCATAACAGAAACTTTGCTATCAGTTCCTAGTGTGACTTGTGACTGCACACTTTCATCTAACATAGAAAACATTGCTAAGTTTCCTGTCATATGGTTACTACAACCGAAGTCTAGAAACCATAAATCCTCACTTTTTTCTTCAGCCATATTACAAGCTAAAAACAAATTATTTTGGCTGCTATTTTCCTTAGTGAAATTTGCACTAGTTCTACTTGCCATATCTTGCTGCTTCTTTCTACATTCATTAGCATAATGACCATATTTTTTACAATGGTAACATTGGACATTGGACTTATCATACCTTTGTCCTTGAGCATTCTGCTGACCACTCTGCTGGCTGCTGCCTTGGCCGTGGCTATGATTTTGACTGTTGCACCTTCCATGTGAATGTGAAGGGTTGTTCCTTCCACCTCTATTTTGGCTTCTGCCTCTTCCTCTTTTGTTTCCTCTACCTTGCCCTCTTCCTCTTCCGAAAGACATCTGGGTCTTAAAGGCATGCTCAAGAGATGAGTTTTCACTTCTACCCAATCTCTGCTCATGAGTCATCAGTGATGCATGTAGCTCATCCACTGTGAACTTTGTGAGATCCTTAGTCGCCTCTATGGTGGTGACAATCACATCGAATCTTGAGGGTAGACTCCTCAAGAGTTTTTCCACAATCCTCTTGTCTTCAAGAGTCTCTCCATGAGATCTTATTTGTGTGACCATTCCAATCACATGAGTGAAGAATGAGTCAATAGTATCTGACTCTTTCATATAGAGAGTCTCAAAGTCTCTCCTTAGCAACTGAAGTTTTGTTGTCTTCACTTTTTCCATGCCTTGATAGGCTGTCTTGAGAGTTTCCCATGCTTCTCTAGATCTCTTGGCTGCTGCTATCCTTGGAAACACACTCTCATGAACTGCTTGATACAAAAAGAAAAGAGCTTTGGATTCTTTCTTCTTATTGCTCTTCAACAGTTTTCTTCTTGCCTGAGTTAACATCTCAAAATCTTCTACATTTGCTGGTTCTTCAAAGCCTTCCTCAAAAAATTCCCATAAGTCTTGGGAGACAAATAAAGCTCTCATAGTTATTGACCAATAGTCATAATTTTTCCCATTAAACATTGGGAGATGGATATTTCCCATACCCATACCAGTGCTGGCTCCAGCCATTCAGCACTCTTAACTATGATTCAAAAACACTTGACTATGTATATAAAATAACTGACTGTTCTGCAACAGTAACACTAGAACTGTATAGAGAAATACCTTTGGATTCTTTTGGCTGAGTCTTCACACTGCTGGAGAAGCTGCTGCAACAAAGAACTCCTTTCCTTCAGCTTCTTTTACCTTCAAAGACCCTGAAATAGCTCTGATACCATGTTGGAATATTGAAAATTCCAGAATAAACAGTGGAGAGAGTAATACTCTCCTCTTTAACACAGAGAAATTTAAAAAATTTCACTCACAGGAGATAGAGTTTCAACTCAGAAAAAACAAAAACATCTATTTCATAAAAATGTGTTACAAATTCTTCCTCACATAGAGGGATTTACAATAAAAATGATTGACTGCTACAGACGCAGTGCATCTAAAAACAAATCTCCGCCTCTCTGGAAAAATACGCTGTTGTGTATTTTTAATAAACAATGCACTGTTGTGCAAAAAAAACGACTCTGTTCTGTGTAAAACAAAAAACATTACATTTGCCTCACGGGCCTTTTCATTATATATGTGGTGCGCATATATTAAAACATAAAACATATTTGCATCGGGTCCGGTTTTAACATATAACGCGTGACCCCTTTTAAAATTCTGATCGCCGATTGAGCCACGGATGCGATGACAATGTTTTAAATCCGCCCTATATATCAATTGGGTCTGTGCCTTATAACAAAACACACGACCGAATAAAAGTTGCGATTGGAGTCCGGATGCGATACAACAATTAAACTCCGCCAATAACAAATGGCATCGGGTCCGCCACTTTACACTTTCCATCGAGCCACACTCAAATTGACATGTCATTCAAATCGTCCCTTCAATCTTTTTTGGATTTTGCATTTGCATGTTGGATGGCAAAACATGGTTTGTAAAATTTATGAAATGGAAATACGGAGTATCGAACCTCGTATCTCATGCATGCAAAGCGAGTGCTCTACCATGTGAGCTAAATCCCCAAGCTGTGCAATATGCTGCTTCCTTTATTTCTCAGATATTTCGTTATGTATTAATGATTTCAAAATCGTCACATCCACGACCCAACGCCAATGCCACTATGACGAAGCGTAATCGTCGATTGAAGACCACAGTCGTCAATGTGGTTTGGAAATAAATATTATTATATCATCAAATATGCACTCAACAAAGTCATTCCAAATCTCAAAAAATTATATCATTAAATAATAACTAATATAACATGCCATACACAACATTGAATTTGCTCACAACGCTTAGATAGATGTGTGTATATCGCTGAACCTTCAAACTCGACTCCTATGAATATTTACAATACTTTATAGCCTGTATTTTAAAAAATTATTATTGTCTTTGCAACATTCAATAAGTGATAAACACCTCCCTATTTCAAAGTTTACTTACTAATTCAATTTGTGATCTACACACCTTCTTATTTCAAATTTTACTTACTAACTCAATTTGTGATCTACACACCTGTCTAATTAAAAGTTTACTAACTCAACTCGTCATTAGTGACATCCTACAACATAAATCTATGGCACTAAAACTTAATTCCACGGTTATAAAAAACAAGTTAACTTTTAGATGCAATGTATTTATCCTTTCTTTAAAGATATGAGCTAAAGAGATTAAACCATATTTAACAATCCAACTACCAAATGATGCAATCCTCAACTCCTTATACAAGAATGATATTACCACTTCACTGTTTAAGTGGTATAACCTTAATTTGTGTCAAATTAAATAATTCTCACACATTTTTATTCAAGAGAAACATTCAGTTAGATACCTTAATTTCTGTCAAATTAAACAAATCCCACACATTTTTATTCAAGAGAAACATTAAGTTAAATCCATTAGCAATCTTATCTTCTCCTAGTATCTATGCTTCACAAGAAACCTTTTCATTTGCAAACATGAATGTGTAAATAATAAGTTCAACAATACTTTAAAAAAATGTACATGTTCATTCAAATCCAACATATGATTATACCAACTAAAAAAAATCAAAGTTTGACCATTACTTTAATATAGTCATTTCACATATTAGATAAAAAGTTGTAAAGAACACCTGGGACTTGTTGTAGTGACACTTTGTATACAAACTTGAAAGCATTCTCTTCAAATGGTTTTTAATAGCTTTTTGGAGCACACAAAAGCTTTTATTTAAAAATATATAAATATGAATTATAATTTTAAGCTTTGTTAAATTTATATTGGGCTTGTTAAATTTTTGTATGCCAATTACAAGTCTCATGTTATAGAAATATTTCAAATTCACTAATCGCACTACAAGAAAAATACGAGGAAAAAACTTAACAACAGTTTCTAAGCTTTTACAAGTATAATAGTTGGATGAATCCCCATTGAATATATAAAATTCTGAAGGCTATTTTATCAGCAACATAATATGTGGATATAACTTATAGAAAAATCATTCACTAAATTATAAAATTTTGTAGACTAGCTTAGCCATATAAATTAAATGGTTGGTAAACATCAATAGGCATCAATCTACAAAAACCATCAAAACACTATGATGCATCTCACATTGCTAAAATTTATAAAAATTATAAAAACTAACAAGATTCTTAACCGTGGAGATCTATCCCCACTTAAATTATTTTTCGATGGATATTTATCCCCCACTTAAATTATTTTTGCAATTCAACCTGCCAAGATCATCATACAAAACCTAGTCCTAAAACAAGCTAGTAAATGCATAAGTAAAATCGAATTTCAAATAATTTGGATATGCTACTAATGTGTGGATATTATAAAACATGTTTCCTAATAATGGCTATGCATTTTTTCTAAAATATAAAAAATTAGTTAAACAATTTTGCCATAACTTTCTATCTCTATAATTGTTTTTGGAATTATTTAGAACAACAAAAGGTCTTAAAGAGATTTACATGATTATGTTAAGATTTTAAATGTTTATTCATATATAATCATTATTTTCAAAAGAATATAAAATGAATATATATCATAATATTAAAATACATATGACTTTTACTCCTACTATAGCTTTTTATTACCTTGTGAAATATATGTGTGTGTGTGTGTGTGTTACACTAGCATAAATCAAGATCTACAATATTTAAAAAAATGTGTGATTATGTTAAGACCCTTAAACCCTACATTAATACATGAACTCATAATTTCAAGGCCATAATTATTTTCATAATTTATAAAATTATACAATTAGCATTAAATTTCGAAGAACTATCATGTGCGTGAAATACCTTGGAAGAAGTTCCTCTCTAACTATAGTTCACATATACAATGTCAAAGGTATGTCAATTTCTTTCATAAAACCTTCTTTTCAGTGTTGGAAAAATCCTTCTCCTTCCTGCTGCTACTCACACTCTATTTGGAATACACAGATATATTCTTTTACTAGCATATGTGATCTCCTCCTGAAAAATAGATACTCTCTGAGAAATTATAGAAACATCCTTTTTGTTCTTTTCTCTTCATGCCCTGCGCATATCTGCAACTGCAACCCTAGTTGTAAATATTTTGTGCCTAGATCTTCTTAACGAATCAAATGATATACTCACTAGAACTACTTCCCGACAAACACATTGCTTGAAAACTCTTCTTCTGAGCAAATTGAACTTTTTCCTACACTCTGCCTTTGGAAATCGATTTATGCCCAAAAATTCACACCCCTGGCCTGATCTACATGAATATAGATCCTATGCTTCAGATCTCCCTCTGAAACTACACAATCTCACGACCTTTCGCTTATGAGCCTCTTATTTGATCAATAATCCTTTTATACCATGTGGAATTTCCACAAATGCACCAAAAGGAGTATAATATTCTAATTATTCGTATTTTATTTGTTTCCAACAAATAATGATTAAATCAGTTATTCATTCTTCACAATAAATATATGTTGCAGAAGTAAAATTCAGGAACTAAGAAATGAATTCCCACATAGAAATTGACAGAATTATTTTCGACTACACATCCTTAGAAAACCCTGAAGGGAAAATAAGTGCAACAGATGAGGGTTTATTTTATTATTATGAAACAAATTTGAGAATACAATAAATTGGATTCCCAACTAGTAATCCTCCAACAAATATCTCGCCAAAATAATATGGATAAAAATGATCTCCTTTGCAAATCTATTCGGCCCCTTCTGGCCTACTCGCACCCCACACTAGCAACTCATACTACAGCCTAGAATTCACACTACTGGCCCTGGGAAATTTGCACTGCCTGCAAATTTAATCCAAGTTAGTCGTCATGCCCTCCTATGTCACTAGAAACTACTCGCACTACCTTCCAGAAATAGTTCAGGCCTCTAGTTGTTTATTTTTGGTTCTTTTGGCAACTCGCACAAGAGTTTCTAACAATTCACATGGGCTTTTGTGGCCCTTTATAAAAATAATTTTTCCTCGTATCTCTTGCTAATTCAACATTCAATAAACACTAGAAAAATCTCTGGAATCCTCTTCCCAAGTTGTTGCTTCCTCACTCTGATGCTCTACCTCTAGCTCGAACTGTACCCTCACTAAAGTTGTGAGTTGGGTAGATCCATTTTCCAAGACAATTCACTCCTCAACTATGTCTATCTCCACCCCATCGACTTGCTCTTATAATATCTCGCTGAAGCATCAATGACTAATATATAATTTTTATCGATGGATAATATCATTTTATGTTTCATCAAATCCTTTTCTAGAAGTCTCTAGAGCATGTTAATTTCCTCAATTAATACGCATAATTTAATCAATTTTCCTAAGTTATACTAAGTAACTTTTTAATAAAATATCAATTAACTTAATTGAGGGGTATCTAGGTGTTTTCTCCGGAAACCTTTTCTGGGTTTTGGAGATCTCATGTTCCTTAGCCTCTCTAACACATTAGATACTAGAACACATGTCTCATGCTACCATAATATCTAAAATCTAACATCCCTTTGGTCTTATATTTAGAATAAATGATCATGTTTGTTGGCAGGGGGAATTGGTCATTTCCTTCAATTGAAATCCAATTAGGAAAGCTACGTGGACCATCTTTGGATATAGAAGCATGTAGAAGTGGATGTGAGTGGTGACCTCTTCGAGGAAATTCAACTAAACTTATAATCTTTATCTTGGAATTAGAAAATAAATTATTGGAGTCTTCCTTTTCAATGTTGCACTTGCCATGTTGTTGTAGGGGCTAGTGGACTTAGTCGACTAGCCAAATCAAGTCGAGACAATAAATAAAGTATTGTAATTCGACTGACTCTCTAGTTGAGTCAATTGACTGAGTTAGTCTGGTAAAGTCAATTGAGATCGTTAAACTATTGTATATATATATATATATATATACTTTACTTTATGTACAATTTAGAGTTTTTGTTTAGGATATATTAATACAAGTTTTGACTTGTTGGTTGTCCACTACTTTGTGTCTCTTTACTCTTCCATGTATTTCATATTATTATGTAGTTTACTTCTTGTTCCTTCCTTCTAGTAATCAATTCCTACTTTTTTCAATATTACAACATTTTTTCTATTTCTAGTAGTGTTGGACCCGAGTATACACAATATGCATACATAAATGTTAAAACTAGAAGAGATACAAGAGAGTTAGGAGAAAAAGATCAATAACTACCTGAATTACCTTTCACCTGTGTAAATAATGAGTCTATATTATCAGACTCTTTCATACAAAGAGTTCCAAAATCTCTTCTTAGCATTTGAAGTTTTGTTGTCTTCACCTTTTCCATGCCTTGATAGGATGTCTGGAGGATATCCTATGCCTCCTTGGACTTCATTGCTACTGCAACCCTTGGGAAAAAGAAGAGGGCTTTGGAGTCCTTCTTCTTATTATCTCTCAACAAATCTCTTTCTGATTATGTCAAAGCATTGTATGTTGTTGCATCTGCTAGTTCTTGGAAACCATTTTCCACCAGCTCCCAAATATCTTGTGAAGCAAACAAGGCCTTCATTGTAATGGCTCAATAATCATAATTTTTACCATTGAACTGTGGTAGTTGTGGATTATTCAAGCTTGTGCCTACTGCTGACATCTTGACTGTGTAAACAAAACCTTTTGATTCTATAAAAATCTTTCTCGCTGCTCAAAATAACCTTCAACGTTTTCAGTAAAGAGCTCGTTCTTTCACTGAGAGCCTAGACCTACTCTGATACCATGTTGGAAAATGGAAATAAACAACAGAGGGATGTGTTTCCCCCTTTCAACATAGAGAATGAAAAACGCAGAAGTAAAATCACACACAGACAGAGCGAGAACACACAGAAGAGGAAATTCTTTTTTCATTCAACTCTGTAAGCATATGAAAATTATATTATTTTTAATAAAAAATGGCGGAGCCTATAAAATTAATGATATTCAATGCTAGAACGGACGTATAACAACCAAAACTTCCTTCTGCTCCGTTTTTTTTATTTCTAGACAAAACTGCGTACAAAACACAAACTGTCGGACTTGAAATTTTATGGGTTCAGCTTTGAAACCACATCGCATAAGCGCCCTCATCCCAAATCACATTTTCGTGATTTTAACTTTAACTCAAAGTATACAGGAAAACTTAAGTTCTTGAGGTTGTGATGTGCGATGGCACGATCGCATCGAAACTTAAATATTTTAACTTGCGGGTGTTATCCATTTGAGCTTGCGGTATTCGATATGCGATCACATCGCATTTCAACTTAAATAAGTTGTGAAGTGCTATTCTCCTGAGCTTGCGATGTGCGATTTGCGATTGCATCACAATATAAACGAAATAACTTGCAGGCGCTTAAAGGTAAGTCATAAAAAGTGCGAAATGCGAAATGCAGGCGCTAAAAAGGTAAGTTGGAAAATGTGCGAAGTGAGAAATGCGGGCGCTAAAAAGGTAAGTTGGAAAATGTGTGAAGTGCGAAATGAAAGGGCTAAAAAGGTAAACGGTAAATCATGCGAAGTGCGATATTTAAGATTCGCAGTGTATGATGATGATGTCACATCGTAACATCGTAAGTTTTGTGCGGGGCCTAAAAAGTAAATCCTAAGATGTGCGAAGTGCGATATGCAACGCGGTAAATAGCGAGATGTGCGAAAAGGCGAAAGGTAAGGAATAAGGCGATAACAAAGGTTTGCATGCGGTTTTGGTTATCCGGTAAGGTATGATGGGTCCCACCAAATCACATTGACGAAAATATAAGTTTTGACAAAGTCTTAAGGGGAAAGGCTTAAAACTTCCGAGCTGCGATATGCGGGCAAAAAGAAGTACACGGTGGGAAAGGAAATTAAACGTAGAGTGATGGCTTGACTCTGTTTTCTGAACATTATGGAGATTGTGTGAAGCACAAAAAAAAACTGGCAGATTTGAATCTTGAGCTTTGTTCTTCCCTGCAACAAAAATTCAATGTAAGTGTGGGTTGCGGCCAGTTTTATTCATAGCGGTGGTTGGGAGTATTTCCAACATGCAGTTGCATATACATATAACATTAAGGAATACATTAATGCAAAAAAATATACCACCTAGACATGGATCCTGCCACATGTGGACCCCTCTTGCATGTATAAGGCATATTGTTCACTACCTAGATGTCATTAACCAAGAAAAATTCCAACTTTTCCCATTGTGTCATCTGCCTTCAAGACAAGAAGATTCTATCTATTCCCACCTCGTCATCTTCCTTCGATTTGGAATAAGACAAGAAGATGAATGACTTCTTCTATTGCATGTATTCTCTATTTACCTTCCCACATGAAGGTTTAGATGAAGAACGATAAGGTCTACATGAAGAACGATAAGCTCTACAATTATCAATAAAATTATGGCTACCAGACTAAAAATTGCAACAAATAAGTTCTAAAATTGTCAAGAAAATAATTGCAGCAAATAATTTCTAAAATTGTCAAGAAAATCATGGCTATTGGACTAAAATTTGCATCAAATACATGCCCCTATTTTCTAATACATCATGCTTGCAAAAACATCCTTAAAGTTGAATATATGATTTTCTCAAACATGTATCAGGTGTAAAGTTTGTTTAAGAGAAATTTCTAGAAACGGAAAGGCTTTCGTGAATCCTGTCTATGTTAATTGTTTTTAATAAAAACAATACCACAGACAGGGATTCAGGAAAGCCTTTCCTGTTCTACTCAATGCAAATTTCCATGGCATGATGATGGTTTTTCTTTCAAACTTTGCTCAAATTGTATCATTAGTCTACTGTAGATTTATTTGATGTTCTTGAGATTCTGTAGTTTTTAAAAATGTTCTATATACTGACTAGTAGGAAATTCAAATGCAAGTGGAGAGCTTCTTTTAGAAAGTAAAAAGTCACAATTTCAAAACTTCAAGATATACTCACTCAACGCTTGCTTCGGTGCTTATCCATTCTGCAATTTTTCAAAAATTTCCATATAGTGAATAATTATCTATTCAAGTGCATGTGGAAAGCTTCTTCTAGATAGTAAAATTTCACAAGTTTGGAACTTCAAAAGGTATGTTACTCACTCGAATGCTTACTTGCTTCGATACTATTCCATTCCCCAATTTGTTGGTTCCCTCTTATTTGTATGTTTGTCTCCATTCACCACCCCTAATATTCCACATCTTATTATGGTTATCAAAATTTTTGGAGAGTGGGCTTTTTCCTAAGTGTGTTCTTGGATAATTACAGTGACTATTAGGAGAAAACCCTCCTTTTCATTTTTCTATTGTCATAAATGTCCCGTGACCTTTCTATATTTCCACTTAAAAGGAAAAACAAAGATGTAGTGAAATATGAATAAATTCATGTGTATCAAAATCATCCAATCAAATAAACTAAATGGTTGAAATTTTAAAAAGTATAAATATATAATGCTAAAAAATTACATTTTATTTGATTTGATTAGAATTTTTCACATTAAGTATTACTGTCTAATTTTATTTGATTTGGTTAGAATTCTACACATTAAGTTATTACTGTCTAATTCTTGTATCTCCCTACTTAGATTCTTTATAAACTAGCATTTACAAGATCGAGACATGACCTACTCACCAACGAGCTTGCCTATATGAATTGACTGAATATTTGCCACCCCTGCTATTCCACCTTTGTATATGGTTATGAAAATTTTTGGAGAGAGAGTTTTTTCCCAAGTGTATTCTCGGATAATAACAGTAACCCATAAGCTAAAGCCATCATTTTCATTTTTCTATTGTTATAAATGTCCCCAAACCTTTCTATATCTCCAATGAAAAGGATAATAACAGTGACCCATAAGCTAAAGCCATCATTTTCATTTTTCTATTGTCATAAATGTCCCCAAACCTTTCTATATCTCCAATGAAAAGGAAAAACAACTGGAATATGAATAAACTCATCTATATCAAAATCATCTAATCAAAGAAATTGAATGCTTGAAATTTAAAAAGGTAACTAATTCAAGATCTGCTTATGATTATGAAAAAAAATTAGAGAGAAGGCTTTTTTCCCAAGTGTATTCTTGGATAATTACAGTGACCCATAGGGAAAAGCCCTCATTTTCATTTTTCTATTGTCATAAAGGTCCCCTCACCTCTTTCTATATCTAAGGACCTTTCTATATCTCCACTTAAAAGGAAAAACAAAGATGCAGTGAAATATGAATAAACTCATATATATATCAAAATCATCAAATCAAATAAATTGAACAATTGAAATTTAAAAAAGTAACTAATTAAATATATATTGCTAAAAATTCACAGTTTTTTTGATTTGGTTAGAATTCTGCACATTAAGTTACCATTGTTTAATTCTCGCATCTCTCTGCGAAGAGCTATTATAAACTAACATTCACAAAGTCAAGACATAACCTATTCACTAGCTAGTTTGCCTATATAAATTGAGTGAATATTTTCCTGCAATATTACTAACATTGACAAGGTCAAGACATACCCTGTTCACCAGCTAGTTTACATAGCGTGATATTAGCTAGTTCGTGCAATCATTTTGTTCGTGAAACAAGAAGTTAGTTGGATAAAATGCCATTAGCTATTTGGATAAACACCAACATTGCATGGTAGAAACCGGTGGCAAAGCACCAACCTTCCATGGTAGAAATCGGTGGCAACACCAAAAGTAGTGTTTAAATTATTCCAATTCCAATTGATAAAAAAGGATAGCAGTTTTCAAACTTTGCATAAAAAAGTGGACGAGTTTTTTCAAACTTGAATCCGCTTTTACAAACTTTGGATAAAACCTTCTTTTGGATTCGTAAATTTAGCACCCGGTCAATAAGACTTCAAACTCGAAACTTTAAAAACATTGCTTAAATGATCAACTAAACTTAATATAGAGTAAACGCGCAACCTAACTCTATAGAAGTCCGGCAGACGATGCTTCGATCCCAAACAATTCCCATATCAAATCAGGCATCGATGTCTCAAAAAACGAATAGAACACGTCAAAACAATTCTGGTTTCATTCAAAATTATTTCTGATGCTTCAATCACAAACAATTCCCATATAAAATCAGGCATCAATGTCTCAAACAATGAATAGAACACGTCAAAACCATTCTAGTTGTATTCAAAATAATCTCTATACCCAGTATATAGTTTAACTTAAAGTAATTCGAGTACAAAAAATCTAAATCCACCCTTGATGTACGTCTTGATATGGAAAATGATATTGCAGTGGCAAGGCAATGGCTGGTATACTATTACTAAAACATAAAACATGAGTCACTTTGAAAAAATGAGGACGACCGCATTGAGAACATCTTCACTCTGTCTTCCAAACACACTGATGCATGCCATCCAATGCATCAATGGAACAAGGACATCACAGTATGGAATAGTGATCTCTTCTCGTCTCCCGATGGGATTGGAAGCATGTATAAACAAGCCATTTCCAATTACCAAGAAGCTAGAGTTCGGAAGGCAGGAATGGTTAATGAGGGACGGCAGCAGCCAGAACATGCTCTTTTTCCGTTCTCGCAGACCGAATCCGTTCCATTTTGAAGCAATCGTCCCTATGCCTTCATCAAATGAGTTCAGTCTTACAATATGCCGAATACGTTTAACGTCCACCTGCAAAATTTCATTTTCTACTTCTTTTGCCGCAAGGATTTGATCATCCGTCTTAAACAGATCTATGGCAGGAACATGAAGGCTGCTGGGCGTAAAGGAATCGAATAAACTATAAATTTGACGGAGCAATCTCTGCGATTTCCTGGCAGCACAGACTACCGTGGCCACGAGTTCCTATTGAGATGTAGAATTCAATTCACGCCTGTTGTCCACATGATACACGGCGGTAGAGTCGCTTTCACAAGAAACTGCGACAGCGTTGCTTACCAGCGAGAGCTGCTCGGACCTTATTTCTTGGGTGGAGTAGAGTCCTCGGCCACGGCCGTCTTTGGTCATCTTAATCTCTATTGGGCCAGTAAAATCGGCCACTTCCTGAGTAGAAGACCCAAGTGCGAGCAGGTAGTCCAAGATGTCATACTTGCCTAGGTGTGAAAAGTCACATATCCTGTATAGTATACAAAAATTCTTTAATAAGCATCTTTGATAAATTATGAGGAAAAATAAAAGGGGATAGAGGAGTTAAAATAAGCATATATTTAAAGGATGTATAATAGTTTTAAAAAGCATCGTTGTTATGGGAATGAGATTGAACGAACACGATCGTTGCTGGAGACGTTTCTAATATATATACATATTATAATTAACTGGCATTTAATTTTATTTCCATGTTTGCAATTCATACACATTCTAATCAATTGTCTTTCAGAGTTAAGACTCCTCCAGCACTTCTGCAGCAAAGTGATTATGGACAATCCCAGGGATTATTTTCAAGAAATTCCAGCCACAGAACCCAAAAACCCTGACTTCTCAACCCTAGTAAGTGGCTTGGGTTTTCTTAACACGACTCCAGAGCAGATTATATATATATATATAATAATTCAGGAACTAAGAAATGAATTCCCACATAGAAATTGACACAATTATTTTTGACTACACGTCCTTAGAAAACCCTGAAGGGAAAATAAGTGCAACAGATGAGGGTTTATTTTATTATTATGAAACAAATTTGAGAATACAATAAATTGGATTCCCAACTAGTAATCCTCCAACAAATATCTCACCAAAATAATCTGGATAAAAATTATCTCCTTTGCAAATCTATTCGGCCCCTTCTGGCCTACTCGCACCCCACACTAGCAACTCTTACTACAGCCTAGAATTCACACTACTGGCCCTGGGAAATTTGCACTGCCTACAAATTTAATCCAAGTGAGTCATCATGCCTCCCTATGTCACTAGAAACTACTCGCACTACCTTCCAGAAATAGTTCAGGCCTCTAGTTGTTGATTTTTGGTTCCTTTGGCAACTCGCAGAAGAGTTTCTAACAATTCACATGGGATTTTGTGGCCCTTTATACCAATAATTTTTCCTCATATCTCTTGCTAATTCAACATTCAAGAAACACTAGAAAAATCTCTGGAATCCTCTTCCCAAGTTGTTGCTTCCTCACTCTGATGCTCTACCTCTAGCTCGAACTGTACCCTCACTAAAGTTGTGAATTGGGTAGATCCATTTTCCAAGACAATTCACTCCTCAACTATGTCTATCTCCACCCCATCGACTTGCTCTTATAATATCTCGCTGAAGCATCAAAGACTAATATATAATTTTTATCGATGGATAATATCATTTTATGTTTCATCAAATCCTTTTCTAGAAGTCTCTAGAGCATGTTAATTTCCTCAATTAATACGCATAATTTAATCAATTTTCCTAAGTTATACTTAGTAACTTTTTAATAAAATATCAATTAACTTAATTGAGGGGTATCTAGGTGTTTTCTCCAGAAACCTTTTCTGGGTTTTGGAGATCTCGTGTTCCTTAGCCTCTCTAACACATTAGATACTAGAACACATGTCTCATGCTACCATAATATCTAAAATCTAACATCCCTTTGGTCTTCTATTTAGAATAAATGATCATGTTTGTTGTCGGGGGGAATTTGTCACTTCCTTCAATTGAAATCCAATTAGGAAAGCTACGTGGACCATCTCTGGATATAGATGCATGTAGAAGTGGATGTGAGTGGTGACCTCTTCGAGGAAATTCAACTAAACTTATAATCTTTATCTTGGACTTAGAAAATAAATTATTGGTGTCTTCCTTTTCAGTGTTGCACTTGCCATGTTGTTGTAGGGGCTAGTGGACTTAGTCGAATATCCAAATCAAGTCGAGACAATAAATAAAGTATTGTAATTCAGCTGACTCTCTAGTCGAGTCGATTGACTGAGTTAGTCTGGTAAAGTCAATTGAGATTGTTAAACTATTGTATATATATATATATATATATATATATATATATATATATATATATATATATATATATATATATATATATATATACTTTACTTTATGTACAATTTAGAGTTGTTGTTTCTAAGGATATATTAATACAAGTTTTGACTTGTTGGCTGTCCACTACTTTGTGTCTCTTTACTCTTCCATGTATTTCATATTATTATGTAGTTTACTTCTTGTTCCTTCCTTCTGGTAATCGATTCCCACTTTTTTCAATATTACAACATTTTTTCTATTGCTAGTAGTGTTGGACCCGAGTATACACAATATGCATACATAAATGTTAACACTAGAAGAGATACAAGAGAGTTAGGAGAAAAAGATCAATAACTACCTAAATTACCTTTCACCTGTGTAAATAATGAGTCTATATTATCAGACTCTTTCATACAAAGAGTTTCAAAATCTCTTCTCATCATTTGAAGTTTTGTTGTGTTCACCTTTTCCATGCCTTGATAGGATGTCTGGAGGATATCCCATGCCTCCTTGGACTTCGTTGCTACTGCAACCCTTGGGAAAAAGAAGAGGGCTTTGGAGTCCTTCTTTTTATTATCTCTCAACAAATCTCTTTTTGCTTGTGTCAAAGCATTGTATGTTGTTGCATCTGCTAGTTCTTGGAAACCATTTTCCACCAGCTCCCAAATATCTTGTGAAGCAAACAAGGCCTTCATTGTAATGGCCCAATAGTCATAATTTTTACCATTGAACTGTGGTAGTTGTGGATTAGTCAAGCTTGTGCCTACTACTGACATCTTGACTGTGTAAACAAAACCTTTTGATTCTGTAAAAATCTTTCTCGCTGCTCAAAATAACCTTCAGCGTTTTCAGTAAAGAGCTCGTTCTTTCATTGAGAGCCTAGACCTGCTCTGATACCATGTTGGAAAATGGAAATAAACAACAGAGGGATGTGTTTCCCCCTTTCAACATAGAGAATGAAAAATGCAGAAGTAAAATCACACACAGACAGATCGAGAACACACATAAGAGGAAATTCTTTTTTCATTCAACTCTGTAAGCATATGAAAATTACATTCTTTTTAATACAAAATGGAGGAGCCTATAAACTTAATGATATTCAATGCTAGAACGGACGTATAACAACCAAAACTTCCTTCCACTCCGTTTTTTTTATTTCTAGACAAAACTGCGTACAAAACACAAACTGTCGGACTTGAAATTTTATGGGTTCAGCTTTGAAACCACATCGCATATGCGCCCTCATCCCAAATCGCATTTTCGTGATTTTAACTTTAACTCAAAGTATACAGGAAAACTTAAGTTCTTGAGGTTGTGATGTGCGATGGCACGATCGCATTGAAACTTAAATATTTTAACTTGCAGGCGTTATCCATTTGAGCTTGGTATTCGATATGAGATCGCATCACATTGCAACTTAAATAAGTTGCGAAGTGCTATTCTCCTGAGCTTGCGATGTGCGATTTGTGAAATTGCATTGCAACATAAACGAAATAACTTGCGGGCGCTTAAAGGTAAGTCATAAAAAGTGCGAAATGCAAAATGCAGGCGCTAAAAAGGTAAGTTGGAAAATGTGCGAAGTGCGAAATGCAAGGGCTAAAAAGGTAAACGGTAAATCATGCGAAGTGCGATATTTAAGATTTTCAGTTTACAATGATGATGTCACATCGTAACATCGTAAGTTTTGTGCGGGGCCTAAAAAGAAAATCCTAAGATGTGCGAAGTGCGATATGCGACGCGGTAAATAGCAAGATGTGCGAAAAGGCGAAAGGTAAGGAATAAGGCGATAACAAAGGTTTTCATGCGGTTTTGGTAATCTGGTAAGGTATGATGGGTCCCACCAAATCGCATTGAAGAAAATATAAGTTTTGACAAAGTCTTAAGG
This sequence comes from Pinus albicaulis, assembly GCA_034641835.2. Lineage (NCBI taxonomy): Eukaryota > Viridiplantae > Streptophyta > Pinopsida > Pinales > Pinaceae > Pinus > Pinus albicaulis. The sequence continues at coordinate 1,002,763,148 of CM076577.1, read as the reverse complement.
GGAAAGGCTTAAAACTTCTGGGCTGCGATATGCAGGCAAAAAGAAGTATACGGCGGGAAAGGAAATTAAACGTAGAGTGATGGCTTGACTCTATTTTCTGAACATTGTGAAGATTGTGTGAAGCACAAAAAAAAACTGGCAGATTTGAATCTTGAGCTTTGTTCTCCCCTGCAACAAAAATTCAATGTAAGTGTGGGTTGCTGCCAGTTTTATTCATAGCGGTGGTTGGGAGTATTTCCAACATGCAGTTGCATATACATATAACGTTCAGGAATACATTAATGCAAAAAAATATACCACCCGGACATGGATCCTGCCACATGTGGACCCCTCTTGCATGTATAAGACATATTGTTCACTACCTAGATGTCATTAACCAAGAAAAATTCCAAATTTTCCCATCGTGTCATCTACCTTCAAGAAAAGAATATTCTATCTATTCCCACCTCGTCATCTTCCTTCGATTTGGAATAAGACAAGAAGATGAATGAATTCTGCTATTTCATGTATTCTCTATTTACATTTACCTTCCCACATGAAGGTTTAGATGAAGAACGATAAGGTCTACATGAAGAACGATAAGCTCTACAATTATCAAGAAAATAATGGCTATTGGACTAAAAGTTGCATCAAATACATGCCCCTATTTTCTAATACATCATGCTTGCAAAAACATCCTTAAAGTTGAATATATGATTTTCTCAAACATGTATCAGGTGTAAAGTTTGTTTAAGAGAAATTTCTAGAACCGGAAAGGCTTTCGTGAATCCTGTCTATGTTAATTGTTTTTAATAAAAACAATACCATAGACAAGGATTCAGGAAAGCCTTTCCTGTTCTACTCAATGCAAAGTTCCATGGCATGATGATGGTTTTTCTTTCAAACTTTGCTCAAATTGTATCATTAGTCTACTGTAGATTTATTTGATGTTCTTGAGATTCTGTAGTTTTTAAAAATGTTCTATATACTGACTAGTAGGAAATTCAAATGCAAGTGGAGAGCTTCTTTTAGAAAGTAAAAGGTCACAATTTCAAAACGTCAAGATATACTCACTCGAACGCTTGCTTCGGTGCTTATCCATTCTGCAATTTTTCAAAAATTTCCATATAGTGAATAATTATCTATTCAAGTGCATGTGGAAAGCTTCTTCTAGATAGTAAAATGTCACAAGTTTGGAACTTCAAAAGGTATGTTACTCACTCGAATGCTTACTTGCTTCGGTACTATTCCATTCCCCAATTTGTTGGTTCCCTCTTATTTGTATATTTGTCTCCATTCACCACCCCTAATATTCCACATCTTATTATGGTTATCAAAATTTTTGGAGAGTGGGCTTTTTCCTAAGTGTATTCTTGGATAATTACAGTGACTATTAGGAGAAAACCCTCCTTTTCATTTTTCTATTGTCATAAATGTCCCGTGACCTTTCTATATTTCCACTTAAAAGGAAAAACAAAGATGTAGTGAAATATGAATAAATTCATGTATATCAAAATCATCCAATCAAATAAACTAAATGGTTGAAATTTAAAAAAGTTAAGTATAAATATATAATGCTAAAATATTACATTTTATTTGATTTGGTTAGAATTTTTCACATTAAGTATTACTGTCTAATTTTATTTGATTTGGTTAGAATTGGTTAGAATTCTGCACATTAAGTTATTACTGTCTAATTCTTGTATCTCCCTACTTAGATTCTTTATAAACTAGCATTTACAAGATCGAGACATGACCTACTCACCAACGAGCTTGCCTATATGAATTGACTGAATATTTGCCACCCGTGCTATTCCACCTCTGTATATGGTTGTGAAAAATTTTGGAGAGAGTTTTTTCCCAAGTGTATTCTAGGATAATAACAGTGACCCATAAGCTAAAGCCATCATTTTCATTTTTCTATTGTCATAAATGTCCCCAGACCTTTCTATATCTCCAATGAAAAGGATAATAACAGTGACCCATAAGCTAAAGCCATCATTTTCATTTTTCTATTATCATAAATGTCCCCAGACCTTTCTATATCTCCAATGAAAAGGAAAAACAACTGGAATATGAATAAACTCATCTATATCAAAATCATCTAATCAAAGAAATTGAATGATTGAAATTTAAAAAGGCAACTAATTCAAGATCTGCTTATGATTATGAAATTTTTTTAGAGAGAAGGCTTTTTTCCCAAGTGTATTCTTGGATAATTACAGTGACCCATAGGGAAAAGCCCTCATTTTCATTTTTCTATTGTCATAAAGGTCCCCTCACCTCTTTCTATATCTCAGGACCTTTCTATATCTCCACTTAAAAGGAAAAACAAAGATGCAGTGAAATATGAATAAACTCATATATATATCAAAATCATCAAATCAAATAAATTGAATGATTGAAATTTAAAAAGGTAACTAATTAAATATATATTGCTAAAAATTCACAGTTTGTTTGATTTGATTAAAATTCTGCACATTAAGTTACCACTGTCTAATTCTCGCATCTCTCTGTGAAGAGCTATTATAAACTAACATTCACAAAGTCAAGACATAACCTATTCACTAGCTAGTTTGCCTATATAAATTGAGTGAATATTTTCCTGAAGTATTACTAACATTGACAAGGTCAAAACATAACCTGTTCACCAGCTAGTTTACATAGCGTGAGATTAGCTAGTTGGTGCAATAATTTTATCCGTGAAACAAGAAGTTAGTTGGATAAAATACCATTAGCTATTTGGATAAACACCAACATTGCATGGTAGAAACCGGTGGCAAAGCACCAACCTTCCATAGTAGAAATTGGTGGCAACACCAAAAAAGTAGTGTTTAAATTATTCCAATTCCAATTGATAAAAAAGGATAGGAGTTTTCAAACTTTGCATAAAAAAGTGGACGGATTTTTTCAAACTTGAATCCGCTTTTACAAACTTTTGGATAAAACCTTCTTTTGGATTCGTAAATTTAGCACCCGGTCAATAAGACTTCAGACTTGAAACTTCAAAAACATTGCTTAAATGATCAACTAAACATAATATAGAGTAAACGCGCAACCTAACTCTATAGAAGTCCGGCAGACGATGCTTCGATCCCAAGCAATTCCCATATCAAATCAGGCATCGATGTCTCAAACAAGGAATATAACACGTCAAAACGATTCTGGTTTCATTCAAAATTATTTCTGATGCTTCGATCCCAAGCAATTCCCATATCAAATCAGGCATCAATGTCTCAAACAATGAATAGAACACGTCAAAACCATTCTAGTTGTATTCAAAATAATCTCTATACCCAGTATATAGTTTAACTTAAAGTAATTCGAGTACAAAAAATCCAAATCCGCCTCTGATGTACGTCTTGATATGGAAAATGATATTGCAGTGACAAGGCAATGGCTGGTATACTATTACTAAAACATAAAACATGAGTCACTTTGAACGCGGTCAGCGGAAGAAGCGCCGCCAGGAAAATCGAAAACCTTCCACATGCATCTTCACCATGCTATGTAACCATCCATAAACTTGTCACGTCAAACTCCAAAGATCGCATTATAAACTACTCCATTTTTTAATCCAGATTTAATTTCTATTAAACATGACTTACGTCCGTGAGTATATATGTATATATATAAGCTTAGGTGTGAAAAGTCACATATCCTGTATAGTATACAAAAATTCTTTAATAAGCATCTTTGATAAATTATGAGGAAAAATAAAAGGGGATAGAGGAGTTAAACTAAGCATATAGTTAATGGATGTATAATAGTTTTAAAAAGCAGCGTTGTTATGGGAATGAGATTGAACGAACACGATCGTTGCTGGAGACGTTTCTAATATATATACATATTCTAATTAACTGCCATTTACTTTTATTTCCATCTTTGCAATTCATACACATTCTAATCAATTGTCTTTCAGAGTTAAGACTCCTCCAGCACTTCTGCAGGAAAGTGATTATGGACAATCCCAGGGATTATTTTCAAGAAATTCCAGCCACAGAACCCAAAAACCCTGACTTCTCAACCCTAGTAAGTGGCTTGGGTTTTCTTAACACGACTCCAGAGCAGATTATATATATATATATATAATAATTTGTTCGTTATATACGTTACAATAACCTCATTGTATATTATATTTGGTTCGTCATTATCAAACGTCTGAAACACTCACAACTTGATCTATGAATTTGATACTGCAGGATTATATGGCAGAACGAATGTTACGCCCAGAATTAATAAGACCCTTTGAAGGAAAATATACCCAAGATGCAGCAGTGGGTAATTATTATCAATTTTCTTAAACTTCATTTTGATGTTTGGGTTAAATTCTATTTCATTGAATTTCATGATAAATGTGGAGATTGTTGGAATTTGAATTTGGAAAAATCTATCCGTTGGAAAAAAGTAGAGAGATTAAGAAATTTGAATTTGGCAAAATCTATGCCTTGGCAAAGAAAAGAGAGAGTAGGAGGAGACTATGTCTCATTATTACCGATGGACAAACTAAATAGTCTTAAAGTGCCGTCGAAGGATACTCCAACTGCCCAATTTGAGGCCACCAACAAGATTTCTCCGGGGAGTAGCATAAAACAGGTCAATACAGTCATTCGCTTTCATTTCCAAATTATATTAAAAATCCAATATGTCTTTTTGCTGCTGGGAAATATAAAAACAGAGAAGTTTATATAAAAAACAGAGAAGTTATATATATAATTATAATGGCTGTGTATAACCAGGAAAAGCAATCTTCAACATCCTTACAAATACGAGGAATGAATGATAATCCTCCAGGTACTTCCATGCATATACATATGCTTGAGTTAATATCTGGTTTAAATTTAATAATTGGTTTTACCCCATATCTTCTTCTTAATATATAGAATTTTGAATAATCATTTTGAAATGATTTTCCAAACATATGGTTTCTAAATTTAGCTATCAACTGACATGATTTTTAAATTTTAAATTATATGGAGAACTAGTTTTAAGTGCAGGCTGATTAAATGAAACTTCGTTATTAAATTGGAATTTTTATTTTTTAAGTGCATGCTGATTAAAGGAATATCGTTATTAAACTGAAATTTTATTTCAACATTATGGAGTTCATTTTTTTAATAGAAATGTTTTTGTCAGACCATGAGAGTGAAAAAAAGCAGCCGGGGCCGAAGAAGAGGTCTAGGTGGGAAATGTGATAACCTGATAAGGGAGATCATATTAGTAATGGAATATTTGAAAGGAGAAAATTATATGACTGTAATTTTATTTTCATTTAGTTGATAGTTATACATTCATCGTATGTTGGATTTAAAGTAAAGTGTAAATAAATCGAAGTTGAATTGATGTTGTTTTATTATTATATTTTTTTAAAATGGAATTTATTTATTTGTTATTATATTTTTAAAATAATATGCTTTAATTTTGGTATTACTTTTATGTTATATATCTATCTACATATATAGGTTTTTTTGTTATTTTATGCGTGAAGTATTCTAGTTTCTTTATTGAAGCAATGTCATATACCTTTCGCAAGTCAGATTAGAGTATTAATACTTTAGAGGTTGTTTCTATTGTATTATTTTATTTAGGTGGTCAAGAGTGTTGTTTAATCCATTTGCACTATTTTTCCTTCTTGAATCTATTTTTTTTTTCTTGAATTAATATAGTCTTGACTTTTTCTTTTTTAGCTACTTGTGTCGATGGGCTCGTTGTTGTGGCATGTTGTGTAGTTACTTCTAACAACTATCTAGTTTACCTAGTTTTATTAAATCTCTTTTTCAAAATTACATATTTTTGGTCAACTTTTTTACTTTCATGTTGCATATCTTTCTTTTCCTATTGTAGATGTACATTTTAATTGACAATTTGATGGGTAAGGTGCTAGGTAGAGTCTAGTTATTTGTTTCCAAATTGGGTCAGTTGATTTGTAGTTTTTTTTTGTCCCAAATATATGCATCCTTGATAAACATCCTTTTTTTATTCTTCCTATCCTCAACTTTTACACTTTTCATCATTTTTTTCCATATAATGATAGAATCCTTATTAATTTCATTACGTAAATAAAAATTTGGTTAAATAACATTGTCAATGGATCAAATATAACTTTTGTTGGATAGGTCAGCTCCTTCATAGGTCGGAAAGTAAAAAAAATCCCTAATTCTATTTTCTTCTTAGCCTATTTCTTCTATTTGGATTACTTTTTCATTGAGTTTGCCCCATGTTTCTATGTTGTTTGAGTTGGTTGGGTTGAGGGTGATTCTGTCAATACTTTAGGGGCTAGCTGTTAGATAAACTCTTGTGTTGGTTGTTGAGTGGTTGGTGTACAAGCTCAATTCGTGTTGGAACCTCTTTCTCTTTGATTTATTATATACTTGGAAAACTCCTAAATTGTTTCCATGGGATTTTTGGTTGGTTGTTTGATTGGTAATATCTCCATTAGCCTATCATTCGATTGTTTTTGTTGCTTTTCTTTTCGTTGTTACATAGGATCACCACAATTTTGTAGTTCCTCATGAAAGTAATGATACTCAATATAATTGGTAGACTTTGATTGAGTCAACTATCTGTCACTATTTTGTTGTTCTTCCTATTTATTATTTTTTAGAGGAGGTGGTCCATTTAATTATGTTTACGCAGAAGCATGTGTCGACTTATGAGATGAAAATTCTTGTTCAACTAGAGTTAGCTTTACAGATGATGATTCCTTGGTTAAGTTAATTGGCCTTAACTACCTTCTTCTTGAAATTTTTAGTGTGGGGTTAATTGTTGACATTGGTTTTGGTTGATTTGTAGTTGTATCAACTCTTGTTGATGTTGCATCATTTTTCATTTTTCTCTTTTCATTTCTGCTTTGATTTTCATTTCTTGTCATTTTTTTCCTTAGAAATTTCCAATACTTTAGCATATATCGGTTTAACACTTGGTCCCAAAAAAATTCACATTTTAATTGATTCCCATCTTATCGACCTCTCCTTTTGCTTTGTTTTTTGGGTGAGTTTTTCAACAAAATCTTGTATCTTACCAGCCATTTGAGGGTCATTCAATACAATGACATGACATCCTCAAATACTTTCAATTATATATTCATCCACTTTTCCCTTTCTAGCTCTATAGTTGTGGTTTATTTTCCTTTTTTCCTTGGTTTTTTTTATATGGAGAACCAATTACATTGTTAATTTTATCAAAATATGGTTGAGTGTACATTTCATCCTCCTTTTCTTCTTCAAAGTTTTTCTATCAATTCTAGAATTAGTTATGTAGTATTGTTGAGTTCTTTAGCTAAAATAAGGAATAAAATGTTTGAATGTCTGTCAAATTCTTCAAATAATTTCTTGTAGGTCGATTGATATGATAGGTCCTTAAGTGTCAACATTGTTCCCTCCGCATACCAAAGTTTGGTATCATTAATGCATAGTTAAATTTGTGATGAGTTAAGGAGCGATTGACAGACTCTTTATGGGACCCTCCATCTATGAGACACATATTTAACATTTTGGACCTTCTTTTGGTGTGATGGAGTTATCTAAATGAAGTGAACTGATAATTTTTCATTTTCAGTATTTATTATTTCTAAATACAACCTCCCCAACAAGGATGACTTGCATTATTGGCAAAAAAATTAGAAGAGATGGAAATTGGATGACCTTTGTTGAGTTAAACAATTCTTTGAAATTTTGTTTTTATAATGGGGGTGAGGTGTCGTGCCTAGTTGAACAACATTCTATCTTCATTAATCTAACCAATTTCTTCCAACATGTTCAACTTAAGTCAAATTCCCTACCCATAGTCGTAAAACATAAAGAGAAAATTATGCGAGGACATTTTTTTGCTTGGTCTATCGCTCTGTTGATAATCATGTCCTTTAAGTTTGTTGTAGCAGTCATCCCATGAGCATTTCTAACTAGTATGTTTGGTCATTCTTCTTTTGTACCATGTCTCCTTTTTTAGGGATCCCTATAATTTAGTGGATTAGTCTTATTATGAATGAGAGTGGTCATTCCATAGATAGATAATCTCCTTCGAATTTATTCACTACGAATTTTTCTCCTTCCTCTTTCCAACCCCTAAAGTCGCCGATCTGAGGGTGCCTAAGTAATGTTTGATCTAATATTTTTCTATCCCTTCAGCTTGTTTCCCTACTTCTTCTACCTAAACTATGAAATATTTCCAATGTTTTCCCTTGGGATCTCATCCATCCTTTCTTGTTTAATGTTGTGTAGTCAAACTTCAAGTTCTATGATACACACTTTGTTGAATTGTTGTCTTGTTTGGGATTCAACTAGGGTTAAATTGGTGTTGATTTATCCACTCGTTCTAAGCATTGTTCACTTGGTAAGTCGCTCAATTTCTCAGTGGTGTAAAACAAAGTGAAAATTCATATGCACCCTCCTTATTTGAAATTTTTCTTGGTAGGTATATAATAAATTCATATGAGGGAACATATTTTTGGCATGCTCTAACATTTATGGTGGGATTCAATGTGTTTTCATGCAGAGGTGATGTAGGAGTCTCAAATTTTTTATAGTCAACCAATGTGTGTCAAGGAACGGTCTAAATGAAATGTGTACAATGGTTGGACTCACTGATATGATTGAATTTCCTCTATCGGTTGAATCTTATGGTTCGGTCAATTTATTTATCCATTTCGATCCAATCTTTCCAATTAGATTGTCTCACTTGGTCTTGTCAACCAACTCAGTTGGGTTTCTTTTTCTAGTATATCCTTCTCTCATTATTCGTTTATTAGTTCCAATCAAGAAATTTCCTTATATTTTTTATCTACTTGAGTATGTTCCCTTGACTCAACAATGTCAAATTTACTTAATTAGTTTTCCTTTAAGGTTTACTTACCCTCTTATTTCTGTATTGACACATAATTTTCTAGTGGTTGTGATTACTTTGTAGGTGATATGAACTTTGTTCGATAGGTTTGTCTATTCTTGTATCCCAAAACTCATCTCCTCATCCATTTTTTCCCGTTCGTATAGTGGATGGATAAGTATGGTTATTAATGGGCATGGTTAACTATAAGGTGCTTCTTTAAGGTATTTTTTCTTGCGACTTTTCATAACTGACTTAATTAATATTTAATATTAATAGAAAATTTAACTAAAATTTAAAATGATCCTCAACCACCACCAAAGTAGCATTTAACCAAGTGTAAGTCGCCAAAGAGGTTTTCACCAGTAGCAATGCTCACTTGATTAACTGTGGTATTTTTTTTATAGATGTCAATAGAAACTTTATAAAAAACTTCACCGTAAGTGTTCTTAATTGATTTTCATCAAATGGATGTATTTATTCAATGAAAAATTGACCTAGCCATGAGTTTCCAATTTCCTCATTTTTCCTTTTATTTGATTTCCATATAATATGAATAGATTCAATTTATTTATATCCTTCTTTATATAATGGTCATGTTATGTTTTTTGTTGTCTTTTTGTATTGCATAGTGATGTATTGCAATCATTAAATATTCCTCCCATTGGTTTAAGTGGTGGAATCATCATTTCTTGGTTGTGTTGTAATCTTATTTTAGGATAGAATATACCTTTGCAACATTAGTCGAGAAATGTAGTGATACTAATGCTTCGTGAAGATATAATAATTTTAATGGTGTATGTCTAGTCAATTATTTATATGATATCTTATATGGCCATAATATTGTTGGAACTTTCTCATCCCAATCATTGTAGTTTATTTAAAATGGTTTTGTTATCCATTTATCTATGGTTTTTTGAATGAATTTACTGCACAATTTTCTTGGGGATGATATGCAAATGCTTGTTTATGGTCATTCAAAAATTTACTCAACATTACCTTGATTATCTCATTTATAAAACGAGTTCCTTGGTCATTAATAATGGTTAGATAATGATTGAACCTTGTGATAATGTTCTCATAAATATATTTGGTAACAATTCTCTTTGTGCATGATAGTGGTAATAATATATTTCACCTTAGTTCCTTTTTTTCTTTGAAGGAGAAAGCCAACAAAGTCTATTTTCCCATATTTCAAATGGTATACATTTAGATCTAAGACTTTTTTGATCCATAATGTAGATAAAAGTACTTTCGGATAAATCACATCATTAGGATTAGGTCGACGTTTCGAACCAGCTAATGTGGTTCATCCTCAGGATAAGGTGGCGAGACTAATCTATCTCAATGAATAAATAATGGAGATGCATCATTGCCCGAAAGTAGCCAATGAGAATTAGTTGTTTAGAATTAGCCATTAAGACTAGCTATTAACAACTAGTTCTTAATAGCTAGTCTTAACGGCTAATTCTAAACAACTAATTCTCATCGGCTATTTCTGGGCAATGATGCATCTCCACTATTTATTCATTAAGATAGATTAGTCTATCCGCCTTGTCCCGAGGATGAACCACATTAGCTGGTTCGAAACGTTGACCTAATCCTAATGATGTGATTGATCCAAAAGTACTTTTATCTATATGGTATACATTTGTTTCTCTATTAAAAGTCTTATTATATTTCTATAGTAGCTATTAATGTCCCGTGATTTGGCAGATTTGCAAACCAAATGACAGGGTAACATCAGACCAATCTTTGGAGTCTTAGGATCTAGCCTCCCTGGACTCAGAGAGGGCTCTCTCTATAATGTGAAGGATGTGAACTTGTTCGCTTTGGGTGATTGATTTTAGGCCAGTTGTTAACTGTAGGTTTGTTTGTTTGTTTTGGGTTGGGGTAAGATGACTAAGTAGGATAGGTGGAGTGAGAGATTATCAAATCAATTGGGTGAAATGGACAATAAGTTTGGGAACCAAGGTAGGGCAAAGGGCAGTTAAGAATCCTTTGTCAAATACCTATGAACAGGGAGGTCTTTAATATTGATAAGAAAAAGATACTAATCATGAGGTAGGGCGCACCATTTACTCAGTGACAATACTTTTAAACAAATAAACATTGAAGATAAACAATCCAGTAGAACACGGAAGCAAGACAACTTATCTAACTTCAATGATTCAACTTTCAAGATTTGAAAACATATAAGAAAAAAATAGCATCAATAAATGAAGAGGGAATGCCTAAACATCATCCATTAAACTATAAAGAACTTCGAGGCAAACTGATAAGCATATTCAAAGGGCAAGATCGAAACAAGACCTCTTTGACTTAACCTAACAATCAATACATCAAAAAGATATTTCAAGACAGAGTTTAGATAGCATTAAAAAAGCAGGGCTTACCATGAATCATGTTTATAAACTAGCATATTAATCCAACAATGAAATAGACAAGCTTAGGTGGGCCTAAGGAGAAATGAAGAATTCTTTAAGCTAACCTAGCAGAAGAAAACATGAATACAATAGCTAACAGGAGGACTAAGGTGCCTCAAACAACATTTCTCATCCTATACTTTTCTAAGCTACTGCAATATAGAAATATGGACATAAAGAAAAAATATGAACATATGAGAGATACATCATCATTAACTAAACTCAGGGATCCTGCAAGCAAGCCTTCATCACCATCAATCAAGGCAATCCATCCATAAGCTACACAACACTAAATTGTTCTTCAACTTTCAAAAACCATGTATTTCTCTTAACACATCAAGTCCCAACTGTTTACAATGAATCCTCATGCCTTATATAACAAGAAAGGAAGAGGAAAACCAAAGAGAGTATCTAGAAGCCTATTGGCCCAAAATAAATATCCTAAGTTTTCCTTGAGGCTTTGCAAAGCCCAAGGCACAAAAATATCTAACAAATATCTTTTCCAGCTATAAATGGAAATTAAATTGACTTTTAGGCCCGACATGCCTTTGAAAACTTGCTAAACGCACATTCTGTCCAGTCACCCACAGAAGCGCAACACACTATGTCAAACTTTGAAATCATGCGAGGAGCGCAGCACAAAAATAGGCCTTTTTGCAGCAGTGTTTTGGAGGCATTCCCGATGTCGGAAAAGGCTTTGTGATGGCTTGTTGCAAATCCATTGAAGTATAATTTCCAGATATACCTTTATTTCTTCAATCTTACCTCTGTATGTTGCCCAAAAATTGAAAATTCCAAGACTGCCAGGAGCGCAGAACATGCTCAAAAAAGTGGGCAGAAAGGTGAAACATCGAACGTTTTTTACCCTTTTGGGGGGTCAAAACAACTCCAATTGAGCTGAAATTTGGTGAGCATACTCTTCTAATGATGGGGAATCCAAAAATGTAGACCTCTCCTCCTAAAGATGCCCTGGGAAAAAGCGCAGCATAGGGTGTGCTGCGCTCCTAGACTCAAAATTTGCAAAAAATAAAAAGTTGTTCAGTTTCTCTCAAAATTGGTAGGTAGGTGCCTCATGGGTCCCTGGAGACTTGTAGAGAAGCTTGGGCCAAAATACCAAGCCTAGTTTTTTCTTTTTCATCTTTTGGTTTCGGGCCCTCATTTTGGGCAGTTTTGAGTTTTTTCCTTGAAAGTGGTTTCTTCGTTTATAATGCTTAGTCATTCTTCTTTGCAAGTTCAAATTTCTATTGGCCTTATCCAGTTTGGTCTCAAGATGTATGTTGGCCCTTTCAAGGCATGATTCCCTGTTATGCTCAAATTCCATGGCAAGGATTTTAGTGAAGGTAAATTTTTGCACTTGGGTTGATTCTTGCTCCCTTTCTTATGCCAAAGCCTTTCTTAGGCCTATAGTTCTACGCCTCTTTCTAGACTAACCCTCCTCATCCTCACTTTCTTCATAGGCACTCATGTACTCCTCCAACTTCACCTGTGCTCTTTGAGCCTCTTTCCAGTATTTGAGCGCCCTTGCTTCATAGATGGTCTACTAGCCACTCATTTTTTTGTTCTACATTTGTAAGAAATGAATGACATCCTTAGCTCTCTCTAATTCAGCTTCCAAATCCATGACCTATGCATTCCTGTCTTGTAGGAGAGACTTTGCAATTCTTGTTTCATTTTCCTCATCACCGTTAATGTGAATGAGCTCTAATTCTCTCTCCTCTTCATGATTGTCTTCTTCCTCTTTTACTTCTTCCTTACCTTTGTCAATCATTTGAGATGAGGAGGGTGGCATGGCCCCTTGCCCTTTGGAGGCAGCAAACACATGCCTCTCTCCTCTTTGATAGGTAATGGTGAAAGGTGCAATAAGTTTAACTTGCAAAGCTTGATCACTAGTGACCTTAGGACTATTTTTATCCTCATGGATGATCTCTGTGTGTGCATATTCCTTACCTTGTTCTTGGCTACCCCTTTGATAAGCATCCTCACTATCTTTTATGCCATCATCACTGTCAAGACCCTTAGGACTGCCATCCTCTGTTTTTGCAATGCTAGAAGTGTCTTCATTATTTCTTGGTACATCTTTGTCTTCATGAATGTCCTCTTCTTCATCATTTGACCCACTGTTTTCACTATCTTGCCTATGGTATTTACCTTTAATTTCAAACTCTATTTCGTGACTTGTATCATTTGCACTTTTTCTATGTTCACTACCTTCATAATTTGTCCCTTCACCATTATGCATACTTTCCTTTTGTCTGAGTTCTTATTCACTATTTGGTCCATTATTTACTCCTTTTCCTTTACTGTTACTAGTTTGTTGACTGTCATTAATTTGTTGACTGTCACTAGTGTGTTGACTGTCTCTAAGCTCACTATTTTCATCTCTGTTTTCTTCTTCATCAATACTTTCTTCTTGGTCACTGCCTTCATTAATTTCTTCTTGTCCATCACTGCTTTCTTCATTTGTATCATTGCTATGTCCATTTGTACCACTGTTTTCTTCATTTCTATCATTTTTTTCTTCATGTTCATCATCCTTTCCCTCACTGCTTTCTTCCTGGCCAGCACTGCTTTCTTCTTGGATATCTTTCTCTTCTTCACTGTTTTCTTCATTTTCATTATCCTCCCCCTCACTTCTTTTATCACTTTCCTTTGCATCACTACTTTCATCACTTTCCTTTGCATCATTGCTTTCATCACTTTCCTTTGCATCACTGATTTCTTCTTGGCTATCTTCCTTTCCTTGACTGTTTTCTTCATTTTGATCATCCTCTCCCTCACTGCTTTCTTCTTGGTCATCATTGCTTTCTTCTTGGCCATCTTCCTCTCCTTCATTGCTTTCTTCATTTTCTTATTTCTTAGGGGAAGGTGAATGAGTAAGGTCTATTCGAGGAAATGATTCATGTGAAGAATATGAACCAAGGTCAGTGGAGGGTGATGGAGGTGTGTGAGGAGAATTTTGAGATGATGATGGCAGGCTTTGTAGAGGGATGGGCTGTGGAGTTGTGAAATCATCATGGGTGATGAAAACCTCCTAGGGGATGCCTTGTTGTTCTATTTGGTGTGAGACAATCAATTTGATGAGGAAATGATGAAAAAGGCTTGACATTTGTTGGGATGGAGGCCTCTTTTGCATGATGGAAGACATTTTCTCAATACTTTTGCAAAGGTAGTAGGGCATATGTAGCAGCTTGGTTTTGGTGAAGTGCATGAGGAGTCTTATGTGGTAGGAATAGACTCTGGAGAACCTACCCTCACAAGTGAAGTATTTCATAATGGTTTTCATTAGGGGAACATATATGTCCAATAGATGAGAGAAGGGGAACATGGTTTTGCAATCAGCTTGACAACTTGGTTTCAAGAATGGGCGATAGTGGCTTAGGTCCAGATGCTTTTGTTTGAACCACCTTTCTCCTATGCAAGGTATTCCAGTGGCCCTAGAGATGGCATAGGCAGTCAACTCAAATTTTACACCGGCCAGGTGTACTTGATGATTATGAAGGTTTAGGGCAAAGAGCTTGGTCAATTGAGGGTGACTCTGGATCTTTTTCACTTTTTTACAAAATTCATAGCATCCCAATTCTTGAAAACATGAAAAAATAGTAGGGGAGGTTATTAGCTCTTCAGTGCTTATAGGTTCAAACCTATTTGGCATCCCTCCCTTCCTTGTTTGCTTTTTAGGCCTTTGACTTGCCTCATCAATGTCAACATTCTCTTCTTTAGAAATTTTTTGTTTTACCCCTGCCTCAAAATATTTAAAGAGGATTGGCACTGCTTGTAGAATGATGTGACGATGTTGAATGAGATGGTGAAGTTTTCTAATTAGGTCAAGGCTCAGCAGTGTGTAGGCCAAGTGTTTTCTTTAGGATTTCACTGCCTACTCCAAAAAAAATTCCAAATTTCCTTTGTGACCTTATATTTTTTAGAAAAACATGAACATGTAGGAAAAGTTTAAAATGCCTCTTCAAAAGGCCTCCACAGCAGAAAAAATAGCTCAGAAAACCTTTTCGGGCAGCTCAGGTCACCCTCTGAATGTGTTTTCGTGCAGAGGTTAAAAAATGTGGCAGGAGCGCAGCATAACTCCTGTCGGGCGACCTTGAACGTGATTTTGTGTAGAGGTAAAAAACTGTGGCAGGAGCACAACACAACTCCTGTCGGGCGGCCCTGAACGTGATTTTGTGCAGAGTTCAAAACTGTGGTAGGAGTGTAGCACAACGCTAGTTGGGTGGCCCTGAACATGATTTTGTGAAGAGTTTGAAACTGTGGCAGGAGCGCAGCACAACACTGGTCGGGTGGCTCGGGTCACCATTGAACGTAGAATCGTGCAGAGGCTGCACGCTGTGGCAAGAGCGCAACACGGTGTTGGTCGGGCAGCTCAGGTCACCACTAAATGTCGGGTCATGCAGAGGCTGCACACTGTGGCAAAAGCGCAACACGGTGTTGGACAGGTAGCTCGGGTCACCACTGAATGTCGGGCAAACAGTAGGAGCGCAACGCCATTCTACAGGCGCACAACGCGTAGTGGAAATTTGCACAGGAAGACGCTACAGGAGTGCAGCGCCCAGAAAAATTGCCTGAGGACTCTGTCGAAAATTTTGAAAAACCCTCACTCCTTCTGTAAATATCCAAATGGTGAATGGGAGATGCTTTGCTGGAGTTGTTTTAAGCCCCTTAATAAAAATCAAGAGTAAAAACCCACTTTATAAGGTTTGTTTCTTCTCTCTTTTTCTCACTGTTCCTTTTGACTGTTTTTGGTCTTGCAGGTGGTATTTTGACATGAAATTTGTTCTTTTCACTGTTGGAGGCCTCTTGAGTTTCTTTTCAAATTGATAACTTTTCTAAAGAAACCAAGACTATGCCTTTTTCCTATATTTAGAAAATGAACCTGTTTTATGACTTTAAACACCTATACACAACAAACTTATCATTTTTGCAATCTCTTCCTGTGATTGATATTCTGCCATGTTTTTGTCTTTAAGTAATGAAGAAAAAACCTCTTGGTGGGAGAAATACCCTAGTAGTAAGTATAAACAACAGTTTGGTCTTTTGGGATGTGCCACCTTTATGTGAAACATTGCTTGCCTTATCCTTATCAATTTCCCTGTAAGAAAACACTGTTGACAGTCTTGTAAAGTGCCATTCATGTTCATCTATCTTTTGTAGAATGGTCATTTGATAAGGATGGCCTTTTTTGGGAGTTCCACTGCTCTGCTGCAAACCAGGGGTATATTTGTTTCTCAAGCCACTTAAAATATGCCTCTAACTATTTTTTAGAAAATACCCTTGAACTGACATTTCTTGCCTCTTTTTGCTGATACTCTTCATCATTGTTTTACCTTTGGTGTAGAGGAGTATTGATTTTCATGTCTGCCCTTCTTGATTTTCTTTAAAACATCTGATTTTACCTTTTGATGCAGTGGAGTTAGTGCTTGTCTACCAAACCCTAAAAGGTAGTTTGAAAACCCTTTGAAACCATCTGTTGTGATGAAGGAGGCTTCTTTATCACTATTTGACCATATTTGTCCATCTTCCCAAACTTCTGAGTTTTTGGGGATGTTTAGAAGAAGCGAACAATGTTGTCTTCTATGTTCTCAAATAAATACTTATCAAACTTATTACTTATGTTTAAAAATTCTTCAATGATCATTTGAAAGGGTTGAGGTGTCCTTTGCCTTTGTAACCCTAGTATTGCTTCATTTATTGATCAAAACAGTCATAAACCCTGACTTCCATCAAACCCATACCTTGCTACTTGCTTCTTGGTTGTGAGTGGTTTTCTGGTGATAGTGCCTCTCATTACTTTACCTCTTGCTAGGTTGGTAGCCTTTTGACTCTTTTGCAGAAATGTAAGCAAGGGGTAGTTTTCCCCTTACAAAACTTGTGCTTCAGGCCAAATACCTTTTGAATGATCTCTTTTATGAGTTTAAGACAAGATCACCAGTCCTTTCTTTCTTTGAATGCAGTTTCTTCATATAGGAAAAAACAGAGTTTGTAGGGCGCCAAATCCATCCTATGACTTTGTGAACCTCTAGGTGACCTAGTGGAGGCTTTCTGGGACTTGGCCTTTTGGACTGAAACCTAAAACCTGGGATCTATCAAGTGTAAGACAGAGTTCATGATAAAATAATGTATTGAAGACTTGAAACCCAATGTACTTGATTTATTAAAGAGTCTACAGAGATAGTTTTGAGACTATCAGTGTTTAGGAATAGTTTGGTGGACACAACAAGTTGATTGATTGGTGAGCTTAGATAGCAGTGGAATTTTTAGGTGAAACAAAAACAGGGGATTTGGGTCAAAGGTGACCAGATATAGATAAAATGGGTGACATGGGCTCTTAATGGGTATTCTGAGACTGGTAGGCAAAGTTAGATAGGATGAAATGATAAAAATAGTGAAAAATTATCTTAAGGATAATGAAGGAAGTGAGATTTCTAGAACTCACAATGTCTATGAACTTTGTTTCTAGAAATCTTGGGATACTCATTTAGTCATCTAAACAGGTAAAAATTACTGATGATTAACAATGGATCCACTTGGGGAGGGAGCTCCTTTTTAGGAGGTGTCCATAATTTCAGATCTCTTGGTTTATGAAGACCAGTGCCTCATCCATTGGGCGGATTTTCTTCTTTTCTTTTGTTGTTGCTTTCCTGAAGTAGTGAATTCGATAATCTAAAAGCATGATTAACTCAACTTCACTTCTGCTTACCCAACCTACTTTCCTAGCATTTTCTCTTCCTTGGGTGCACTTGAACTGGCAAACCCATTGACATCTTTTTCTTTTTTAAAGCTAAGAAATAAACTATCTACTTCTACACTTATTTCTTCCAAGAGTTTAGATTATTCTAGTGAACTCTACTTATTCTCTACCTAGTCTATTTGACTGTCAAGATTAAGTAGTATGATAGACTTCATTCACTAAGCTAAAAACATGAAATTGAAAACATGACTAAATCAGGATTAGACAATCTGATTTCTCATGGGTTTGTGGCATAAAAACAAGCTGCACACAAATGTTATTTTTCTACAATATAAGTCTTAGAAAAATCAGGGCTAGGATACATAGTTTGCTATTCATCCCTATTTTTCTCCTTAGTTCTGTTTTGAGCATGTGGAACCAATATCTTTCTTTCCTAATCTATTTTCTTCGACAAGTCAAGCTTCAATGATATGACCAGCATTCTTTTCACTAACTTATCAACAATAAATTTAAAACATGTTCAGCCATGATTAGGCTAGATAGCTGAACAAGACATTATTTTTGCACTAGTAGTGGTACTTAGGCTTGCACACTTTTAGTATTACTATTTTTTGGGTATGGGGCTATACCTTGTTTTTTGAATCTGCCCTCTTTTCCATTTTTTCCTATGTTTTTGTGTTTTTCTCTTTGTGACTCTTTCTTCACACAATGGTATGTACAATGAGTGAAAATTTTAAAGCTAAGGATATTCAAAAAAGTAGTGTTTGAGCATCCTGTCTTCAAAAGGATCTCCTAACATCTTTTGTCCATTCAGCTCTTGTAAATAGAAAACATAGTTACCTCTATTTGACAACATGGTATAAGGATTATTCCAAGAGTTTTCAGAAAATCCTTGATCCCCTTGGTGCTTATTCTTTGACCTTTGCTCATCAAATCTGTTTGTGTCAAAGATCCTCTTTAAGTAGGCAAGGTATTCTTTATCATCTTTAAAACAAATGATGAAGTCATCCATGTACACCATAGTAGAGAAATTTAAAACTGAAGGCACAGTTTTTTGGAAAGTATCTCCAACACTTTCTAGCCGGGGGAGTATTTGCTTAAGCATGCAACTGTCCCAAGGAAATTTGAAAAACTCTTTGAGCTGATTGATCTGAAGTGGTATCATCTGATGGTAACCTGAAAAACTATCATGCAATGAGATTTGGTTAGAAAACCCTACCCTTTGTAAAGTATGATATTTTTTGGTAAAAAGGCACTTGTTCTTTTGGAAGGGTCGCTCCTGGTACCTAAAGTCTATATAAAGCCTATGTCCCTTTTCCTTCTTTCTAAGTGAACTTAACTGCTCAAAATTTTCATGATTATTTTTGAAAGGAAGGCTTTTTAGAACAATGGTTGTGTTACAAGGTTTTAGACTAGCCTGCCTACACACAGAAGCATTCTGAAATTTTTTGCACAGTCTTGTATTTCTTTGTTTTGTGTGTAGTGATAAAATTTTAGACAACTTAATTATTTCAGGCTTCTTAAGTTTACCCATGCTATCTTCCTCTATATCAGATTTAGCAAAGATTTCTTTGGGATCTATAGCAATATTTGTGAAAATTGACAATTTTTTTGAAAGGAAAAAATTCTTGGATGATGAAGTATCTAGGTAAGGTAAAAACATCAGACTGTCTTGTTTCAGATTCCCAAAGATTTGTGTTTTGTGAGGGTATTTCATTTTTTCTAGATTAGCAAAAGGAGGAAGATGTGTTTTTGTGGTTTGTCCTTCCTTTGAACAATCTGTTTCCTGTCCTAAACTGGTTTTTGTTTCTGACATTTCATTTTCAATTTGCAGAAAATCAAGTTTAGTTTTGTTACCTTGTGTTGTTTTAGGGTCGTGATAGTTTTGACTATCGAACTCATCATAGAGGAACTGATCTGATTGTTTTAATGTGCCTAGATCTTCACAATCTTCATTCACTTTCTCATCAAGGTCATTTTCATTATACAAGATAAATGAGTCCAAGTCTGAATGAATTGAATAGATAGGGGTGTTGTTGGGTCTATCTAGGCTACTTACCATATACTTCATGCGAGATTCCCAGCAGAGTCTCCTTGTTTGGTTAAAAATTGGGATGGTAGCATAAGACATGTCAAGTTGGAGGTTCCCCAGAAGTTTGGCTCCCCAGGATCGGGACAAAAGCATGCCATATTTGGGGGGAATGTCATCCACGACTATGTCCATGACCAGGCTCTTAGCAGGGATTTGTGTTAGATTGACACATAAGTCCTTGATTAAGCCCAAGCACTTAACCCTGCTTGAATCAAAGGAATACAGATCTTTGTAGCACCTGGTTATTTATAGGCCTAATCTTTCCATTACTACCTTTGGCATGAGGTTGTGAGAGGCACCAGAGTCTAGCATGGCATTATGTAGGATTTTGTCGTGTATGTTTAGGCTAACATAGAATGGGGGAATGGATCCTTCTTGGTATTTTACATCTACTTTGGGTCCAAACAACAGCTCTGGTTTATCATCTGTCAAATTCAGAGTATTGGTATCATTTCCTATGTTCAAAACTTTCAAAACTTGGGAGAGGTACATATCCTGAGCTACTAGTTCAGTGAGAGGGATGGTTATTTTGATTTTAGTGATCTCTCCTTCAAAACTGAAAGGTACTTGAGTTTTGGACATATTTACATCAGTTTTATCAGCCATAAATTTTTCCACATTTTTAATATGTTGATTTTGATTCGGGGCTTTGGTTAGTAGAGTTTTCTCAAGGCCACTAGTAGAGGTGCTAGGATAGCTTGTGTCAATGCTTGGTTGGCTAGTTTTATCCTTGTTAGGATCAATTTTCTTAGCCATGGTGTTGTTATTTTTTGTTGTTATTTTAAGAATGTTTTCGGGAGTTTTCTTAACAGAAGTGTCTGAGTTGTTTTTCTTGGAGTTGTCTTGGTTTTTCTTACTCCTAAGATCATATTGTCTATGGAATTCCATTATGGAATTTTCTAATCCCAATTCATGGTCTTCGGAATCTTCATAGCTTTTTTCATCTTGGTTTGAGGAGAAAAAACCTTGTTCTTCTTCTGTGAGAAAAACATCACCCTCACTATCAGAGCCTATTAAGTTTAGATGATTTTCATCTGGTTGTTCAATATCTCTTTCCCCTTCATCAACATAGTTATCTTGGAAGGGTGGCCTAATTTTTTGATCATTTTCCCTTGTTCTGTTTTGGGGCGGGTCTCTTCTAAAATTCTGCTTCCGGTTTCTGTTTTGGGGATTTGATTGGTTGTCCCTAGGGGGTGTTCTTTCGTTTATGCTTATTCTCTCCATCATTATTTCCATGGTCCTAAGAAGGTTGTCCATCTTGGAACAAGATGAGGAGGTGGAGGGTATGGTGTCATCTTTGTAAGTTACCCTCTTTTCTAATCTTAGCCTAGCTCTTTTTTCAATTAAGTTGGCCTCTACACTTATAGCTCCCTTTTGTATGTCTTCTAGAGTTAGGGGCTCTCTTTCTCTTAGTTTATAGGCCATGTCGGGGTCAAAACCTTCCGGGAATTTAGCGAAGGCTAGGCCTAATGGGGGTTTCATTTTGGCGGTAGTGCATTGTAAACACTATTGAACCTAGTGCAATAGTCTTGGACACTTTCCCCCGTGTTTCTTTTAAGATTGCTATAATCTGAGAGGATCTGAAGAGGGTTTTCCTTGATTTCCCATTTGTTTATGAAAGTTTGGTAAAGGGAAGGGAGATCATGTATGCTATTGGGAGTTAGGCTTTTGAACCATTTCTTATCTTCTCCTCCTAGGCTTTGGGCAAACATCCTCATCTTCATGGTTTCCTCTAGTAATTCCATGTAGTCAAAAACATCATTCATTCTATCTACATGTTGTTGGGAAGTGGTGGATTCAACCCGAGTGAAGTGTGGGATTCTGGATTGGTAATCATTTGGAAAAGGTACCAATGGTTGTGGTAACACAAGGGGTGCATACCATGCTGCCATGATAGGAGCTAATGGTTGATTTACAAGTAGAGGATTTGTGATATGAGATGGAGTGGTTTGCACAGTGGAGATGTGAATGGGTGTGGCGAAAGTACCCGAACCAGTAAACTGATTCTGAGCAGACTTGGGGTGAAAGGAGCCAAAGTGATGGAGAAGTTGGAAATCAGGTGGTGTGGAAGGAGAAACTTCTCCGCTAGGACTCTGCTGCAAGTCTATGGGCTCAAGATTGGTGTGGTCGATTCTACTTTGTGACTTGGTTCTGAAAAGGTTTCTAGTATGGTGCAAGTCAAACTGGGGGTCTTGCAAGGCTATAAGATGTTTAGGTACAGAGCTTGCTTTATGAATGGTCCTATTAGTAGCTAAGTTTCCAGATTCAAAATTTTTCCACAAAATATTTTCTGGGCCATCAACTATAGTAGGAGGGTTTGGATCTAGTATTGATTCTTCGTGAAGCTAGGTTTCAAACTCAAATTTTTGAGAGGCTGAAAGTTTTTAAAACTTTTTCGACAAGTTTGCCTATTTTATGTTTGCTAAACTCACACAGTGTGAGACTAGGATTCTAGACTTCCCAGGGTTGATTCGACACAATCCTATAGGGGTCTAGGGACACTAGTAAAGTTAGAAGGCCTACTGGAGGCTAGTGGAGTCGCTAGGTGGATATTTTAATTTTTTTGAAGGTATGTGTCTATGGTCCACCACCAATAATAATAAGAAGCCAATCTAGGAATTTTTTGGGGTTTTCTGAGTTTTTATATGCAGTCCTTAAGGTATGTAAGAGTGTCCTATAGCTGAGTCATCATTTTGCTAGGATGGTGAAAAAAGTTATATTCTACTCTTAGGCTATCAGTTAAGTTCTCTTATGATTTAAAGAAGGTTTTTTAAGTCCTAAGGGATACTTAGTTTGTCACTGACATCAGAGGTTGCATCATAATCACCATTGTGTTAGTGATAGTGATGAGGTGATTTACAAATCACAGGATTTCAAGATTTAACTAAGGGTAAAAGAGTCTATAAGAGTTTTTAGGCTACAATGTACTTGGTCCCACTGTGATCGCCATTATGTTAGTGTGGCGATGAGGTGGCAGATGAACCACTAGATACTATCAGTCAAACTTGAGGGTCTAAAGAGTCTTAAGAGGTTTTTAGGCAATTATATACTCAGAAGGTCCCACCGTGATCGCCATTATGTTAGTGTCCTGTGATTTGGCAGATTGGAAAACCAAATGACAGGGTAACATCAGAACAGTCTTTGGAGTCCTAGGATCTAGCCTTCCTGGACTCAGAGAGGGCTCTCTCTATAATGTGAAGGATGTGAACTTGTTCGCTTTGGGTGATTGATTTTAGGCTAGTTGTTAAGTGTAGGTTTGTTTTTTGTTTTGGTTTTGGGTAAGATGACTAAGTAGGATAGGTGGAGTGATAAATTATCAAATCAATTGGGAAATGGAGTCTATGAAGTTATTGATATCTTGGTAGCGAATCTAGGTACATCACAAGGAAAATCTAGTGTAGTCAATGGATCTTTTAAGTTTATATGTGAGGTGAAATGGACAATAAGTTTGGGAACCAAGGTAGGGCAAAGGGCAGCTAAGAATTCTTTTTCAAATACCTATGAACAGGGAGGTCTTTAATATTGATAAGAAAAAGATACTAATCATGAGGTAGGGCGCACCATTTACTCAGTGACAATACTTTTAAACAAATAAACATTGGACACGGAAGTAAGACAACTTATCTAACTTCAATGATTCAACTTTCAAGATTTGAAAACATATAAGAAACAAATAGCATCAATAAATGAAGAGGGAACGCCTAAACATCATCCATTAAACTATAAAGAAATTCGAGGAAAACTAATAAGCATATTCAAAGGGCAAGATTGAAACAATACCTCTTTGACTTAACCTAACAATCAATACATCAAAGAGAGATTTCAAGACAATGTTTAGATAGCATTAAACAAGCAAGGCTTACCATGAATCATGTTTATAAACTAGCATATTAATCCAGAAATGAAATATACAAGCTTAGGTGGGCCTAAGGAGCAATTAAGAATTCTTTAATCTAACCCAGCAGAAGAAAACATGAAAACAATAGCTAACAGGAGGACTGAGGTGCCTCAAACAACATTTCTCATCCTATACTTTTCTGAGCTACTGCAAAATAGAAAGATGAAAATATGGAAAACAAGAAAAAACATGAACATATGAGAGATACATCACCATTAACTAAACTCAGGGATCCTGCAAGCAAGCCTTCATCACCATTAATCAAGGTAGTCCATCCACAAGCTCCACAACACTAAATTGTTCTTCAACTTTCAAAACCATGTATTGCTCTTAACACATCAAGTCCCAACTGTTTACAATGAATCCTCATGCCTTATATAACAAGCAAGGAAGAGGAAAACCAAAGAGAGTATCTAGAAGCCTATTGGCCCAAAAGAAATATCCTAAGTTGTCCTTGAGGCTTTGCAAAGCCCAAGGCACAAAAATATCTAACAAATATATTTTCCAGCTATAAATGGAAATTAAATTGACTTTTAGGCCTGAAATTCCTTTGAAAATTTTCTAAACGCACATTATGTCCAGTCACCCACAGGAGCGCAGCACACTGTGTCGAACTCCGAAATTATACCAGGAGCGCAACACAAAAATAGGCCTTTTTGCAGCAGTGTTTTGGAGGCCTTCCCGATGTCGGAAAAGGCTCTGTTATGGCTTGTTGGAAAGAAATTGAAGTCTAATTTCCATATATATATTTATTTCTTCAATCTGACCTCTACAAGTTTCCCAAAAATTGAAATTCCAAGACTTCTAGGAGCGCAGCACATGCTCAAAAAAGTGGGTAGAAAGGTGATAAATTGAGTGTTTTTTACCCTTTTGGGGGGTCAAAACAACTCCAATTGAGTTGAAATTTGGTGAGAATACTCCTATAATGATGGGGAATAAAAAAATGTAGACCTTGCCTCCTGAAGATGCCCTGGAAAAAAGTGCAGCACAGGGTGTGCTGCGCTCATAGCCTCAAAATTTGCAAAAAACAAAAAGTTGTTCAATTTCTCTCAAAATTGGTAAGTAGGTGCCTCATGGGTCCCTAGAGACTTGTAGAGAAGCTTGGGCAAAAATACCAAGCCTAGATTGTTCTTTTTCATATTTTGGTGTCGGGCCCTCATTTTGGGCAGTTTTGAGTTTTTTCCTTGCAAAGTGGTTTCTTCGTTTATAATGCTCAGTCATTCTTCTTTGCGAGTTTAAATTTCTATTGGCCTTCTCTAGTTTGGTCTCAAGATTTATGTTGGCCCTTTCAAGCCATGATTCCCTGTTATGCTCAATTTCCATGGAAAAGATTTCAGTGAGGGGAAATTGTTGCGCTTGGGTTGATTCTTGCTCCCTTTCTCATGCCAAAGCCTTTCTTAGGACCATAGTTCTAGGCCTCTTTCTAGACTGACCCTCCTCATCCTCACTTTCTTCATAGGCGCCCATGTACTCCTCCAACTTCACCTGTGCTCTTTGAGCCTCTTTCTGGTATTTGAGTGCCCTTGCTTCATAGATGGCCTGCTGGCCACTCATTTTTTTGTTCTACATTTGTAAGAAATGAATGACATCCTTAGCCTTCTATAATTTAGCTTCCAAATCCCTGATTTGTGCATTCCTGTCTTGTAAGAGAGAGTTTGCAATTCTTGTTTCATTTTCCTCATCATCGTCTATGTGAATGAGCTCAAATTCTCTCTCCTCTTCATGATTGTCTTCTTCCTCTTTTACTTGTTCTTTACCTTTGTCAATTATTTGATATGTGGAGGGTGGCATGGCCCCTTGCCCTTTGGAGGCAGAAAACGCATGCCTCTCTCTTCTTTGATAGGTAATGGTGAAAGGTGCAATAAGTTTTACTTGCAAAGATTGATCACTAGTGACCTTAGGACTATTTTTCTCCTCATGGATGATCTCTGTGTGTGCATCTTCCTTACCTTGTTCTTGGCTGCCCCTTTGATAAGAATCCTCACTATATTTTATGCCATCATCACTGTCAAGACCCTTAGGACTGTCATCCTCTGTTTTTTCAATGCTAGAAGTTTCTTCATTATTTCTTGGTACATATTTGTCTTCATGAATTTCCTCTTCTTCATCATTTGACCCACTGTTTTCACTGTCTTTCCTATGGTCTTTACCTTTAATTTCAACCTTTGTTTCATGACTTGTATCATTTGAACTTTTTCTATGTTCACTGCCTTCTGAATTTGTCCCTTCGCCATTTTTCATACTGTCCTTTTGGCTAAGTTCTTCTTCACTATTTGGTCCATTATTTACTCCTTTTCCTTGACTATTACTAGTTTTTTGAGTGTCATTAATTTTTTGACTGTCACTAGTGTGTTGACTGTCTCTAAGCTCACTGTTTTCATCTCTATTTTCTTCTTCATCAATACTTTCTTCTTGGTCATTTCCTTCATTAATTTCTTCTTGGCCATCACTGCTTTCTTCATTTGTATCATTGCTATGTACATTTGTACCACTGTTTTCTTCATTTCTATCAATGTTTTCTTCATGTTCATCATCCTTTTGCTCACTGTTTTATTCTTGGCTATCTTTCTCTTCTTCACTATTTTCTTCATTTTCATTATCCTCCCCCCCACTGCTTTTATCACTTTCCTTTGCCTCACTGCTTTCATGACTTTCCTTTTCATCACTGCTTTCATCACTTTTCTTTGCATCACTGCTTTCATCACTTTCCTTTGCATCACTGATTTCTTCTTGGATATCTTCCTCTTTGTGGCTATCTTCCTTTCCTTGACTGTTTTCTTCATTTTGATCATCCTCTCCCTCACTTCTTTCTTCTTGGCCATCACTGCTTTCTTCTTGGCCATCTTCCTCTCCTTCATTGCTTTCTTCATTTTCTGATTTCTTAGGGGAAGGTGAATGAGGAAGGTCTATTTGAGGAAATGATTCATGTGAAGAAGATGAACCAAGGTCAGTGGAGGGTGATGGAGGTGTGTGAGGAGGATTTTTAGATGATGATGGCAGGCTTTATAGAGGGATGGGCTGTGGAGTTGTGAAATCATCATGGGCGATGAAAAACTCCCAGGGGATGCCTTGTTGTTCTAGTTGGTGTGAGACAATCACTTTGATGAGGGAATGATGAAAAAGTCTTGACATTTGTTAGGATGGAGGCCTCTTTTGCATGATGGAAGAAATTTTCTCAATACTTTTGCAAAGGTAGTAAGGCATATGTAGCAGCTTGGTTTTGGTGAAGTGCATGAGGAGTCTTATGTGGTAGGAATAGACTTTGGAGAACCTACCCTCGCAGGTGAAGTATTTCATAATTAATTTCATTAGGGGAACATATCTGTCCAATAGATGAAAGAAGGGGAACATGGTTTTTCAATCAGCTTGAAAACTTGGCTTCAAGAATAGGCGATAGTAGCTTAGGTCCAGATGCTTTTGTTTGAACCACCTTTCTCCTATGCAGGGTATTCCAGTGGCCCTAGATATGGCATAGGCGGTCAACTAAAATTTTACGCTGGCTAGGTGTACTTGATTATTATGAAGGTTTAGGGCAAGGAGCTTGGTCAATTAAGGGTGACTCTGATCTTTTGCACTTTTTTATAGAATTCATAGCATCCCAATTCTTGAAAACAGGAAAAAATAGTAGGGGAGGTTATCAGCTCTTCAATGCTTATAGGTTCAAACCTATTTGGAATCCCTCCCTTCCTTGGCTGCTTTTTAGGCCTTTGACTTGCCTCATCAATGTCAAACTTCTCTTCTTCAGACATTTTGTTTTTACCCCTTCCTCAAAATATTTAAAGGGGATTGGCACTGCTTCTAGAATGATGTGACAATGTTGAATGAGATGGTCAAGTTTTCTAATTAGGTCGAGGCCCAATAGTGTGTAGGCCAAGTGTTTTCTTTAGGATTTCACTGCCTACTCCAAAACAACTTCTAAATTTCCTTTGTGACCTTATCTTTTTTAGAAAAACATGAACATGTAGGAAAAGTTTAAAATACCTCTTCAAAAGGCCTCCACAGCAGAAAAAATAACTCATAAAACCTTGTCAGGCAGCTCGGGTCACCCTCTGAACGCGTTTTCATGCAGAGGTTAAAAATTGTTGCAGGAGCGCAACATAACTCTTGTCGGGCGACCTTGAACGTGATTTTGTGCAGGGGTTGAAAACTATGGCAGGAGCGCAACACAACTCCTGTCAGGCAGCCCTGAATGTGATTTTGTGTAGAGTTCAAAATTGTGGCAGGAGCACAGCACAATGCTGGTTGGGCGGCCCTGAACGTGATTTTGTGCAGAGTTTGAAACTGTGGCAGGAGCGGAGCACAACGCTGGTCGGGCGGCTCGGGTCACCACTGAACGTAGAATCGTGCAGAGGCTGCACGCTGTGGTAGGAGCACAACACAGTGTTGGTCGGGCAACTTGGGTCACCACTGAACGTTGGGTCGTGCAGAGGCTGCATGCTGTGACAAGAGCGTAGCACGGTGTTGGTCGGGTAGCTCGGGTAACCACTGAACATCGGGCAAACAATAGGAGCACAACGCCATTCTACAAGCGCGCAACACATAATGGAAATTTGCACAGGAAGACGCTACAGGAGCGCAGCGCCCAGAAAAATTACCTGAGGACTCTTTCGGAAATTTTGAAAAACCCTCACTCCTTTTGCAAAAATAAAAATGGTGAATGGGAGATGCTTTGCTGGAGTTTTTTTAAACCCTTTGATAAAAATCAAGAGTAAAAACCCACTTTATAAGGTTTTTTTCTTATCTCTTTTTCTCACAGTGCCTTTTGACTATTTTTGGTCTTGCAGATGGTATTTTGATAGGAACTTTGTTCTTTTCACTGTTGGAGGCCTCTTGAGTTTCTTTTCAAATTGATAACTTTTCTAAAGAAACCAAGACTATTCCTTTTTCCTATATTTGGAAAATGAACCTGTTTTATGACTTTAAACACCTATACACATCAAACTTATCATTTTTTCAATCTCTCCCTGTGACTGATATTCTGCCATGTTTTTTTCTTTAAGTAATGAAGAAAAAACCTCTTGGTGGGATAAATACCCAAGCAGTAAGTATAAACAACAGTTTGGTCTTTTGGGATGTTCCACCTTTATGTGAAACATTGCTTGCCTTATCCTTATCAATTTCCCTGTAAGAAAACACTTTTGACATCCTTGTAAAGTGCCATTCATGTTCATCTATCTTTTGCAGAATAGTCATTGGATAAGGATGGCCTTTGTTGGGAGTTCCTCTGCTCTGCTGCATACCAGGGGTATATATGTTTCTCAGGCAACTTAAAATATGCCTCTAACTGTTTTTCAGAAAAAAAGACCCTTGAACTGACATTTCTTGCCTCTTTTTGCTGATACTCTTCATCACATTTTTACCTTTGGTGTAGAGGAGTATTGATTTTCATGTCTACCCTTCTTGATTTTATTTAAAACCTCTGATTTTACCTTTTGATGTAGTGGAGTTAGTGCTTGTCTACCAAACCCTAGAAGGTAGTTTGAAAACCCTTTGAAACCATCTGCTGTGATGAAGGAGGCTTCTTTGTCACTATTTGACCATCTTTGTCCATCTTCCCAAACTTCTGAGCTTTTGGGGATGTTTAGAAAAAGCGAACAATGTTGTCTTCTAGGTTCTCAAAGAAATACTTATCAAACTTATTACTTATGTCTAAAAAGTCTTCAATGATCATTTGAAAGGTTTGAGGTGTCCTTTGCCTTTGTAATCCTGGTATTGCTTCATTTCTTGATCAAAACAGTGATAAACCTTGATTTCCATCAAACCCATACCTTGTTTCTTTCTTCTTGGTTGTGAGTGGTTTTTTGGTGATGGCGCCTCTCATTACTTTACCTCTTGCTAGGTTGGTAGCCTTTTGACTCTTTTGCGGAAATGTAAGCAAGGGGCAGCTGTCCCCTTACAAAACTTGTGCTTCAGGCCAAACACCTTTTGAATGATATCTTTGATGAGTTTAAGACAAGATCACCAGTCCTTTATTTCTTTGAATGCAGTTTCTTCATATAGGAAAAAACAGATTTTGTAGGGCACCAAATCCATCCTATGACTTTGTGAAACTCTAGGTGACCTAGTGGAGGCTTTCTGGGACTTGGCCTTTTGGACTGAAACCTAAAACCTGGGATCTATCAAGTGTGAGACAGATTTCATGATAAACTAATGTATTGAAGACTTGAAACCCAATGTACTTGATTTATTAAAGAGTCTACAGAGATAGTTTGATACTATCAGTTTTTAGATATAGTTTGGTGGACACAACAAGCTGATTGATTGGTGAGCTTAGATAGAAGTGGGATTTTTAGGTGAAACAAAAACAGGGGATTTGGGTCAAAGGTGACCAAATATAGATAAAATGGGTGACATGGGCTCTTAATGGGTATTCTGAGACTGGTAGGAAAGTCTAGATAGGATGAAATGATAAAAATAGTGAAAATTATCTTAAGGATAATGAAGGCAGTGAGATTTCTAGAACTCACAATGTCTATGAACTTTGTTCCTAGAAATCTTGGGATACTCATTTAGTCATCTAAACAGGTAAAAATTACTGATGACTAACAGTAGCCAACCCATATTTTTTTATATGTCACATTTCTTTACTTTATTTTGATAGACATGATGCAAATTTGGCCACCAAAGGCTAGCCTAAAGAATATTCAGTGTAGTTGTTTCATATTGATAATATCCTTAGTGGGTCCTACATGTGCCTAATATGTAATACATTATGATTCATGTTCCAAGGTGCATTTTCCAAGGAAATATTTGGGCCCAAAATTATATAAATATCCATTCAATATTGCAAATTGTGTAGCCCTCATCGCTAGTACATTATTTTTCTTTCTAGGAAATTCTTTAGGAGCATTCCATTATTTCAGAAAGTGTGCTATTGATATTAAATATTTTGGTGTTTCCTGGAATCTAAAGAGGCATACATTATGGAAATCATCCTTGATTCCAATCATTTTTTACCTGTGTTGGGTTAACATTCTTTTTTCCAAGTCAAACACTGATGTCAAATTCAAATTCTTAAAAAAAGAGAAACCACTAGTAAATTATTCCTTGATGAATAATGATTTATAAACTTCCATTGATATTCCATTGTGCAATTTGTCACAATATTTCTACTAAAATATATTTGAAAATATGAAATCTACACTATGAGGGTTTTATATTTCCATAGACTTTTTGGATTCATTAATTATTGTGTTATGCTTATGCATGTAGTAGATAAAATATGGAAAAGAGATAACATAAAAATAATAATCATAAACAAAAATGAAAACAAGATATGATCTAGGAAACCCTTACTGGAGAAATCCGGCTAGAAGTTGAGCTTACTTTTCTCTTTCTTTCTTTGAATGGAAATTAATGCAAGTAGAAAGGAGTGATACTTGTGGCCCAAAGTATACTATAGTACAAAATACCTCTCTATTTTCTCTCACCCTATCCATTCTCAACTATTCTAATCAAATATGGAACAAAATGCACTCAAATAGAATGGAACCCCTTTTCCTCTTAGTGGCCCAATTATAATGCAATCTAATAACCTACGAGTGGTTAAATTTGACTCCTTTAACTCTTAACTATATTTACAATATTGAATCTCCCAGATTCTTCTTCATCACAATCAAGTGTCTAACCCATTTTCCATGAATAATTGTGTTTGATGTGGCATCCTCTCGAATCATGGTGGTCAAGAAAGTCAAATTTTGGGTGGCATAACTTTTGCATACAATCTCTAATTAAGTAAAATATTAAATTGTTGGAAATGTATATATCTATATAATAGAACTAGGGAATCACATGGAACTTCAAACAAAAAAATTTACCCCAAGAAAACTTCATTTAATGCCTCAAACAACTTTTGAAATATTTCAAACCCTACTTTTCCAAATTGGATCTACTAGTAAAAATGGCCCTGTGAGCTTATTCGTCCACTTTTCCCACTATAAAATAATCAAGATGGATGAAAAATAATATAATGACCAAATTTGGATCATGCCTCTCCACTTTTGTAGGATTTTGGTCCCAAAAATATATTGTGTAATGAGGTGAGGAAAGTTTTCCTCTACCTTCGCCCAAGTGTGACATTTAGCCTTGCCTAAAAGTTAAACTTTCAACTTAATTTTCCAAAGGTCATGTTTCCCTTGTCTTGTAGTTGTGGACCTCTTCTGGAAATTTGTATCAAATATCAAATCTACCGAAGTATCTCGTGTTAATTCCTCTATAGAAGGATAAATTTGTCATCTTCCTGATCCAACATGGAAGGCTCATAAAGTTTTAAATTTTTGACATTCACCATTGAGTAAATGTACATGGATGGGGGTAAATTAAGTTATAGGTTTTATCCCCCACCTTCTCTAGTACGTCAAAGGTACCATATCATATAGCCTTTATTTTCTTACCCATAACCTATAGCCTATCCTTGTTCAATTGCAACCATACTTTGTCTCCCACCTTGAATGACTACTCTGTTTTGTGTTGATTATGCCTAGCCTTGTATTTTTCCTTTAACTTATGTAGTGTCCCTTGTACATGTAGATGGATAAATTTGACCTTCTCAAAATTTTTATTTTCCCTTGAGGTATCCCCTATAATATCCTCCCTCACTCCTCCTTGCTACCCATATGTAATATCGAAAGGTGAACGCGGAAAATATCCAAAAAAAAATTAACGGGGACTTTAAAATAGAAGAGTGGACTAATATATTATAAGAGTGTTGTTTATATACCAAGTTTCCCTAGTCTTCATATGCTTCTGATTTTAACCCCTCAAAATCTGCACCAAATTCCTATTGACTACTCTTGTTTGTACATCCATCTATGGATGGATTTTTGTAGACCTCTTCAAATTCGTGTCCATATTCAACTACAATGTAGTCTAAAATGCACTCATAAATCGTGTTTCCTTGTCTAAAACAATTTTTCTTGGCATCCTAAATTACACCCAACTCATCCAAATAAAATGTTCCTTTATTCTTTCCCACCGATGGTCTTTTTAGAGGGCATGAAAACACATATCTCATTGAACCAGTCAAATACCATGAATAGATAGTCATGTCCCTTCTTGGTTGTTATTAACCCTCCCACAAAATCCATGGAAATACTTTCCCAAGGACAAGTGGGTATATGAAAGGGATGTTATAGACAATTTTTCATGTTGATAGGCTTGTTTGTACAACAAATCATGCATCCTCTTATGAACCTAGATACTTCTTCTTACATATTGGGCCATTACACATACCTTTGCAGGTCTTCCATTGTCTTGACTCTTCCCTGCACCAAAATTTCCTGCATCCTTGGAGATTTAAGCCTCTCTAATCAACTATAGTTGCTCGCCTTTAGGCACACACAACTTATCCAACCTATAGAGTAACCCATTCTAGAGATGGTAATAAATTGTGATGTAAACATCCTATACATGTATTTGGATCTATAATTGTTGAAACACATCCTTGAATTCCCCGTCCTTTTTGTATTCATCTATATATGCAACATGGGTGAAAGATTTTCGGTCAGCTTCTTTGTGCTTCCCTTCTTGTACTTGATCACTAAATGAAATTGTTTTGGAAAAACCATCCACTTGTAATGCTTTTTTAAGTACTATAGTGGATGGTGATTTATGTGGATTATTATCTCCTTTTTCATCAGATATTTTTCTACTTCTTCACATCTTACACCATGGTATAGAGCTCCTTGTCATAGGTAAGGTATTCAAAAATTTATCCATGAAATATTTCGAAATTTTGTAAAAGGGGTGCTGAAATTCTGGATTTTAGGACTTAAAAGCCTCGATTGAGCACCTAAATTTTGAATTCAAATAGCTCGATCAAGGGTTTTGTAAACTCTTGATTGAGCCATATACGTGGTTAACAAGGACTTGATCGAGCACTATGGCTCGATCGAGCTATTATGCTCAATTGAGCCTCTATAAAAAAAAATTAATGATCTAAAATTAAGCTTTTGCCTCATTTTAAAATTCCAAATCTTATTAGAATTTTTTTATCATGTCATGTAGAACCTTTATTAAATTTACTATTAATACTAAAATATTATTATTATTAAATTAAATGATGAAATGATATTAATATAAAAAGTTAATATTAACTTCTTTTAATGTTAATATTAAATTCATTAATTTTTTATTAATATAATATTATTAACTTTAATATAATATCAAATCCCTTATATTAGAATACATACTGGTACAACCACATTAATAAATGTGGTATATATGCCATAGGCATCAACAAAAGATTCATTAACACTAAAAGAGTCATATAAGATGACTCAATATGTTAATTTTATTTAACCTAAATTTTATTTAACAGGGTTGTAGGACGAAGCTAGAGAGAGAGAGAAGGGGGAGAGACATAGGGAGGTGTGAGAGAAATAAAGAGAGAGAGGACTTGAGAGGGAGGGAGAGAGAGAGATGGATTTGGAGGGGGAGAGAGTGGGAGGTAATAAGAATGACATATAGAGAGAGAAATGTGGAGAGAAAGAGAGAGGGAGTGGAAATAGAAATGGAGAGAGAGAGAGAGAGAGAGAGAGAGAGAGAGGGGATATGGAGAGAGAGGGAGATGGAGATAGAGAGAGAGAGAGAGAGGGAGTGACAAGGGATATGGAGAGAGAGGGAGAGAGGAGAGTAGGAGGGAAGAGAGATATAAGGGGAGACAGAGGGAGAGAAGGGGAAGAGAGAGAGAGGGAGAGGGGTGGAGATGTAGATAGATATGGAGAAAAAATTTCTATGTTTTCGGGGTGATATAGAGAGATGAATAAGGATATACAAAGGGAGATAGAGATATAGATGGTAGGGGGAGAGAGGGAAGAAGAGAGAGAGAGAGGGAGGGAGAGAAATATAGATAGATATAAAGATAGAGAGAGTGTGTGTGTCTAGGGGGTGAGATAGAGAGACAAATAAGGATATATGGAGGGAGATATCAATATAAATGGAGGGGGGAGAAAGGGAAGAAAATTAATTGCACTAGATGTTGTGATTTCAATGTACAAATGTTTATTTATAATCCTATTTGATTTGTTGCATTAGATGCATTGATTTATGTGTAGATGTTTATTTCTAATTCTATTTCATTTCTTGAATTAGATGTATTGATTTCATTAAAGATATTAATTTCTAATCTTGTTTTATTGAGATTGCATTAGATGCATTGATTTTAGTATAGATGTTGATTCCTAACCCTATTTGATTTCTAGCACTAGATGCATTGATTTCAGTGTAGATGTTGATTTCTAATCCTATTTGATTGCTTGTAACATTAGAAGCATTGATTTCAGTGTAGATGTTGATTTCTAATCCTATTTGATTGTTTGCATTATATGCATTGATTTTAGTGTAGATGTTGATTTCTCATCCTATTTGATTGCTTGCATTAGATGCAATTATTTTAGTGAATACATTGATTTTTGATTTGATGTAACTAGATATATGGTGTACATTAATTTCAAGGTAATTAGTTTAACATTGTGCATTGATTTCAGTGTAAGCACAAAAAATTTATTGACGACTTGCATTATGACTAAGCTTTTGTAGATAAACTCAAACAAAATAAAATTGAATAAAACTTGTATTTGTAACTTTTACATCTCCACATTTTTTAAAATTGAAGATAACTTATTTCAATCATATTTGAGTTTTTAAAAATTGAATAAAACTTATTTCCATCATAAGAAATTGATTGAAATACTTGGATAACTACTTGTAAATTTAGGAAAGTTGATAGAATTATATAAAATTATAGAAATGTTGTCATATATTGTTTTTTGACCTATATATTAAATTTCAATACAATTGACTTATATCATGTTATGACTAAGCTCTTGTAGATAATCTCAAAATAGATAAATGTTGAATAAAACCTATTTTTTGTTTACATGACATCTTTTAAAATTGAATAAAACTTATTTCAATTCTATTTGTGTTTTTTAATTGAACGTTGAGATAAGAAATTGATTGAAACACTTAAAAGGTTGTCCATGCAATGATATATGGGTGGGTCACAAAAAAATTTCATATATGTATATATATATATATATATATATATATATATATATATATATATATATATATATATATATCATGAATGACTTTATAATTCAAATAATTTATTCTTAAAATTGAATTGTAATAACATACATGTTGATTGCACTAAAAGACACTTTCTACAATTCAATATGAAGCATGACTTTATAATTCAAATAATTTATTTTTAAAATTGAATTGTAATAAGATACAAGTTGATTACTAGCCCTCACACTCCTTGGGCTAAGTTGTGGGCAGCCAAGTATGCCAACAATAGACCGCCGAATGACTTAATCAGACTCAAACCTGAGACAGCTGGCTCCCTCATCTGGAACTCTGCCAAGCAACATCATGCCCTCATCCAACAACACAGCTTTTGGGAAGTTCGGAATGGACAGAATGCCAGATTCTGGGTGGACTCCTGGCAACAGAGGCCGAAGCTCATTGACATTCTAAATCTGCCCAACGCTGAGAGATATAATGGACCAGAAGAGTTGAAGGTAAGTCAGTGTTGGATAACCAATTCTAGCAGCAACTATCAACATTGGAAACACCCGTCTCTCCTCCAGCCTACTATTCCCAGCAATATGTGGGCAACACTCCAGGAGGAACTCCAACGCTGCAGAATTCGATGCTCGAATGACCCAGATATCCTTAGATGGGGCTATTCGCCCAAAGGCATATTTACCACTAAAGAGGCCTTCAGCTTAATGTATCCTACGCCTCACCCGAAAGACAGACTCTGGCAATTTGTCTGGGCTAAGGGGACCTGGCCTAAAGTCTCCACTTTTCTTTGTCTCCTCAGCCACAAAAGAATTCTTACCTGGGACAATCTGCTTAAGCGTGGATTCTGTGGCCCCTCACAATGTCCAAATTGCAAACAGAATACTGAAACCATTCAGCACCTC
This sequence comes from Pinus albicaulis, assembly GCA_034641835.2. NCBI lineage: Eukaryota > Viridiplantae > Streptophyta > Pinopsida > Pinales > Pinaceae > Pinus > Pinus albicaulis. The sequence goes on along the minus strand of CM076577.1, from coordinate 1,002,726,301 downwards.
ATGCTAACTTGTCAATTAGCTAGCCAGCTCTGGAACAAAATTTGCTTTAGAAGCCAACGAAGCAAACCACAAGGGGATATCACCAGTATTCTGCGCCACTGGCCCCAGCGCCCTTACAATAGCCCCATTCTCAACTTTCTCTGGCAAATCATTCCAGGTCTCCTTTTCTGGGCGCTATGGAAAGAAAGAAACAAAAGAGTCTTCAAGCATCAAACCACTCCCCTGGACATTCTCTGGAAAAATTTCCACAGCAACTTACAGGAGTCTCTTTCTCTTCCAACTTGGCAGGAGGAGGATCTTCCCAATCATCCTCGAGAGCTCAGCATATGGCGCAATTGGCAATTTACCATCTCCTCCATTCCCAAAATCAACAAGCAGAACCCTTCAGAATCCCTCTCCTGGATTCCTCCTCCACTAGGAATACTCAAATTGAACTTTGACGGGGCTTCCAAAGGGAATCCAGGCCCGGCGGGATATGGAGGTATCTTCAGAAATTCCCAAGGCGAAATCCAGGCTATCTTCTACGGATCCATTGGCTGGGACACCAACAACTCAGCTGAGTTGGAAGGTCTATGGCAAGGACTCAATTTAGCACACATCTACAACTTCTTGCCCCTTATCGTGGAAGGTGATTCTCAAATTCTGATCAGCATGGAAAATCAGTTGCTCCAAGGAACCAGCTCAGCCAAGGTAGCCACCAGTTGGCGTTTAGCCTCCAGAATTGACGAACTCAGCAATTGGGTAAAAGAAAATCAAGCTATCTCTTTTACTCATACCAAGAGAGATGGCAACAAGGTTGCGGATCTCCTAGCCAATTTAGGAGTTGATAGTCTGGACTTTCTCAAACACGGCTCTCTCCAGATCATAAATGACAGAAACTCCACTCAGGAATGCATCAAGCTGGTGCAAATGGATCAGCCAATTCCGGATGCGGATGATACTTTGGGTTAAGAGGCCTCAAGGCCTGGTTCAGGTCCCAAGGCAGTTCACCTGGGGTGGCCACATGGCCCCCTATGGTGCCATTAATGCAACGCTCATTAAACCTCGGCGTTGGACATTTATTCCTCCTCGCCGTCACTCGCTCTGTCCTGCTCGGCGCATCAAACATCAAATGGAGCACCACTGCTCGAACTTTCCCGATTGTTTTGGTTCTGCTCACTGCCCTTTGTCGCCTCTGCGCTCTCACTGCCCGGGCGGCTATGCTACAGGTGGGGATCGCACTGCTACAGGACGTAGGTGCTCTCTGCACTGCTGTTTGGATACAATTCCCGGCTACCATTTCTCAAATAGTAATTTCTGCCCTGTTATGTTCAATTCTCATACTTCTCCTGTTATTGTTGGTCAAATTAACTCTACTCTTGCAGCTCCTTCTGGTGACTGGTCGGATTCTTCTCAGAATTCCAGTATACCCAGGCTCAGGCAAAGAATGACTTGTAGAAGAGGGGCCTCTCGAGGCAGATCCATGAGTGAGCGCCCCTCTAGCTCTAATGTCGACTTCTCCATGGAGCCTTCTGAAAGGCGTCCTGCTCCTTTCTATATTGATCCTGCTGGTCGTCTCCATGAGCGCGTTGCCCCGGCGCCTCCTCAGTCCATGCCTCCGCCTCGCGCTCCTGCTTTGTCTCCTCTGTCTCCACCCCCTCTCCAGGCTTCCGCCTCCCCTTCTTGCCCTGGCAGTCATTATCTCAGGCAATCCACGCAACTCGCTGAGCTGCGTTTTGATTACGCCTTCAATCGGCCTCCCATCACTGCCCTTATCACTGCCGCTTGACCCCTTGCAGTCTCCTTCAGTGCCTAACTTCGAGCCCCCCTCTGGTCCTGAACCCGATCCGTTTGTGCACTCTCTCGGAGTTCCATTTTCCCCTGTCCCTGCTCCTCCGGGACCGTCTCACTTGCAGATGGAAGCTGGTCTTTCAGGCGAAGACGATGACAAGAATGCTGAAGCGGATTCGGAAGAACACTATGGCTGCAGAATTGTGGAAGAGCAACCTGTTTCAGACTAAGTGCTCTCCCTCCTCCAAGATCAGTTCTCAGTATGATCTATGCTCTAGAATTTTTGAAAAATTTCTGTTTTTAATGATCACTCATAGCAGACACAGCTGCATGTATCTTTGGTCTCTTTTTAGTTTCGTTAATCTGTATGTAAATGACTCTTCGCCGGTTTCCCAGTTCCTGGGCGGTGTCATCACTGTTAAAAGAACTGGTTTCCCGCTAATGGGCAGTTCTATAGTTAGACAAAATGTGGATATCCAGCCCGGTCTCAGGCTTCCTCAGCTGAGCCATGGCAGTTTTGTAATATTATGTTCATAATAGAAATAGCGTAATTTAGAAAAAAAAAAAAACATCATGAGGATTTATTGCACTAAAAGACACTTTCTACAAGTCAATATGAAGCATGACTTTATAATTTAAATAATTTATTTTTAAAATTGAATTGTAATAACATACATGTTGATTGCACTGAAAGACACTTTCTACAAGTCAGTATGAAGCATGGTTGGAATTCTTTCCATGTTCAATATTAAATTGATATATGATATATTTTAATTCCTTTTAAATATCAAAGTGACTTGAATCATAGCTTAAGATTGTACTTATTTTCTTAGTCTATGAAACTCGAAATCAAAATTGAACATATAATTTACTAAAAAAAGTTATTGTTTATAGACAAATTATTAAATTAACGAAATAATTTTAACAGATCCATAAACTTCAAAAGTTAATGAGCATCCATAAACAATATTAATACAAATCCATAAAATGAGATAGTAAATACATGTATCAATAAATTATCCATATGAAAAATATACAAATTACAAATCTCACATGAACATCCTTAAACTGAAATAATAAGCATCAATAAACTAAATCATAATTTCCATGATGTACGTATCCATAAATTGTCCGTGTATGAAAATATACAAAGTATGTGTCACACATGTGAATGTGCCCTATGAAATGAGCGTGAAAATATACAAACTATGACATTCTAAGTACCACCATAACTCCTTTGTGAGTTATGTCATGCAAAGCAAGTGTTCATAAGCTGGTACTGCAATATAATGCATTAATGCTATTTGTTTCTTTTATTTGCGTGAATGTTATGCTGGGTGGTGGAAGACTTTGAAGACATCATGCTTGTCCTTCATTCAACCATGACTTAATAGTCGTGCTTGAAAGAAAGCTTTAGGTCTTCCTCCGTGGGAGCCCCTTTGAATTGTGTCCCCTAAAATTTTGAATTAGAACATGAATTTTTCTTCTTCTATGATATTAAATTAAAATTGTTAACAATTTATAATTTGGATACAATTTTTTTTTACATACTCAATTTTTCTGGCCATTTTTGAGTAACCATCCGGGCCAAGATGATGCTACCCATGTTTGGCTATTCTATCCATTGTGGCTTTGGAAGTATCTGGTAGCCTATATTTAAAAATTGAAAAATTTAATTAGATGTCACAATGATGATAAAGCATCACAATTACATTATTAAAATTGCCTCATACATTCTTAGTCCAGGTGGATTCTTCCCTGCTTTTCGAAGTGTCTTCTCGTGCACATTTTCCATGAGCGCTCTCCACTCCATATTTGGAATCGATGGAGGGCGCTTTTTCAACCTGGCCCTTTCCAATTGAGACATATATTGGTCCTGCAAAAAGATTAAACATAGGCCTACCTTTGAGGTAACTCCATATTTGTTGAAGCTACCATCACCGAACAGGTGAACCATCCTGTTAATAAGTTCCTCTTTTAACTTGGAACTTTGCGATATCTAGTTTGTGTGAATGGTCGACCAAAATATTTCCAAGGTTATGTCATACAAATTCTTATAAAATACATCATTTCCTGCAAAACGATATTATCATTAGTTTAAAATAATCACAAAATATACATTAATTTAATTTAGCTTGTGCTTAATATTTAAAACACTTCTTAAATACCTAGAAGTTTCTTTATTTTCATCTGTACATTGTCATCATCTGCCAAAAATGTGATTGGTAGTGATCCTTTGCTAGTAACATGGGAAGATCCAGGAAATATCATTTAAAATATTGCAATTGGATCATGCTCTTCATCCAAAATGTCATGTGTAGATATAGGCGTATGTTTTTCAGAGAGTGTAGATCTTGTTGTGAGTGGTTGAGTGGGTGTACCGGTCTCAATGACTGGTCACTCACTCACTATTGGAGCATCAACGATGTTACCAATGTCAACCCCCATAGTCGTAGCATGAGGATCGTACTCTGCTAAAAAATCCTGAAAAATGAAGATATTGTTTTTATAAAGAATGAGATAACTAAATCATTAACAAATAAATGGGTTAATTAAATGAGTTTCTCATTCCATACCGACGAATTTTTTCCATCAAGGTTTTTATTTTTCCTTTTATCTTATCTGTTTGAGGCTCAATCATAACTAAAGAATTAATATTCTTATTTTATTTCATTTTAAGATTTTGTATTGCTTGGATTGTATTCACAGACATAAATATCGCTTCATTGGTAACCTCTTCCTCACAAGCATCTGTGGGCTGCTCTAAGGCTAGTGCCTTCCCCTTATCACCATATTTATCGAATATGTGCAATTTTCAATTCATCCACAATTAATCATCATCATATTAATAATAAATCCACTACTTACATATGTCTAAATTTATGTAGAAAGTTCACATTATATCATGGCCAATATAAAAGGTTCTAAATTTATAAAAATTCATCATCTTGGAAGGCTCTCGCAAGAGGCATTATGATAGGAACAATATATATTCCATATTGTATAGAAATAATACGTTGAAAAGGATGAAGGAATGCATTTGGTCAAGTTGGTCATATGCATAGTGAATCTTTCATTTAGTTATATGATGCCTAAAAATATGCTAATTTGACTCTATAATGGATAAAATGCTACTTGTATATATATCTCGTGGTTATATTATTTTATGCACAAATAAATTGATGTTTACTTGCTGTGAGGTTGGTTCCCTTTGACCTTGATCAACCTGACACAATATTTTAACCACGACATATTAAAATGTTTCCTCAACTTACAAGATATATAACAATATATTGTAGTAAATAACCATCATAACATACAATATACATTGCTTACAAGTTGGGTAAAATTAAATACATACCGCCCCCATAACAATAATATTTTTATTTATTCTATTCAAATAGTAATCAATGAGAAAATCTTCATCTACAGCTATTGATTTAATGGAACATACAAATACATGGTTTTCTTTGTCCCTCAAATATGCAATTGAGTTGCTTATTTGTGGTGACGAGCCATGTACTATTTGTAAACCCTGTAATATTCCCTTCACCTTTTGGCCTTCCATCAATATACATAGTTGCGCCTTTATTTTCGTCATTTCCTTTTAGCGTATATAATTTGTGGCCACTCCATACCTTCGCATACTTTTGGTATATTGGACTAGTCGTACCGAATCATTGTAGTTGTAAAAGGGTCTGACATACTCCATCAATTCAATTAATCCTCTGTAACATGCCTTTATGCCATCCATGGAAAATAGCCCAAAACCATGTAATGATGATGGGGCAATGCGGTATATCCTTTCATTGATAGAAAAATCAGTGTTTATTTTAGGAAGATCATTGGGTGCCCATTATTTCACTAGATATTTGTACCTCAAGGGTACTCAATGTCATATATGCTCTCATTATCACATTAACATGACCCCCCTTTAGCGAGAAAAATTTCCATGTGTATATGGAATTTTCTTCTAATCTTTTCACCTCTAGTTGATCTTCGCCTACTAGATGACCTAGCAGACGTTTGGTCAATTTCTTCTATCCTACCTAAACTTATGCCACTCGGGGAAGATAGATATGAAAAATACCTATTTTGTTGAACGTCCTATAACACTCCATCAAATGAGAGAAACTGTTAGCGAGTTTCATAAGGGATTTTTAGAAACGTCTTGACGAAACCACAAGAACATTGTAATAGTAAAAGTGTGTTACAAGGAATTTTTGCGTGTTTAAAATATTCAAGCAATATTTAAAACTTTCAAGATATTGAGAGACACATCAATATTTCGAAAGTTTTTAATGTGTCTTCTAATGCTCACACGTGTGAATACCCTAGGGTTTGTAGGGTCTCCTCATGTCCAAAATTGCAGGAGGTTTTGCAAGTTGTCTTGGTGAGCACGAAAGGCTAGAAGAGTCATCATCTTGAAGAGATATTGTTTCACTACACTTAGAGGACTAGACGATCTCTTCATGAACCATAGTTCTCTTGTTTTCATTTTGTATCAAATTAAACTTTTTCCCAAACTGAACGAGAAACTCAAAATGACAACATAAATGGTGTTTCTCTTATGGCTTAGTTGAATCAACATGCTCCTCTATGTTAAGAAATGAAACTAGTTTCAGTCTTCATAATTTTTATTTGTCTCATGTCATGATGTAATTATTATATATTGATCAAAGGAATAAAGAAAATTGTAAAAATAAAATTTATAAAGCATGGGCTTCATGCTTGAGTCTTTGGTCAATATGTCAGGCATCCATTGCATGCCTATAGGATTGTCTTGAGTCGAAATTTCATTATCATTATGTAAAGACCCATTTGGGAACTTGTATCAAAGAAAGAAAATATTTTGTATTTTGGAAAAAAAAATTAAAGTCCTCCCAAGAACAGGTCAGCTAGCTAGTTGAAGTTGGCCTCACATTGGGCTTAAAGAGCCCTTAGAAGGCTATATAAAGTAGAAATTTGACCTCCTTTTAAGACATCACACATGCACTTCATTTCAGAGAAAGTATGTAGATAAGAAGAAATGTGAAGTACAAAATAAGGAGAGACGAGTTTAGTTGAGGAGAACTCTTCCCTAGAAAACATTGAAGGTCTATAACATGTGAAGTTCCTATTGAAAGTTTTAAATAGTATTGGTCTTTATAATGGTATTTGGATAATGACATGATGTATATATAAAAAGAATTATTGTAAAAGAAATTTATTTATTAAAGCATCGGTTTCATGCTCAATTTTTTTGGTTCCTAGGTCTAAGCACCCATTGGGTGCTTTAGGGATTTTTTCTTGAGTCAAAGTTTACATCATGATGTAATAGACACAAATGGTCTCTTGTATCAAGATAGAAAATATTATTTTGGTTTGTTTAGAAAAGTCTTACATTAATAATAATGATTAATGTGTTATTTCTCTCTTCGTCGCTACATAGTCCATCACACATCTTTGTTCTCTACATGTTGACTCATGTGCTTACAAATTAATTCCATAACACACGACCCACATAAGAAGTTATTCACATATATATTACGAAAAAATTCCATCTAATTTCTCAGGGCCAAAGAGGTGGCCTTGAGAAAGATTGTTTCTTTTAAAATAAAGGACCAGTCATTGGAAATTATTTCTTATTAAATGATTGGTTAATTCCCAAAGGATTCACTGCCTTCATTAGTATGGAGGGCTTTAGAGGCATACTAATCACTTTACTCTAAGCTATTACTAATTATTGATCAATGATTTTGTTTAGAAATTATGTGTGAAAGTGAGCATTATTTATTATGATAATGTTGACTTGTAATTTATAATGGATATTGTTTATTTATTGTTTAAGTGGAATTGGTTATAGAATTGGGAATAAATAAGGATGCATGTTATGCCTCTACTTTTATAATAAAGATTAATGCTTTGTGTTAATTATGTGAAAGTAATTGTAGTTAATTTTGATATTTTTTACCTATCATATAGAATGGATATTGTTTACATATTCATTATTAATATGGAATTGATCACAAAATGTGGAATAAATTAGTGTGCATATCAGGAGTTATGAATGAAAACATCACTAAAAAATGAAATGTGATATTCTAATTGATGAATAAAACACGTAAAGATAAAATTGATATTTGAATGAGAGCTATGTTCGATCATATATATTAATGATTAATATTGGACAAATATTGGAATATATGTGTATATGTGTGTGTTATGAGCATAAGACTTCTAATATCGATCAAACTAAGAAAATAGAGAATATGAATAACCTACAAGAGCCCATACCTATGACGGAATTTTTGAAAGATCTTCCAAATATGAATTGAGGAAAATAACTTACCTTCATTAAACCTATACTAATTAACCTAGACTTATTGTACCACTTGAAGGTAGAGAGTTGTATATTGTAGTGGAAGGATACAAGCTTTATAAATTGCCAAAATTTGAATAGAACCTTAGATAAATATTATGACATTCAATGATTATTAGGATAAATCATGAGACGAGTTGATACACCATCCCATGAAGCATAAATATTAGTATCAATATAAATACTTGTGCCATGGTGAGTGAGCCTGCCATTCACACACTATGAAGGGGAAATCTAGGGATTGTGAGTGAACAAAGGTTGATTGATTATTTGAGCACTAGCAAGGGTGAAATTGTGCGACATATGAAGAAATATCAAAGGAATAAAATTGATCATTTATAGTTTTTTTTACATTAATAGACATTGTTGCACAATCATCTTGTATTGAACATATTTCCATCAGTAAATAAATAGTTAATCTTAATTTTCATGCATTATATAAGAATTGGTGTCAAACTCATACATCGAGATCCCTGTTGCAACAAGGTCACTATCATAAGGATATGTGCATTTCTATTATCATCATGTAGAGACATAGGTGTTCCAATTCACTGATGCACATATGGATTACTACATTAAAGACCATATTGCATTAATAGGATTGATTGTCTATGTCACTGTCATGATGACAGTGACATGGACTGCTTTCTCACTTTCTTAATGATCACTATAATATGTCAAGAATATCATCAGATTCCAACCCTATGAATACTAATATAGAGTTTCTTAGGGTCATTATTCCTATGTCCTTTATAGCTCCCATCATTTCATATGAATCATAGAAGAGACTTGTGAGGGAGATATTTTTCATTTGAATGACTGAATTAAGATTCCAAGCCTCCTTAGGGTTTCACTTTATGGTTTATGATAACAAGATATCAACATGTATATATTATAAATAATGTGATATTGAGAAAATACAAGGTTTCTATGCCATCAACCAAATCATAATTTAAACACTTCCATATTGTAAGTCAGTGCCATGCCAAACAAGCTTTATATTGAGGACAGAAGTATTTGGTATAAAAGCCATAATTCTCATAGAATAAATACCATATGAACTATATAAATAATCGATGCCAAGACTATATGCAAACTTCCATCAGAGAGCTAAAAAAGCTTTATATTTAGGTCATATGTATTTAGTATAGAAGCCATAATTCTCAGAGAAGACATACCATACGAACTGTATAAATATTCAATGCCAAGACTGTATGCAAACTTCCATCACATATCAACAAACTTTATAATGAGGTCATACATATTTTGTATAGAAGCCATCATTCTCATAGAACACATACCATATGAACTATTTAAATAATTAATGCCAAGATTATATGAAAACTTCCTTCGTAGAGCCAAAACAAATTTTATATTGAGGTCATATGTATTTGGTATAGAAGCCATAATTCTCGAAGAATACATACCTTACGAACTGTATAAATAATCAATTCCAATACTGTATGCAAATTTCCATCACAAATCCAAATCAAACTTTATATTGAGGTCATATGTATTTTGTATAGAAATCATAATTCTTAGAGAAGACGTACCATACGAACTATATAAATAATTGATGCCAAGGCTATATGAAAATTTCCATCACATAGGCATACATATTATAGTATTATAATACAATTGTGCATATGGATTGTGTCATATGAACTGTATGAGAATACCAAACAACAGTGCCATCCAAACTGTATAAGAATACCATACAAAAGTTCCAGCCAAACTACATAAGAATACCATAAAAAAGTGTTATTTGAATTTATAGTCATGGGTAATGGTTTCGAGCTTACAATAATGGGTAAGGGTTCACCCCGTTGTAGGTAAGATGAATAATGGTTTCAAACTTATAGTCATGGGTAAGGGTTTCGAGCTTACTCTGTCAAAACATTTGTAGACTATAAGCTAACGTTTAAGGATTTCTTTATTCTATGAATAAGAAAGAAAATTTATTCATTATATTGAGATCTCTTGAGAGAGTGCTCTTCATCTACAAATATAAATGGGTTTTTGAGACCCTAGCTATAATAGAATCTATCAAAGTGCATATGCACGGGGTAACAGGCACCAATATTCTAATGGGTCTGTTTACAACAATAATACTCAGTGTCTAGTGAATTAGTGAAAATAGAAGCATAATTCATAATGAGGCTCCATACAACAATCGTAGAGAGGGAAAGCATGTGGGCGGGACCAAGTCCTAACACTCGAAACCTATGATGAAGAATACATGAAACACATGAGATGTATAATGTACAACTTGGAATCATGGGTAAGGTTTCACCCCATTGCAGGTATACAAATAAATTCCCTTGGTGCAAATAGGTGAGCGGATTCGAGGCAAGTAGAGGACTGAGAACGATAAGAGAGTTGGGGTCAAAATTAAAATCATGGGTTAAGGTATGTGGTCCAATTCCTTAAAAAAATAGAAAATAGAGGAACCCATTTTCGAGATTACTTCCATATTGTAGATAGGTGCCCAACATTGCCATAATAAAATTCCCTTCTGCCCACTACTCTTCCCTGCTCGAATGACCTCGTCTCCACTTCTTTACCTTGCTCAAATGCCCTCATGCCTTTAACTCAAATTCCCTTGTGGCCTCCTCAAATTCCCTCCTGCCACCCTTTGGAATGCCCTCGTGCTCTCTGAGAACCTGATTATGTAACCCTTGCTCTATCGTGAACATATTATGCCCCCCACACTTTTGATTATACGATTATATATCATATTATATATAACCTATATAACTCTATTATATAATATATAATATATATTTTATACATAATATATAATATCTATATTGTATATATTATATTATAGATTATTATGTATTTCCTATGTCAAGTGGTGCAATACCCGAAAGTATGTTTGTCCATTTTCACTTAACCAGTGGATGGAATTTAGATTGATTCCATGCTTTCTCACATTGAGTACTAAGCCAGGGTAGTTTGGCGACCGATAAGCCAACATGACCACATAGTAAAAGTGACATGCTATTGCATTATTATTATTAATTACAAATATACCCATTTCGATCTGAGATTCAAAGGAAGTGGGGAACTAGTCTAGTAATCCTTCTTTATTCATGGGTTATCCTTTCTTCATCCACCTAGTTTCCCACCAAATTGAAATAAGTTTAGGAGAGGAAGGAAAAGGAGATTCCAACTTCATGAGAGTGGTGATAAAGAAAATTCTAAAATTATTTAAAAAATGATCCTTTATTAAACTATGTCACAGTTGGATAGGTGAGAGCACAAATTTTCACAAAAACACATGAAAAAATATCATATCCATTCTTAAAGAAATTAGGAAATTTATAGAATATGGTGCACATGATTAACCTTAATTAAGATTAATTAATTATCTCTAAATTGATTAATATTTGTCAAACAAACTTAGATGAGTGGGTCAAAAAAATTGTAGATGAATTTTGTGAGGAGAAATCAATATAAGAAACACATCCGTCGATAATGTTAAAATAAGATTTTATGAAAAAAAGTATGACTAGATATTCTACATAGTACCCACTTTAATTCACAAATTCCTGATTGGCCAAGGAATTTAGAACATTGTTGAACCCCAATCTACACTAACAAGACTAACTAGTACCTAATATAAAATGACAATCTAAGTGGGAATATTTGTTGAATGCTAGTTGAAAAATTGCTCAAGAAGCTTAGGAATACTTTAAAAATTAATGGATAATTGTGGTGCCTTTCTCAACTAGTAAAATTAATTTTGGCTTTGTGGTGGGGGGTGAAATTTTTTGTGAGAATGCCTAAAATGGAGTAACCTTAGTTGATACACATTGAAGAGTCATTATGCTGAGGAAAATGAGGAAGTCAACTACAATAGAGCGAGAGTATGCAATACATGAAGAAAAAAATAAAAGGATGTTCAAAAGAATGCAATCATACAAGACAACAATTAATATTCAAAAATCTAGAAGGGGAAAAAGACAAAATAAAATCATATTGATTCATGATGTTGCAAACCATCATCAATCCCAAAGAAAAAATCCCCAACAGTGGCAAGTCATTGGAGCGCTAAATCGGTTTGATGATTACATAGATGTCACATGGGAAGAATCCTTGATGGTTCCTGAGTTGAATGAAGATATAAAGTTGGTAGAGGTAGGCATTTCTACCCTTTTATTGGTAGAGAATGTTGAAATCATAGAGGCTGAGAGTTAGGACATATGATATGTAATCATCCAAATCCTCATGTAACAAGTCGTTTATGTTCAATAATTCCTCATGCTCAAGAATAATTTTGGGAACATTTAGAAGTATGTTCTTGACTATATTCATAATGGTATCAACTAGACAACCATGTAAATGTGAGAGATATATTTTTCCTTGGAACACCCCAAAAAAAGTGAAATTGGTTAAGTATTGAAGGAGATAATAACATACAACTCCACATAAAAGATATTATAATTGTACCCTTATATGATTTAATATTTGATGATGATATCTCAATTTATTTCAAACATTGCAAGGAAGTGATGCAACCACAAACAAGGCACTTCACATTCTATAAAGATCAAAATTGTTAGATCGATGAAATAAACCTTATAGTAAAATCAAACAAAGTTGATAAATTAAACACTATGAAACCATTGACTATCGTATGAATAGCTCCACCTACTACAATATAGTAAAAAAACCTTTCTTCTTAAACAAATGTTGTACCACCATCTACCCCTCTACGAGGATGATGAATATATTAAAAATTATTGCTTCATATGTGAGAAAAATTAGGTTGTGATGGATATACAAAATACAAAGCAGATAAAATTGCATTAAAGTGTGTTGGAGCATTAAATAAAAGAATGTTAACCTGATTTATGAGTTTTAAGGAGAACTAAACAAAAACAAAAACAAAAATGGAAGTTAAGGACATTTTTTTATCATTCCTTAAAACTCAATATGTCAAACATCTAATAGCATAAAAAATAAAAGGCACTAACTAGATGCCTAGTGAAATTGTGTTGGAATACAACGAGAGGTTTATATATATTCTTAGCCATATCCCATATACAATCAACAAGGACTTGCTCATAAAATGGTTCATAGCATGCCTTCTATAAAATGTAAGGGGTACTCTTTGAATATATGAAATAAGAACATTCCAAGATGCCCTAAATAAATAATATCATATGGAATCATATGAATATTGGTTTATCCCATCATCATTTGATAGAAATGTTGAATAAAAACTTGAGATGCTTCAAAAATGACTTACATACTTGATCCTTTAATAAAGTGGCCTATGGTGTACAATATGTACAAAGGAAGGGCACTCTAATTAATATTTTTTCAAATATAAAATTGACTAATAGAGAACCAAATGTTAGCCTGAGTAAAAGTTTTATATTTCTAAAATATATGCTCGAATATTATGAGTCGCGGAAAAAAATATTTTCCACATAATTTAAAAAATTCAAAGCCGAAGTTGTCTGTTATTTGTAGAGAGGAAACTCATTCTATTCAAGAATATTGACAGAGCACCATGGATTGAAAAATATTTTGTGATTAATAAGTTAAGTGTTATAGTGTTTATTTGGTGATTTTTCCTCAGAAATTGATGTGTTCATTATTTATGGCTATTTAATTGATTATATTTATGCTTACATTTGTTTATTAATTATAAGGTTATATTAATAATTTATGCTTTTGAATGGATATGATTTGTTAAATTGGTTATATTAGGCTTGGAATATGCTAGATTTAGCATATAACGTGTCAAGTTTAGGAGTCTATTGAGGATGGGTATAATTTAAGATCAACATTTGGGGGAATTGCACTTGAACCCATAAATACTATGGAAAATAAGTGAATCATATCAACTATGTGTATATTTGGATAACTCCAAATAATTTTTAGAGGGTAAGTTTGTTCAAGGAATTTGATTACTGAAAGTAATCATGAGAATAATTAAGTCAATTTTAAATACTTTTAATGGAATATTGAATAAATATTCTACTTGATCAATACAGTGAACACTAGAATTTGATATAATAGGATAATAATAATAAATATTTATACAAGGTTTCATAGCATGAAAATTTTATAAGACATTGTTTATCAAGTCTTAGGTATTAAATATGTATTAAACCACGTCTTCTTGACCGTCGTGTCACCTGGTTCACTCGTCGCCCAATGCACCCAGTACAAATATGATGGTGATGATGAGGATGATGACAAATATGATGATGAAGGGTAAGAAGTTTTCTCAAATGGAAGGGTAAGGAGTTTTCTCAAACTTTGGACTATGAAGTACATTATAATCCCACAATTAGTAAATAATAATAAATAATAATAATAATTCTTTCTTTGAGTCATATTTGACTTTCAAAACCATCCCATATCGTCAATGCATGCATATAGCATAACCACGTCAAATTTCAATGCATACGAGCACAAAATGAAAAAAAATCCAATGTTGGATCCATTTTCAAGTCATGGAAAGTCATGGGATGACAATACTTCTTTTGTGTGGGTACCCCTTTCCAAGTCAGGCTAACCCACCATCTCATCACACGGGACCCCTACTGAGTGGGCACCCTAGCATGCCTAGCACGTGATTCCCCCATGGGTGCTCGTGCACCTCTCCTTCGTGCAGGTGCACCCAAGGCATGGGCATTGGCCTTATTGTGAAAATCAGTGAAAAAAAAAGTAGCTCATCAACGACAACAAAATATTACCATTTTTTAGTACCATGTTGCATAATCAATCAATTATAAACAAACTTTTAACACCTAAACATTAATTTAGTTAATTTTCTAAAAATCATTATGAGACCCCCTCGAGGGAAATTTGTTCATGGGAAGACATTAATTATTTTGTGCAGGCACCCCTTGCCAAGTCAGATTGACCCACCAACTTGTCGTACGAGTGCCCTGGAGTACCCAGCAAGCAACGCCACCATGGGTGCTCAAGCGCCCCGCCTCCATGCAAGCGTTCACCTTGATGTGAAATCAGTGAACACAAATCATTAGCTCATCAGTGACAACAAAATATCATGATTTTTTATTTCCATGTTATATTATCAATCAATTATAAACCAAATTTTAACACCTAAACATTAATTTATTTAATTTTATAAAAATCATTATGAGACCCCCCTTGTGGGAACTTTGTTCATGGAAAATCATGGGCTGACATTACTTCTTTTGTGTGGACACCCCTTACCAATTCGGTTTGATGCACCAACTCTTTTCTTGGGCACCCTAGCGTGCCCAATGCGTAACGCTCCCATGGGTGCGCACGCTCTCCACCTTTGTGCGAGTGTGCCCAAGGTGCAAACATTCTCCCTATCATGCAAATCATTGAACACAAATCATTATCTCATCAATGACAACAAAACATTATCATTTTTTATTTCCATGCTACATGATTAATCAATTATAAACCAAATTTTAATACTGAAACATTAATTTAGTTAATTTTCTAAAATTCATTATGTGACCCTCTTGTGGGAACTCTATTCATGGGAATTCATGGAACGACATTACTTCTTTTGTGTGAGAGCCCCTTTCCAAGTTGAGTCGACCCACCAACTTATTGCATGGGCACTCCTTTCCAAGTCAGGTTGATCCACCAACTTGTCGCATGGGTGCCCTGGCGTGCCCAACACACGATGCCCCCATGGGCGCCTGGGTGCCCCACCTTCGTGTGAGCATGCTCAGGGTGCAAGCGTTCACTATGTTGTGAAAATCACTGAACACAAATCATTAGTTCATCAATGAAAAAAAAATTATATCATCATTATTTATTTCCATGTTGCATGATCCATCAATTATAAACCAATTTTTAACACTTAAACATTACTTTAGTTAATTTTATAAAAATCATTATGAGACCCCCTTGTGTGAACTCTGTTCATGGGAAATCATGGGTCGAATACTTCTTTTGTGTTGACACCCCTTTCCAAGTTAGCTCAACCCACCAACTCGTCGCACATGCACCTCTATCGGGTGGGCACCCTGGCGTGCCCATCACACGATGCCTCTATGGGCGTCTAGGCGCCCTACCTTTATGTAAGCACGCCTAGGGTGCGAGCGCTCGTCCTGCTGTGAAAATCAGTGAACACAAATCATTAGCTCATCAATGACAACAAAATATCATCATTTGGTATTTCCATGTTGCATGATCAATTAATTATAAACCAACCTTTAACACCCAAACACTATTTTAGCCAATTTTATAAAAATCATTATGAGACCCCCTTGTCAGAAATGTGTTCATAAGTATTCACGGGCTGATATTACTTCTTTTATGTGGGCACCCCTTTTCAATTTGGGCCAACACATCAACTCCTTACATAGGCGCCCCTACTGGGCAGGTGCCCCTTTCCAAGTTGAGCTGACCCACCAACTTGTCGCATGAGCACCCTAGTGTGCCCAACATACAGCGACGCCCCCATGGGTACCCGCTCACCCTTCCTTTGTGCTTGTGTGCTCAGGGCACGAAATTTCACCCTGTTATGAAAATCAATGAACACAAATATTTAGCTCAATAATGACAACAAAATATCATCATTTTTTATTTCCATGGTGCATGATTAATCAATTATAAACCGAATTTTAACACCGAAACATTAATTTAGTCATTTTTTTAAGAATAATTATGATACCCCCTTGTGGGAACTTTGTTCATGGGAAGTTATGGGTCGTCATTACTTCTTTTTTGCAGGTGCCCTTTCCAAGTCCGGTTGACCCACCAAATCGTTGCACGAGCACACCTGCCAGACAGGCACCCTAGTGTTCCGGTCAGCACGTGATGCCCCCATGGGCGCCTAAGTTCCCCACCTTAGTGCAGGTGCACCCAGGGCGCGAGAATTCACCCTGCTATGCAAATTAGTGAACACAAACCATTATCTCATTAATTCCAACAAAATATTATAATTTGTTAGTACCATGTTGCATAATCAATCAATTATAAACCAGCTTTTAACACCCAAACATTAATTTAATCAATTTTCTAAAAATAATTATGAGACCTATTGGTGGGAACTTTGTTCATGGGAAGTCATGGTTTGACCTTAATTATTTTATGTGGGCGCCCCTACTGGGAAGACCTCCTGGCATGCCTAGCTCACGACGCCCCAAGGGGCACCCGAGAACTTTACCTTCGTGTGGGTGCATCCAGGGTGTGGGCGTTTGCATTGTTATGAAAATTAGTCAACACAAATCATTAGTTCATCAATGACAACAAAATATTATCATTTGTTAGTACATCCATGTTGCATAATCAATCAATTATAAATTGGCTTTTAACATATAAACATTAATTTAGTCAATTTTCTAAAAAACATTATGGGACACCCTGGTGGGAACTCAATTCATGGGTAGTCATAGCCCGACCTTAATTTTCATGCCTACCCGACTGTTGTGTTTCCTAGTTCACCTGTCACCCAACTCGCTTGGTACGTCTACTTAACGAACCAAAGTCAAAATTGGAAATGATGGTATAAATGTAAATGAGCTTCTCTTTGTTTCAAGAATAATAAATTCTCTACTTAACAAGGCCAACCACATGAATGTGGAAGCTCAAATCTCCTCCCCCCCCGCCCCCCCCCCCTCACATCACTCTCAATTATCTGATACCAGTTATATCTACTATAATATATTTGAAAGAAATGCAATAACGTTCAAACATAAAAACTAGGAAAATAAAAATTTAAGGTGAATGAAAGAGAACGAGCCAACTGAAAACATATAAATACATACCTCATACTTTTCAACATTTTGATATTATTAATATTCTTTCTCATACTTTTCAACATTTTGATATTATTAATATTCTTCCCGTCCACCTCATCATATGTATCATCTAGTTAAGAATTCATGTACTAATGATTCACCAAATCAACAGCATTATCATCGTCTATATCATCATCGTGAACATGCTCTTCTACATTTAGTTCAACTTCTTCGTCCAACACAACACAAATATCATATATTTCATTCAAATTAACATTGTCTCGATTGAAATAGATTCCTTGAACTTCCTTGCCATCTTCCTCTGAGACTACATGAACCCCCTGCTCCTCTACATCATCTTCTTCATCAATTGCATCTTCTTTTGCTACATTATAATTTGCGGGCCTTCCTCTAGGATCATATCTAACAACATATGGCCAAACCGCTTTACTTGGAACCTATACATAAGAAACCTATTCACATTGTCTTGGAATAACATATCGATTTGACCCTGGCTCAAGATTCCTTGTATCAACCATGGTAAATCTATTAGCATGCTCAATAACAGTTCTATCAGGGTCACATTTATGGATTCGTAGCCTAAACCATTTCACATCGAACACAACTATTTTGAAGTATTGAAAGTCACACTCAAGTATATCCTGCAGATATCCATATTGTCGATTCTCAGATATTTTTGGATTTCTGACACCTCTAGAGGAAACATTGATAACTTGAAATACTACAATTATCCCACTATTAGAAGTTTTCATCTTTTCATCCAACCTTTTGATGCAAAATTTGCGGCCATTACACCACATTTTTGTGTGGTGTTTCAATTGCAATACATCAAAAAAAAAAAAATGCATTTTCAATTGATAAGCATACATATCTATACTACCAAAATTTGAAAAGTAAGAAAAAAGCATGCCATATGCACCAATATAATTGTAGAAAAACTTAGTATAGGTGAATATCCTTTCCTGGTAATCTTTTAAACTATATGCTAAATCAATTTCCCTCTGTGTAAGATTGGTGTCTCCACTGCGTTGAGATTCTTTGACCAATGAATACACACCATACCATTATAACCTACCACTATTAGCTTCGTTGCATCATTCAATCCATGCCTTCATCCAATATTATTTTTTCATAATGTATAAATGTATTGCATCCCACTCTCAACCGGTTATATTAAAATAAAAAAATTCACATATATATAATTAGTTACCATGTTATATTTTCATAATAATGGATTATGCAAGAAGACTAAAAAATAAATAAGTACAATATACATAAAAACAAAAAAGAAAAATCTGCTATAAATATCCACTATATACTTAAGCCTCACTTTTCTCATTCTACATTTCCCCAATAGGCGCTCCCCTTCAAAATCATCCACGGAGTTGACATCCCAAATGTGATCCAATACATAAATATTTTTTCCTATTTCATCACTATATTGACATATATAAACTATGGTTTGATATACCATATATCCCTCTACCCTATAACCCTCACTACATGCTCTTTGTTTGACCAAAGCCTTCAGTGGTTTCAAGTGCCTCTCAGCCATCCACATTGATCTTGTGTGTACAAGTCCACACTTTTCAGTCTCCTCGACTTCATAGTGTTCTTGTGCATTGAAAAATGTCATAGGTAGACACTTTTGCATTTCACACATTAGACAAGGAATTTGTTTTCTCCCATAATTTATATCTTCTTTATTGATTCCTTTAAATGACAACCATTTACAAATGAATCAAGAAAATCACATGTTTCAACAAAAAAAGTATAATATAGTACATGATGACAAGAAAAACACATGCAGTCAAAAAAATATGACACAACAACTTATTGAACAAATTACACTTTGCACTTGAATCTCAACTTACCTCATGTATTTTCCAAGATCATATATAACTTGTTTGACATTGTTGTCAAATTTTTACAGGAGAGATAAAGGTAGAAAATACTATAACAAAAATAATGATCGATCATTATTTTTTCCCAAATTAGTAGAAAAAAAACACTAATTAACAAGATTTTTCGCCAATGTATAAAATATATATACACCAAAATAATTTCCTTATTAAATGTATGCCAATCATGAGTTTTTACTCCACCTAATTCACCTTTCTTTGTTAGGATATTCTTTATGTTTGAAGAAAATCTAGTTGGAAATTTATTTATTTTCAATAACATATTTAGCATTGTTTCTTTGCTTCTCTTTAAATAACCATGGAAGGGTGCTTATATTTTGGCTGTCTCCATTTCTATTTGAATGAATCGCACTTTGAAATGCATGGTTGGCCTCTTTAATATCACTACAAATCTTGAAATTTTTTACTTTATCTCTCCTTCCATCTAAGATTCACCATAATGTCTATGTGACATTCTTCTTGATGTGCATTGTATTAAGAAAATGAACAATTTCTCAATGCTCATAGTAGGGGAGTCTATTGAATTTCTCAGGATAAATTTTCATTACTCGTGGAAGTGCCATTTTATTAATTCCTTAATGACCTACAACGAGAATCATAGTTAAAGATATTATAACAACAATATAACACATTGATTAGTATAGTGAATAAAATACCATAAAAATATAAAATAATAGAAGCATATCATGTATAATGGTATATAGACAATTCGATCCATACCTTAAGAGACTCTATTATATTGTAACTTCCATGCACGAGGTGTCATTCTCCATGGTCTTAATCCAGTCTCTTCTTTCCCATTGAAAAGATGTTTTTCAGTACTTCGGTACCTATGGTTCTTAGAAAGGAAGTGCCTATACTCATCAAACACCTCCTTTCCTAAGCTTCTTGAACGATGAGATTTCATCATAGTACCAAAAACTAGACAAGAAAATGTACCCTTTTTTTGAAGACCTGTAAGATATGGATTAATTTTTATATCAATTATTTTAAGTATGTACAATGAAGGTCGAACTATTTAAAAAAACATACTTGAAATGAACTTCATAATATTAAACACTATTAAAGTGTAGGGTAACGTTATAGCATACCACATAAATGTGTTAACTCTGGGGCATCATGAAGTGTTCTTACAAGCATTGTATGGAATTCAAATTCCCTTTGTGCAACTATTGGTTTAGAGATATCATAAGTAGAGACACCACTCCATAACTCCACTAACTCATTGATAAGAGGCTAGGTATATACATTCATATCTTTGACCCAGTACTTACCTAATTGAGTGAACATACAATAGATAAGTACTACAGATATGAGTGAATAAAAAAATAATTATAAGACGTAATTATAAGGCATAATTGAACGTATATGAGTAATTTAACAAAAAAATATAGGACATATATATGAAACAAATAATACAAATGAGATGTTATTGTGCTACAAAAAATTATTCTAAACAAATTAATACTTGGAACAATCCTTGTTAAAATTATGTGCTCCTTCTTTATTGACTTCCATGAATAAATGTTATTGTTGATAAAAAAAAAATGGGCCACACTGAGTAAGTGGATATGGGCTCTCCAAATGGATTGACACCGTCAGCTACTAATGAAAGCCTAAGATTATGAGGTTATCTTTTAAACTAAGGTCACTTTTCCTCTATATTCCTAAATGTGGATCCATCTACAGGCATTCGAAGAACACCATCTTCACTTATATTCATCGCATGGTAATCCATAAGATTTGCTATGCTTTTTCATTTGAACAATTGTCATGGATGTGGAATTATGGGAATATAATGAAGAACCTTGTGAGGCACCTTTTTTGTTTCTTTATCAGTTTTATATCTACTCTCGTCACATTTGGGCCATTTTTTTTTCAACGCGTGTTCTTTATAATAGAGAATATCATCATTAGGGCATGCACGAATATCTTGATACTCCATTCCAATATATTTCATAATGGCATGTAAATATTGATATGTACGAGGTAAAACTTTTGACGGGTGTAATAGAAATTCACCTAATAATATACAACATTAAAAAAATAGTATTGGCTAATGTACTAAACAATATTAAACATACATATTGCATCCAAAAGTTATAAATTAATGAAATGATGCAGATCAAAATACTAACATTAAAAACAACGAAAAAATAATTGTTTTATCATGTATATATTAATAAATTTCACAAAATATATTACATACCTTAGGAGTTGTGTCACATGTGTGTTTAACCATTCACCACATTTAAGTTGACTAGCAACACTGCAACAAAGAGAAGAGATGTTTTTGAGCCTTCATAAAGAGGTTTAGTTTGCATCTCAAGTATAATTAAATCAAAATAATGGTCATCATATTGGTTGTCATCATCATCCATTCCAACATTATTAAATGTCCCTTGGATCAATCTGTTTGTCCCATCTTCTTCAACTATGTTATCAGCATCACTATATTCTTCCATAGGATCATTACCTTGATCCTCAATATTAACCACTCTGTGTTCTTGAACAGGTGCTTGTACTACAACCACCTATTCCTTATCGAGAAATTCCCTAGGGGTTCGATACTATACAATTGCAATCAATAAATTTATGTTAGTATATATAGAAAATATTGAAATTTTGATATAAAAACGGTTTACAAATAGAATATATAAGGAAAAAAAATACAACAAAGGCAAAGAGAAAGGCAACTTAGATGAGACCAAGAAATGAAGACAACAAATCAATGATGATGCTTGTGTAATTTATCAAGATATTTAATAATATGTTGAAAAAATCTAAGAAAGATGTTACTTTTCTAGACATGTAGGAAGTGAGATACTTTTTGAGATATATAGTCATGACCACAATAAAAAAAAATGTATTGATATTATCTTTCATTCATCATTATAATGCCATATTCTTTCTTAGTTTCATATTTTTCATAATATACTTGAAAAACTTATTAATAATTCTCCATAAAAACCCATGATTAACCTCTAAATCCTCTAGGTCCAAATTAAGCCCCTAAACATATATTAACCCCCTAACACCTTAACCCCGTTTCCCTAATCCCTTAAACCCCTAATCCCTAAGCCCATAAATCAGTTAACCCCTAAATTTACCTAGCCCCTTAATCGAACCTAACAAAAATAATAACAAAATGTTTCTAGTCCACATCAAGATGAAAACATAGTTAAAACACCTCCCAAAAGAATATTATAAAATGCATTTACAATAAAAAGATAATATAATTTACAATACAAAGACATACAATCTAAAATACAATATACATATAAACATTTACAAAAATAATCTACAATACAAAGACATATAATAAATTAATTACAAAGGGATGATATTCATGTCCTCCTTCAGCGTGTCCATAATCTCTACAATTCCTTTTACCTTATTTTATTAGAATTCTCCTTGCCTCAAGCCCTTGCAATTTCTACAAGGGAAATAAAATTTTCAATCCTCAGAAGCCCTCGATGTCGATCCCTGCACATATCCTTGGTCTCCTTGAGGAATGTTATGTGACATTTTTTGTCACCAAACTTTCAGTGATGATTTTGTTCAAAAATTAACCCCAGAAAAATCCTACAACCTTTCAAAACAATCGCAACTAATATATATAACAACTATGTTAAAGTTATATGATGTTAGGGCCTATATATATATATATATATATATATATATATATATATATATATATATATATATATATCATTTATATTATAATCATATAATATTATATTAATATTAATATATTATAGCTATTAATATTATATTAATATTAATATATATTAATAATAATATATATTATATAATTAATATAATATATATTAATTATATATTAATAATATTATATTGAATTATAATATTAAAGTTATGTTTATTTTAATTATTTAAACCCATGAATGTAAATTAGTCTCATATTAGACGTTGTCAGTGAAAAAATTCATTAATTTTGAAATTGAACAGTATGCAATGGTTATTTTCCATTTGTCATAAATTGGGCAACACATTTTCATATTAGATATAGCATCAGATATTCGATAGTAAAATAATTCCTGTCATATATTCTATGACATGAGGGATTATAGGAAATCATCATATTATCAATAGGATAAGAAAAATTTTCAAATAATCGACCGTTAAAGAACTCCCATTAGATATTTAACAAGCGACGAGATTTTAGAAACAAAAAATACATTTAACTTCTGACACTTTTTCCGATTTTAATCATTCTATCAGATTCCTTCGTCAAAATTTCCACCCAAATGTAGTAGTGGAACTACACATTGCATAGACTCTGCCTCCAAGGACTACACATTACATAGTCACAATGCTCAAGGATTTTCTCTTACTCCCATGAATTGTGCAATCTTTACTCCAAGTCGGCCTCTTTCTACGCATTACGTAGTTGCAAGCAACAATTTGTCTCCATATCTCCCTTAGTTTCACAAATTGGAAATCCACTAGCTCTCTCTCTCCTAAATTGTGCATTGAGCAGTTATAGTTAGCAAGCTTCCCTCACTGTGACCCTCAACTACATGTTCTTTCTTCTCAGGCCTCTATTTGGTTCATATTTTGTTGTTTTAGTCATTAGTATGTCATCGTTGTCCTATGGAACTGCGCACTACACAATCCCTAAACCTTTCTCCCTGGCCAGTACCCAGTTCCAAGTCAATTGATCGACTTCATGAAGAGATTTAGACTAGGAAATTTTTGGATTTCAATTGAAGGTACTATATCTTGATATGACAATATGAATGCTCAAAGAGGAGTAGAAGACTATGCTATAAGACACTTCGAAATCTATGAAGACAAGATGATCATTGAACACAAAGACGAAGGGACAATAGTTCGTGATAGAAGTTATAAGACCCATATCACATAAAATATTCTGATATTCAAGCCTTTTGGAGGAGAAAGAGGAAGAACATGCAACATATATCCTGGATATACAAATAAATAAACAAGAAGAGCAGCTTAGAAATTTCACGTCATCATGAAATTCATGTCATTAGACCCAATTCATGTCTTGTTCAAGTGTCATCACAATTTCATATGTTTCAATGTTTCTTTCCACATAATTTGGGGATGTAATGATGTAATTATCGAAAGGAAAAGGAAAAAATGTAATGTGTGGAAGTCTAAGATTCATAAGTGGAATATGTGAAGTCACATGTGGACAAATGAGTCATATAGAATCTCAAAGGTCATGTAAGAATTTGAAAAGTCAAAGATTCTTGATGGAGATCAAGAGTCACATGGGAGGTGGAGAGTCACCTCATTAGTTATAAATACACCCTCATAACTCAAGCAAAGGGATTTTTGGAGTGATAGAAATTGGAGAGTTAGCCTTGGCTTCTCTAGCTTGGCATAGGAGAGAATAACATCCTTTGGAGAAGCAAGGAGTGACTTAATGTTCCACTATTTGATTTATTGTCTCACCATTGAAACTGTGTACTTGGATCTTTCACCTAATAACCAGAAGCTCGTTGAGCCAACACATTTTCATGCATGTATAATGAATATTGTAAGACTATTATTTAGATGTTTGTGGTATATGTTTTGGTAGGAAATTGAACTACTTCATTGGCTTTGGTACTTATCTTGTTGAATGTGTGTTTTGTTTTCTTTAATTTTCGTTGTGTCTCTGTGAACTATTTCTCTAGATAACTAATGAATATTTCGTTGCTCTCGTGTGCCTCTCTTTGGATAACACTATTAGTTTCCTTCTAGAGACTTGCTCTTACTTCCCTCTCATGAAATTCTTCTTTTATGCATTACAATTGGTGTTTCACAGTGTCAACGTACTTATTTATTTCGAAGGATATGTGCATAATATCTTATGTTATTTATTGCAGTCATGGAAAACCTTAGAGTTATGGTAGTCGGGTCGATACTTTGGATGCAGCTCCTACTCCAAATGGTGTGAGGTATAATTGGGACTTCATATCGAGGATACCACCTTGGTTGATGGATTTCTAGCACCATCAACACCTATTATGACCTTATCCACTAGGTTTTCCCATCTCACGGGTGTGTTTCATTTTTTTCCATGCAAGGCCTCAAATAGGCTCATATTCAAATATTCTTGGTACTCATTATGTTATGAAAACTCTACCAAACACAAATATTCTTCCCATTTTGATGGTTTTCCAATCACATATAGTCTCAGCATATCTTCAATCATATAACTTAATTTTTTGGTCTAACCATATCACTTTGGATGGTATGTTATATTAAAATATAAACTACTTCAAATCCCTTGAATAAACCTATCCAATTTTTTGATGTAAACTTTGGATCTTTATCTAAAATAATTTCTTTAGGCACACCATGTAGCCTAGAAATTTCCTTCATATAAATTTTAACAGCATTTGTTTCCTTGTGTGTTGATTTCACTGGAATAAAAAGGGAAACCTTGTTGAGATTTTCCACCACCACCATCATGGAATCATGTTTCCTCATAGTCTAGGGTAGATTTGTAAAAAAATCAATAGAGATGATTTATGAGTTCCAGTTGGGAAGAGGTATTGGTTGTATCAATCCAGCTAGATGTCTATGGTAAACCTTAAATTTTTCGCACTCTAAACAAATATATATGTAATCAACCACCTCCTTTTTCATACTAGGCCAAAGGCATTGTTTCTTTACTACTGAAATTGTCTTTTGGTACCCTAGGTGTCTAGCATAAGGTAACTTGTGCATCTCATTCAACATTATACCTTTATACCATTGAGCACCTGGAACATAAATTCTTCCTTTGTACATGAGGATTCCATCCTCATTTAGATCATAATTCTTGTACTTTGGCTGCAAATTATTTTTCTCTAACTCTTATTTTATTTTCATCTAGTTGATTAAAGTTTTCAGCCTTTAAGATTCTGATTTTAAATCAATTTACATAAACTTATGGTTGTATCATGAACCCTTATGTTGAGTGCATCAAAACCTTCTTCTCCTTACCTTTTATTTGCTTAATTTCAGAGTCATAATCGGCTAGAAATTCTAGGAATCAAACTTTCTGGAATTTAAAGTTGGCTATCCAAACAAGTGCTTCAAACCATTGTGGTATGTTCTCAATTAAAATATTTTTCCCATGAGGTAATTCTTCCATATTTTAGAGCATGTATTATTTCCTCCAAATCCAAATCCTAAGTAGCATAATTCCACTCATTCTCCTTTAACTTCATTGACTTGTAACATACACATGCCCACTTTGCATGAGGAATCCTCCATGCCCCTCCTTGATTGTGTCAATGCAAACAATGAAATATTCATTTTTATCAGCTATCCTTAGTATGGGTGCACTTTTTATTAATAATTTTATATGTTAAAATGCCTTTTCATATTTATGAGACCACTCTAATTTCATACCCTTATTTTGAAAATAAGTGATAGGATGCACTATTTTTTAGAACCCTTAAATAAATTTCTAATAGTAGCATAGTCTCATGAAAGATATAAAATCTATCACATTTATGGGTTTTAGCCACTCCCTAATTTATTTTATCTTCTATAGGTCTACTACCACCTCTTCCTTCAATATTATATGACCTAGATAATGAATCTGATTTTGGTAAAATGAACATTAACTCATATTGGCATATAGCCAATGTTATCTAAATGCTTGCAACACATTCTCAAATGCTACTCATGATTTTCTTCATATTTTTAATACACAAGGATTTCATCCAAAAAGACAATGACAAACTTATCCAATATTTATGCAAAATTCCATTCATTACGCTCATGAAAACACTTGGTGCATTAGATAACTCAAATGGTACCAACACAAACTCATAGTATCCACATCAAGTTATAAATAGCGTTTTTTTAATTTATTCATCCTTAATTAGTACATGTTGGTGCCCTGATCTAAGATCAATATTGGAGAACACTTTATATCCCCTTATCTAATCAAACAAGTCATCTATCCTTGGAAAAGGATACTTGTTCTTCATTGTTACATTGTTTAGCTACCTGAAATCAACACACAACTTTAGTGTACCATATTTGATTATGAGAAAGAGTATTGGAGCAAGTGAAAAACTTGAGCACATGTACCCCTTCTTCAAAAGTTCCTCCAACTACATTAGTATTTCCTTTAGTTTTTGTGTGCTCATCCTGTATAGTTTCTTAGACACCAGGGTGGCTCCAGGCACCAAAACTATGGAAAATTCAATATTTGTTCACCACTTATCCCTTAACACACATGGATTCTTATCCCACCATCCTCTCTTGTCTAAATTGGTTTACATTTGGGTTTTTTTTATTAATATTAATGTTATTTCATATTTAAAAAACTAGGATCTCTAGCCCCAAAACATATAAACATAGGAACACTAGCCTAAATACATATTTACATAGGCACACCATCCCCAAAATATTCCTTGGCTCACAAACCTAAACATGATATGTACATCACACATAGGGGGTCCTCGTAGGGGTGTTACTCTTTCTCTCTCTCTATAATATCCCAAACAGGGACTGCTCAGCAAGGCATGCTTGAAAAAATGCATTTTTCAGGAATGGATGCTACAGGATTTGAAAAAAAGACCTGGATCCCTTATATCAATGTATCTAAGACCGAAATACAAGAGGAGGATCCAAAAAAATCACTCTAGGTGGGTTAAACAGATCTCCCACAGCTAGTTGTCTTGGTAAAGTGCCCAATGAAGGGACTGCAACAATTTATGAACGAGAAAGAGAGCAACAACGTTATTTTTATGAGCTTGAATACGTGAAGATGTAAATATCCAAAAAATGATGTTATAGCAGTAAAGAGAGTACAAACCCTTGAGGAGACAATCACTCAAGCAAGGAAATGCAAGCCTCAACAACACATGTACAAGAAAATGAAGAACACTGCTATATATGTATAAACCCAGGCTATGACTGCGCAGTCTGTCATGGAGAACTACTACAAAATGATGTAAATACATGGATATAGAAATGTATATCTCAAAATAGATGGGGGAGCAATATCTCAACCCCTGGAAACAACAATACAACAATCCTTAGAAGGATTGGCTTAAATATACACAAAATGGCAAAACTACGGAAATGCCGAAGTGGCAGTAGCAGCTGCAACTCAAGAACTGGAACTGGATGGAGATGACTGAAGATGATGAACAATATGAATAGCCCTCCTCTAATGGATCTTCCAAGTGAAAGGCTCATCCTCTCACTAAAGATCTCACCCTCCAATCAACACTGCAAACCCTTACTGCAAATGCATACTGAAAATAATGCAGTCACTAAGGGAAATTGCGCTGTAGGTGGAATAGAAAGTGTTGGCCAACTGCCAAGATCTGAAATCTACTTTGAATCCTTCCTTACTGGTCTCCCAAAGGAAAGACGGCTTCCTCCTCTGAAAAACAAGACAAGGAATGGTGTTGTGGAACCTCCACTGCAACACCCTGCAACAGAACGTTATACTTCAGCAGAAATAATGTTGTAGCTAAAGGAGATGGCTTGGCCTTGAGCCTAGATGTGGAGAAATGAAGTGAAATCCCTCAAGAGGCCTCTCAGGAAGGATAAGGAATCATAAATAGGAATTCCTTGTGCTAAACAGCATTGCAACTTTGCTAAACAGCAAGAGACTACAAATAGTCTAAACAGACCAAGAAATCAATAATCATAGACATGAATAACAATGGCTACCTTGCCCTCCTTTTAAACAAATGCAAGCTCCCTCTCCATGGGTCCCACTCATTAGGGTTTCCTCCATCAAGGAAAATTCCCTCCTCTTTCACTGCGATGTCCCACAAGATGATCTCCACCGCCTATCACTGCGTTGTTTGACTTGGTCAAACTTGACCTTGTCTTCATGCAAATGTCCTCTTTCACACATGAGGGTGTGAAACCCAACTCCACTAATGATCCCATTTCATACTAAGATGGATTTTGTTTCTATTTCTGAAATGTATGGGCCTCCTTACCCATTTATTCATCTCCTAAGTGCAAACAACAAAAATTAATATTCCATTTAGTTGCATGCTAAAAGTGGAATATTATAGTCCTCCCCTCCCAAATGTTGCTTGTCCTCAAGAAAATACAAGGATAGAACTGAGAAGTCTCCTCTTCTACCCCTGCAGCATCCTCATAAGATGAAATCCTCCAATGTTCAAGATGTTGTCCCATAAATATATCTCCACGTTGTCCCTCCAACATATGCAAACTAGCTTTTGGTGAGCATCCCAAATAGCTATCATGTAAGAAATAAAAATCTATGGAGGCAACAATGGGTTTTCTATGGGCCTTCTTGAGGCATGATATCTGACATAAATTTGGATTCAGCATCCCCATATGAATCTCCCATCCCCAAGCAATCATCCATACAAAGTGAGTTACCTCCCAACATGGAAACTCATGGAAATCTCCTTCCACCTTGAGCTCCAGAAATGAAGGTGGGATGAAAATATGAATATGGTAAGCATCATAGCCTACCCCACGCTATCCTCCTCTCCACTTTTGATAAGTGTAGAGTGTGTGTCGATCTTGGGCTGCAATGGTATTGCCCTTAAGTGGAAAAATGAAGAACAATCCTCCAAGGATCTCCCCTCCAACATTGAAGAACAAGCTGGCCCAAAACATTTCATCCATGATGAATAGGACATGGTTATCATAGAGCATAAAAATGATAAGTTTGCTGAAGGTTTTACATGATGATGCATGATACAAACAATGTCTCAAGAGGACACAGCGCAGTCTCATCCACTGCAACTTCAGAAAATAGCATGGCAAGTAATATACAAAAATAATCACATCTACTAATGAATAGTAAATGGCTGAGTGTGTCAACAATACATGATCAAACACTTGCCCATGGTTATACAATGGATGGCTATCAAACTCATGGCCCACCTCAAAAGGAAACAAATAGGTGGTTGTGGTGGCCATATCTCCTCCCATGCTCCCATTAGAACATGTAATGCAGAAAATGTGGGAATTCTCTCCCCTCAAGGACACATCCAACTCATGTGCCAATTCCCCAATCATGCTCTCAACAAGAATAGAAACAATATCAGGAAATAAAGTCATGATCAGTACAAGAATGAAGAATATACTGATGGCTTCATGTGGAGCTTGAAGATACCAACAGTCTCCTAAGTACGTGCAGCGCAGTTTTACAAACTGCTGCTTCAGGAAATTACAAGGAAAAATGTTTCTTGATACATAGTTAATCATGTATGTCATCATATGGTAAATAGTTGGATATAACAACTAAACATACATGTAATAAGAAAACATTTTCCCAAGGCCACATAAGATATGGCTGCCTCCATCATATAGTTTGGCCCAACATTGATCATGGAGCAATGTGAAGAGCTTTCCCTCTTGTGGAGCAATGCACTGCATAGTAATGGTAAGAGTATGCAAATCAATAGATGTAAAAATAGATTTCTTACCATATGCTGGAAGTAAGATGATACATGGATCCATGAGTGAGTCCTCCATAGTGTTTTTGCATGCTATGAAGGGGAATGAACCATGTGTTGTAAGAAGATCCTTCTTCTCATGCTTGGAAGCCTAAGTCAAGAAGAATATGTCATAGATGTCTCCATCCATTACCCCATCATTTTCACCTCCTCCTTGTTCACCAAGTGCATCCAATGTGAAGTGATCCTGGGGAAATTCCATCCATAAGTCCCTACTCCAAAGTGATAGCGCTGTGAGCTCATGCAAATAGGCTCCTGTCAATACAAAGCTCTGTTCTTTGACATGCTCCTTGTCAAAGACTCCTCTAGTAATGTTGCTGCAAATATGGAATACCTTCCAAGATGGAAGTGCTTCCTAATCATCCAAGGCCAAGGAGTAGCCCCTTTGCATCGTGAGAGTGCCCTCTTCTACTCCTACAACATCACACAACATGTGAGAGCAAATCTTCCCTTGCTCTCTCAAGTACAACTCAAGCAACCAAAGTGCTTGCTGCCTCCTCATGCTCCTATCATACAACTCATAT
Organism: Pinus albicaulis; assembly: GCA_034641835.2. Taxonomy (NCBI): domain Eukaryota; kingdom Viridiplantae; phylum Streptophyta; class Pinopsida; order Pinales; family Pinaceae; genus Pinus; species Pinus albicaulis. The sequence continues at coordinate 1,002,694,540 of CM076577.1, read as the reverse complement.
GATGAAGACATAATGAATGATATTAATGTCATATCAACACCATGCATCCATACTCCTTTCTGCCCCATGATGCAAGCATCCTGCCACCTCTTTTCCATCCCCATCCCCTTAGGAAGAGGATATTCCAAGTGATGACCAAACTCTTTCAAGAGGAGCCAGCGCAGCCAAGCCTCTTGTTGCCCAGTGTCATATAATTGCAAGTAGTTTTCCAGCTTCTTGCTCATCAACCACATCCACTCAATCACTTGTGGATGTCTCCTCCTTTCTTTTCCCTTGGTACTCCTCTCATGAGGGCTACCCTTCTCCCAAACCAGATCTCTCCCTTTGCATTTCATGAAAGTTTGAAATGCATCTCTTTAGAGACCTCCTAGAGAAGATATCTCACCCATGACTATGTTGAATCCACAAGGATCCAAATATGATGAAGATAACATCTCCTCTCCACCATTGTTTGACAACGCTATTGATCTCTCCAATGATGTAGTGGCTATCTCATACTCAAACTCAAGGATGGTTTCATAGTTTTTCATAGGAGTGTCAGGGTTTGTTTCATCCTCCAAAAGTTCACACTCCAACCTCAAGGGTTGTGTGCAACTCAACAGAGATGTATGAGGATGATGGTTCATCTCCTCCTTGAACCATTTGCACAGTGCAGTGCAATCATGTTGCTCTAGATCAGCAATGTGTGTTGATTCTTGGTCATTAATAAATGAACTCCCACAATCCTCTAGATGATTTTCTGAAATAGAAGGTGGAACTTCAATCATACCTTGGTGGAATTTTGGATCTTCTTGTAAGGCTGCAATAGTTTTCTCCTCCAATGAAATGGCTGCCTCATTTGTAGATGTAGAAGGTTGCTCTTCCAAGGCTGTGATAGCGTTGGTACAAGTCTCTGCCCATGATGGTGTGAGCTCTCTCTCCTTTTTTCTTTCTCCATCAAAGGTTTTGATCAACTTTTGAGTGAATTCTGAAAAAGTTTTCACCCTTGTATGGCTCAAGTGGCTGAACCACCAGACATTGGCTTCACCCCCCAAGTGCAGTGCTGTAACTTCTACTGCCTCCCTCTCTACCACTGGATGTAGTAGGAAGAATGCCACAAGCTTTCTTGCCCAAGCTCTTGTTGTATTTGACCCATCAAATGTAGAAAATAGGAATCTATTGCCTTTGATCTCCCTTTTGCTGCAGGACCTCCTCTCCTCCTTCTGCTGAATAAAATGTGGGAGGGCTATAGTCTCCTTGAATGCTCTAGAATGAGATTTGTATTCACCCAAGTATTGACTTAGAACCTGATGATCCAAGTATCTTTCATGCTTGTCTTCTTCTTCTTCTTGAGGATAGGAAGTGCATGGTCCTTCCTCTTCTTTTTGCTCCTCCTCTGTGGAGAGGCTCTTCTTAGTTCTGAAAACTGATGAGAGTAATCTCATCTTCTTCATCATTTTTATCTTCTTCTATCCTCTTTGACTAAAACTCACAGGCTGAGCCAAGATGGCAGCTTTGATACCACTATAATATCCCAAATAGGGACTGCTCAACAAGGCATGCCTGAAAAACGCATTTTTCAGCAATGGCTGCTACAGGATTTGAAACCAAGACCTGGATCCCTTATATCAATGTATCTAAGACCGAAATCCAAGAGGAGGATCCAAACAAATCACTCTAGGTGGGTTAAACAGATCTCCCACACCTAGTTTTCTTCGTAAAGTGCCCAATGAAGGGACTTCAGCAATGTATGAACAAGAAAGAGAGAAACATCATTATTTTTATGAGCCTGAATATGTGAATATGTAAATAGCCAACAAGTGATGTTATCACATTAAATAGAGTACAAATCCTTGAGGAGACAATCACTCAAGCAAGGCAATGCAAGCCTCAACAACACATGTACAAGAAAATGAAGAACACTTCTATATATGTATAAACCCAGGCTATGACTACGCAATATATCATGGAGAACTACTGAAAAATGATGTCAATACATGGATATAGAAATGTATAACTCAAAATAGATGGGGAAGCAAGATCTCAACCCCTAGAAACAACAATACAACAATCCTTAGAAGGATTGGCTGAAATATACACAAAATGGCAAAATGCAGAAATGCAAGAGTGGAAATAGCAGCTGCAACTCAAGAACTGGAACTGGATGGAGATGACTGAAGATGATGCACAATCTGAATAGACCTCCTCCATTGGATCTTCCAAGTGAAAGGCTGATCCTATCACTGAAGAACTCACCCTCCAATCAACATTGCAAACCCTTACTACAGATGCATACTGAAAATAATGCAGTCACTAAGGGAAACTGTGCTGTAGGTGGAATAGAAAGTGTTGGCCAACTGCCAGGATCTGAAATTTTCTGTGAATCCTTCCTTACTGATCTCCCAAAGGAAATAATGCTTCCTCCTCTGAAAAACAAGCCAAGGAATGGTGTTGTGGAACCTCCACTGCAACACCCTACACACAACGTTATACTTCAGCAGAAATAATGTTGTAGCTGAAGGAGGTGGTTTGGCCTTGAGCCTAGATGTGGAGAAATGAAGTGAAATCCCTCAAGAGGCCTCTCAATAAGGAGAAGGAATCCTAAAAAGGAATTCCTTGTGCTAAACAGCATTGCAACTCTGCTAAACAGCAGGAGACTACAAATAGTCTAAACAAACCAAGAAATCAATAATCATAGACATGAATAACAATGGCTGCCTTGCCCTCCTTTTAAAAAAATGAAATCTCCCTCTCCATGGGTCCCACTCATTAGGGTTTCCTCCACCAAGGAAACTTCCCTCCTCTTTCACTATGATGTCCCACAAGATGATCTCCACCTCCTATCACTGCGTTGTTTGACTTGGTCAAACTTGACCTTGTCTTCATGCAAATGTCCTCTTTCACACATGAGGGTGTGAAATCCAACTCCACTAATGATCCCCTTTCATACTAAGAGGGATTTTATTTCTATTTCTGAAATGTATGGGCCTCCTTACCCATTTATTCATCTCCTAAGTGAAAATAGCAAAAATTAATATTCCATTTAGCTGCATGCTAAAAGTGGAATATTACACACTCTCTCTCCCTCTCTCTCTCACACACACACACACTCTTCCCCATCCCACCTTCTCTCTCTCTTCCCCCTCTCTTTAAACCTTCCTTCTCCTACCTTGCTCTATTTCTCACTTTCCCCCTCCCTCCCTCGCTACCACCCCATCCTCTCTCTCTCCCCCTCTGCCCCCCACAACTCTCTCTCTCTCTTCCCCCTTCCCTCCCTACCCCCCCCCCCCGCCCCCCACCCATTCTCTTTCTCTCTCACTCACTCACACTCTTTAGTTTGCAATGAAAAAATTTGAGGTTTGGGCTACACATACCTAAAAATATCCATTTCTCAAAATACATCTCTATTTCTCTATTTTTTATCTTATTTTGTATAAGCTAGACAAATCCATTGTCCATGAAACTATAGACACATATAAAGTCAATTGTGCAATCTCCATTTTTTTTCTTTTTTTGGGGGTAAACACCCATAGGGGGATTTGAACATTGAATCTCACAATTTACATAGTACTTCATAACACGATGATCACCAATTGATCCACCCCCCATGGGATAAATATTATTTAAAAATAAGAATATTATTTTTTTTTATTTTAATATATTTTTTCCTTGACATATATCAAGATCTTAAAATACATCCTTACTTTATTTGTGTTATAAATTTTTTCCCCTTAACCATTTGAAAAATATTTATATGATGCACTAGTGTAGAGTAAGATCAACAATCTAAAAAAAAATGATAATGTTATAACCCTTTTACTAATGGAAGGATTTGTAATTTCAAGGATGTAATGACTAAAATGAAATTATTTGCACACCCAATATTCTTTTTTATTAGTATAACATAAACAAACCCAAATACAATACACTTTTGTAAGTATTATCAAATTCAACTTATTCCAAACTTGGAGATAGAGGTTAAGAGGATATCTCAACAATATCCAACAAACCCCAACCAATTATAAAGTAAGAATTAACTCTAATAGCCTCCCTTAAATCTTACATCACAAAGAACAATATTGAAATCACATAAAAAAATATTTTTTGACTTTTAGTCTCTATCTAATCTTATCTTCATCATCATTTCTATCCACTTCTAAACTCCTCAACCATTCGTTTTGATTTGTCACGTCATTAATTGAAGATACAATTTCTCATTAATTTTTCCTTTTTAAGGACTGGCGATCTTTGATGTACTTCCATTTGTCAAAGTGTATAGCTCGTTGTATTTGGCAGAAAAAATGGTGTAGATATTGAATCATTCTATTGACATAGTTCCATTTTTCGAAATACATAGTGTTTTGTATCTTCCACTAATGTAGGAAATCAGTCTAGATATTTAATGTATCTAGCAATCAATCTTAGAATGTAAACTTTTACAAACCCACAAACACTTAAAGATTGCATAACTAGTTTTTATTGTTCTTGGGTTACCGAATACTCCATGAACCACAAGTTGTAACAAACATACATTAAGAACCACCAGCTTAAGTTATTTTACTCTATTCAATAAGAGGTTATCCATAATTCATTTCAAAAACCAAAATAAATATAATATACATAACCAGTAACTTTATTATATAAAAGGAAGAGAAGCTTTGTATTGAATTAATTAATGTTGTCAAAATCTAGTGAGTCTTAAAAGATGGCATTTTGTGAGTATTTAGAGATAGGTATGTTGAATGATTATTTTGTTTTTCCATTTAGAAGATATTTGGCATATATTTTACAATTCATTATTGTATGTCCATGTCTTCTATAGTAGAAACATTCAATTGAACTCTTTTATTTATTTATTCTTCCATTGGAAAATAGTGTATGTTCGTCTTATGAATTGAATTTTGTCTCCTTCAATTCGAGGCTCTTTTCTTTTGCTAATATTTCTCCCATAATTTTATCTAGTGTTCAAGAGGAAAATTGAATTAAAGTAAAAATAGCATTGCCATACTTTAAAAATAGAATGTTAAATAAAATTGTCTTTGCATCTTCATCGTCACCTTTAGTGCCAATTTCCACCAACTTACTTATAAGGGACTTTAGATCATTTATTTGAGTACGAAAGAATACTCATCATGCATTTTAAGTTTTAATAATTGTAACTTTAATGAAAACTTTTCATTTACAATTTTTTCACCAAATATCTTACTCAATTTCTCCCATATTTTTGTAGATGATTTTTCTAAATCTATAATATGTAGTTGATAATATGAGAGAGACAATCTAATTATAATTTGTATCCTCTTTTTTCTCCCATTCAATTAATTTCTTGGAATTTAAATTTGTTGTTTATGTTCCCTTTACTGTACTCCATAAATTCTTATGCATCAATTACATTTGAATCTTTACCTTCCAAGTATGGAAATTAAGGAAACTTTTCAACACCTACATACTCATGTTCATAAAGTGAAATTGATGTCCAAAATGATTACCTTGTGTAGTAGCAACAACCTCATCAGCAAGAAAACACTCAAAATCATATTCATCATGACTTCTCCAAAGAATTTTATTTCCTTGGCTCATGATGATGAGGTAACCATCTTGTTTATCGCAAATCTAGTATTTCAAGCTCTTCCCTTATGATTTACAGCTACCAGCATGTATTTCATTAGAGTCAAATCAACACCCTATGGAGCTGTAAAGTGTCAAATGGTTATACACCCTCCTCGACACAAAATGGTGTCAATGTGGTCACTTGATTCTTATCTCTTTGTTGGAGAGACAATCATACTATTATTTATTCATTCCTCTAGAAATTCCATGTTTTTCTTGCAAGGAACAAGACATTCCATTTACATTAGAGTTGGGGAACCTAATCTTAATGACACAGAGAGATATATCTGAAATTAGGGCCCATATGAAAGAACCATTACAACCATTAACGCACCCACTATATTGTTAATAAATTGATATTTGGTGAAACAATTGTTCGGGGGATGATAAAATGTTGCAAAAATATTCAAAGTTAGCCTTCGTGGAACTATTTAGTCTATGTCTGATCATATTTTCTTGTTGCCGCTGCTACAACGCCCTCCAAAATTTTGCTACATTCGAATTTTGAAGCCTACCTACTATCATACCAAGTGTTGCTTTCAATTAAAAATTTCTATTTCATGTTATCTTACATGTTTCAAGTGTCCTTGTCTTTCCTAAGTGTCATCATATCATTAAGAACATTCATAATGCACTTCACAGTATTAATACATTTCTTCATCATAAAACAACACGTTTGGTTGCAAATGCACATATTTTGTATGTTGTACTTGGAGAGTGTTTGTAAATTGGTGTTTTGATGTATACTTCTTAGTATTGGGTCATTTCCAAGTTTTACTAATGATTTGGTACATGTGGCACTTGCTTTTACTCAAACTCATTATGTTTTGTCACGCCCTATCTTTTGGACTTTGACAAATTTCGGCTTTCGCAAACCTTCCTACTAGGCAAGGAAGAGCACACAATCCATTCCTAAGCCTCATTCGGACCCCTCTTTCTTGTTGAATATGTGTCATGCGCCCAAGCTAAGCCTTCCTTCCCTATTGGGTGCACAACGCACTCCTAAGACACAAACTCTCCTTGTCCTTCGAAACTATGCCCTTATACAAGCATCTCTTCCAATTAAGTGCGTGGTGCACCAAAATTGAGCATAAAGCCTCCCTTGAGTCCTAACATTGCACCCTATTCCCTCTTTGTGGTTTATACCTCCTCATTTGAGTGCAAGGCACACCAACAAGTATCATTGAGATTCCTTGTCCCTTAAAAATGTGTCTTGTGCTCTCCATGAAGCCTCTTATTCTTAGTGGAGTACACAACACATCCTTAGTCCTAAGCACCCAGCCCTCATCCCTTGATAGTGTGCCCTATGCCCAAAAACTTCATTTTCTCTCCCCACCCACATTGTTGACTCTCAGTCGAAATATTTGTATGAAACATGTTAGAATAGGATATTTTCGGGCTGATGTTTTCTTACCATGAATGATCTTACTTGTAGGTTTTTTTCTTAATGGTATGGAAAGGATGCATGAGCATATTTTTCAAAGGAAATAGGATAACGAAGAACTCAAGAACAAAAGAACACATGATGCAACAATTCAAAGAACATTGAATCTTCATTATCAAAGTGATTCATAAAGACTCCATATGGTTTGATACCCTTTGGAGGGTAGAATGCATAACAAAGAGAAATGTGTATCAAGCATTAAAGATATAAGAGGAAACATTATCATCTTCAAATAAATTCAATATCTCAAGTAACCATGGGTCCAAATGATCATGTTTGTGGTTTGCCGTGTTGTCACCACATGATGATGCGGAAATAATGATGTCATTTTGTAAATATGAATATGTGGAAGTCCAAGAGCCATATATGGAAAAAATATCCACATAGATAAGTCTAAATGTCACATATATAGAAGTCCAAAAAACACAAATAATTCCAAAAGGCATGTTGAAGTTCAAAATTCATTTGGAAGTCCAGAGGTTATTGAGAATTCCAAAGCTCGTTAGAAGTTAAAAAGTCTTGTGGGAAGCTTAAGAGTCATGGGGATATGAAGAGTCATGCCTCTAGTTATAAAAGGAGCCTCATTACTCAAATAAATGAATTTTCACCTTGGCTTCCCCCACAAGGGATTAGATAGACAAATATTGTTCTTTTAGAGAGAAAGTAGTGGCTCTAACGCTCCACTATTGGAGCTAGTGGTGCTCATGTATCTTAGAAATTTTTCGTAATTCTTGAAGGCTACTTTACCAACACATCTTCATGCATAGATCATGGATATTTTAATAATGTTCTTTTAAAGTTTGCATTTTATGTTGGAATTCGCACGTACTAAAGAAATTGAACTATTTTGGTGGCTTTGGTGCTTAAATTGTTGAAAGTGTGTTGTGATTATTATAACAAACATTGCATCTATATGAACTATTTCGTTTGATGACTAATGATTCTTCCTTATTTATATGTGCGTGTCTTTACTAGAATAGTTCTATTACTTTTATTTTAGAGACTCACTTTTGTTCCTTGCAGTGAAGGAACCATGATATATTTGCAATCAAACACTCTACAAGGCTTACTTTATCTTTCATTCAAAAGCACGTGCATGCTAATTGTTTAATCCAAGGAAAATATTTAAGTAATGGCAGTCGAGCCATATTCCAGGTGGGACTCCTATACCAAACGGTGTGAGGTCTAGTTGGGACTTCATATCAAGGAGATCGACTGTATTTTGGTGGGATCCAACACCATCAAAATTATGGCTCTAGAAGGATGGAAACCACGTTTTTATGGCTGAAAATTTACCTCACCCCAACAATGAAGCATTTGTGCAAGGTAGTAATAGTATGATTTCAACTCCAACTCCCACTCCTAATATTAGATAATATTCTCATCTTTGTCTGGAACAAACCTTTGAAGTTACTTATGATCAACTCTGGACAATCCAACCAATTACTTGTCAGTTCACAATGGCTCTTGGATTACTTCACATTGCTCATAATATTCCTCATAATCCAATAAAGAAATATACAACTCGTACTGCTGTACTGGTTTCATCGGTGGATGATTTGGTTATTTCCACACTTTAAGAGTTAGTAGAACCTTCATCAGAGAAAATTTCATTTTGATTACATGTGTTAGGTTCTCAATTAATGCATTTGAAGTCATATTTAATGCTGATAAGAAAATTTCTAAGGAACCACTGACAAGTGAAGCTCCTCTTTAGTCTACCACTGGTCGATATAACTTGAGGATCAAAGAATCAATTTCTCACCAAGAGTTGGAGAAAAAACTATTAAGAAAGATTCTACCACCAAAAAATCCTTCTCAAAGTATGCAGAACAAGTTTGGAAGTGTTTTTTTTTCTCATAACACTTCCGCAAACAATAAGAATAAGTCCATCGTTCCATAAGTTTATAACAAAGCTACACCTCCTGATACTTCAACACTTCCTATTATAAGCGAAAGTATTGATTATAACATCATTGAATATATGAAGAGAGATCATTCTAACATTTCAATCTTTGAGCTCTCAAATATAAAAGGTCAGCTCAAACTGATTTTCCAAGCATTTTCATCACATCCTCTGTGAGTTGATAAAGTCTTTGCTTCTCATACTATGTCCAGTAAGTCTCTTGGTATTCTCAAATTTGTAGTTAATGTTGTAAATTCAAATACTAACACTTTATGCCCTCCCTTTCTCCTAACGTTTGAAATATTTAATTATAATGTCCATAATTTTTTGGTTGATTCAGGTGCATCTGCAAATGTAATGCCTTTGTCTATTCCCAAAAAAATTAGTGCCAAATGGGATAAAACTGATCCACAAATCATTCAACTAGATATATCATTGGTCCAGGTAATTGGTGAGCTCAATAATGTTATTATTCACTTTTCGTCATACCATAGAGTGCACCAATGTGTCAACATTTTCATTGTCGTCGTTCCTGAAGATTAGGGTTTACTTCTAAGTAGATACTGGTTTAGTAACTACAAGGATATTTCTCAATAGACTGGACACATATATGGCTTCCATATACGAGTAAAAACAACCAAATTCAAGTAGAAAGCAAGCCTTACATGAAGTACAATGTGACACCCCTTGAAGGACACAATGATCTAGTCAAACTTGCAGACATTATTTTTGGAAATTGTTTCTTAGAGACTGATCAGAGGTGTCACCAAGCTTAGCCATCACCCGTCCCATCAAATACACAATTGGAGCTCCTTCCTTGCAGTCCAACTAGTTCAAATGAATCTTGTAATATAGATGTAAATAGTAGTAATAATGTGGGAACTAGCTTAGTAGCTACTAATTTTTGGACTTTGTATTTTGATGTTTCTAAGACTCAGGATGGCTCTAGAGCTATTTGTGTTCTTAAGACCCACATAACAAGAGGTAATTTTTATCATTTCGATTTGACTTCGAGTGCATAAATAAAACTGCCAAATATGAAGAACTTGTTCTCAGAATAAAGAAAGCCATCGACCTCAAGGTGTAGGTCCTTAAGGTAATTTTTGATTCAAAGGTTTTCACCCATCAGATACGTAATATTATCCATTGTGTTTCACCAAATTTAAAAACTACCAACAAGAGGTATGGAAAATTATTTCTTATTTTAAAGAATTTAATATCATTTATGTTTTTAGAGTTAGAAAAGTTGCCATAGATACATTAGCTAATGCGACTACTAGGATGTCAGCTTTAAGAAATTGTTTTTCTATAGAGATTATTTATGAGCCATCTGTTCTTGATAACGTAACTATTTTTTGTGTTTTCAATGGAAACCAACAGATACTGCACTTTATGGACAATGCGGACGTGTTTAAATATTTGACCATTGAAGAAGATGGGTACGATAAGGCTTTGCAAGAAGCAGTTGAAGAAACGAAAGGGAATATTATGTCCAAAGGTGTGGTGTCTCTATAAAATCTTTATGACCTACAAAACCATTTTAGAGGGCTTGTTAACACTATGAATTAGAGCTAAAATTTATCATGTGAACAAGTCAATCTAGTAACTCAATATGATATGAAATATGTAAACCTTGGTACATGTTATTCTCCACAAGAACGAAAAACATTTATTCTCCTTTTCAAAAGGTACTATGATGAGTTTTCACATACATGTGACGTTTCAATAAATATGATACACAAATTATCCATCAGGTTATTCCTATTAAAGAAGAGGTAAAGTTGTTTTAACAAAAACTGAGGAAATTTCATCCAACGCTTGAGCCGTGATCCAAAAAGAGTTAAGGAATTTTTTGGATGCTCGGATCATCTTCAAAGTAAGGCATTCTACTTCAGTTTCCAACTTGGTCCTTATGAGGAAAAATTTTGGTGAAATATTCCTGTGTGTCGAATTTTGCAACCTCAATCAGGCATCAAATAAAGATAATTTCTCATTTCCATCTATGGAACAGGTACTCCAAACAGTATCTAGGTCACAAATTTTCTTGCTACTAAATGGGTTATTCGAATATAATTGGGTACTAGTAGTAGAACCTGATTGTCTAAAAACCACCTTCAGGGCAAAGTGGGGGAATTTTACCTTTAAGCGCATGTTGTTAGGAATTATCAATGCTAGTGTTACATTTCTAAGGGCTATGGACATTGCTTTTCGTGGCTTAATTGGAAAAAGTGTTGTAGTCTATTTGGATGATGTGATTGTGTTTTTTAAAATGACATCAAATCATGTGCGTCATATAAAAAAAATATTTGAGTGATGTTGTAAGTATGGGATTTTTTTGAATCCCAAAAAGAGCATCTTTCATGTGTCGGAAGGTACCCTCTTAAGACAAATCATTGCAAAGAGAGAGATCAATGTTGATCTGGAAAGGGTAAAAACTATAGCTCAAATCCTTTTTCCTGTAAACAAGAAATATATGAAATATTTCATGGGAAATATTGATTTCCTACGTAACTTTATCTATGAATATGCTTATATTGTCAAGCAATTGCAAGAGATGATAAGGAAATATGCAATTTATAAATGGGACAAAAGGGAAAAGGATTATTTTTTCCATATCAAACATGTTATCATGGATGCTCTTGCATTATTTAGTCCAGATTATGGAAAGGATTTCCTGTTATATACCTTTTCTTCTAATTCATCCATTGCACCTGTGTTGACCCAAAATGACAATGAAGGAATTGAACGACTTATTTCCTTCATGAGTGTCGGTTTACAAGGGTCAGATTTGAATTACCCTGCTATTGATAAACAAGATTAAGTAGTCTATAAGGTATTTAAGCATTTCAGGGCCCATCTTCTCAATTCTCACATGATTGTATATGTGCCTTATCCAACAGTCAAAATTCTCTTTGTCACAACAAGAGCTGGGTGAGAAGAGGGTGAACTAGATGACATTTTTATAGGAATATGATTTAGAGTTCAAGCTATTTCATACTATGAAGGGCCATGAAATTTTTCGACTCGCAGTAGAAGAAATAGATGCTCTAGAAGAAGACCTTTCATGATAGGAACAGGATATAAATACATACAACATTAAACAAGTCCCTCCAACAAGTTCAATACCGCCTTGGTATTCTAATATATGGAAATATCTAGAACATGGCATCTTGCCCATGCATTTATTGAATAAATAGAAAAGGGAAATCCATCTTAAAGATCTATCTTTCCAACTCATGCATGGAGTGCTTTTCTAAAAGCACCATAATGGTGTCCTACTAAGATTCGTAGAGCCTCAAGATAGAGAAAGGGTATTAAGTGATTTTCATGACATACCAGCAGGTGGAAACTTCATGAGTGATACAATTTCACATAGAGTAATGAGGGTCAGTTACTATTGGGCCACTCTATTTAAGGATTCCCATGTTGATGCTCGAAAGTGCCCAACGTGCCAAATATGCATTGGTCGAGATCCAAATTCAGTCACCCCATTGGTACTAATAGTAGTTGAGGAAACTTTCCAACTGTGGGGATTAGATACTATAGGTGAGATATGTCCACACTCATTGAAGAAACACTAATACATTTTAATAATGACATATTATTTTACTCAATGGGTTGAATCAATTCCATTAAGGCAAGTCAATGACTAGGAAATCATCTAATTTATGAAGCATAATATCATAACTAGGTTTAGTGTTCCAACATCTCTTGTCTTTGATAATGAAACTTACTTTTCCTCGTTTAAAATCTATGAGTTTTCATTAAAAAATGGTATTTTTTTGAAGCATGCATCTAACTTTTATCCATATGGAAATGATTTAGCAGAATCAACCAATAAAAACCTCATTTTCATAATCAAGAAAATCATCTTCTCTGGAAAAAGGAATTGCCACAATGATTTGGTGAATGCATTATGGGATGAGCGTGTAACCCCCAAACCTTCCCTTAAAACATCACCATACTTCCTTGTATATGGTAAAGAAGTTATCCTGCCACCAAACATGTTTCTCCAAACCTTGCAACTTTCCCAAGAGTCCCAAGGAAAAAAATGTTTTTTGGTTCAAAGAAGGATAGATACCTTGCTTAAACTTGAGGAAGAAAGGCTCAAAGTCAAAGAAATATTTGTCGTGCACCAAAACTACATCAAGTGCTAGTTCAATAAGAAATCTACAAGGAATAAGGTTTTCGATGTGGATGACTTAGTATTGAAGTGGGATAAATCCCATAAAGAGAAAGGCAAACACATGAAGTTTCAATATCTTTGGATAGGTCCCTTTACTATCGAAGAAAATCTCAGTCATAATGTCTTCAAGACGAAATCCTTAGATGGGAGGACTAACTCTCGTCCTGTTAATGGCCAAGATCTCAAACACTATTTTTAGTAGAAACTCTAAGTTGTGTTCCTTTGTACAATTTTGTTTCTTTGTCTTTTACCGTTAGTATTGTGTTTTTCATGTTGAGTCATGTTTTGTATTATCTTGTTTTGTCTTGGTCCTTGTATATAAATAAGACCTTGTGTGAAAGAGTGTGTATGCATTTGAATGAATATGTGGTGGAATAGAAAAGGGTTGTGATATCCAAAACACTTGGCTATATGTTAGTTCTTCTTCTTTATTTGGGAAGATGTCATAGGTCAAGGAAGTTTAGATGTAAAATATGATACATTCAAGAGGACAACCTTGAGTAAACCTATGATACCCATATTCATTTAGCATCCCCACTCCTCAAACTTGGTGTTGAATCTGTCTACTGTTTTACTTGCTTATCTAATCAAGTAAAGAAATGATAAGGGAAAAATATATAGTGAGAAAACCTATATCATAGGTTATATACATACTTCTTTAAGGGGAACCTCTTATGCTCATAATAAGTTAGGATCCCTCTTCCACCTCATTGAAATAATAAATTCCTAATCATAATCCTTCTAAATAAATAAATAAAGGGTGAAAGAAGAGAAAGGCTTCCTACAGAGAGACTTGAAGCAAGTAATTTTGTCAGGGTACTCAATATACTCACTGGCAGTGAAGCAATTCTTATGCTCATGTAGCAACTCTTTCAGGGCACATATCAAGCCTACTGGAAACATAGCAACACAAAATATGAAACTCTTTCTTTGAATGTATTAAACTCATGATAATACATTACCCTTTCTTAGATTGAAACAATTATGATATGGCATAATCTCTTATGTGTTGGATCAAGGTAAGGAATGGTGAATACTACATCTATAATCAGGTTGAGTGGAAAGGCAAGGCAATCCAATTGATGAATCAGTACTTCCTGAAGGGATAAAATTATACTGGAAGAAATTCCTAAGCAGAGAAGGTGAATTTCACCCATTGTGTCACCCAGTGCTTTCACTGTTACAACACCCTTCAAAATTTTTCTACATTCAAATTTTTGAGCCTACCTACTGTCATATCAAGTGTCGCTTTCAGTCACCAAGTATCATTTTATGTTATTTTAAATGTTTCAAGTGTCCTTTTTCTTTCCTAAGTGTTAGTTCATCATTAAGAACATAAAAAATGCACTTCACAGTCTTAATACATTTATTCATCATACAATGACACGTTTGGTCGCAAATGCACACATTTTGTCTGTTGTACTTGGAGAGTGTTTGTAAACTAATGTTTTGATGTATACTTCTCAATATTGGGTCTTATCCAAGTTTTATTGATGATTTGGTATGTGTCACTTCCAAACTCATTATATTTTACCGCACCTTATCTTCCAGACTTGACAAATTTCAGCTTCCGCAAACCTACCTACTAGGTAAGGAAGAGAACAAAACACACTCCCAAGCCTCACTCAGACCCCTCTTTCTTGTTGAAGATGTGCCCTGCGCCTAGACTAAGCCTTCCCTCCCTCTTGGGCACACACCACTCTCTTAAGCCACAAACTCTCCTTTTCATTCTGAACTATGCCCTTATCCAAGCCTCTCTTACAATTGAATGTATGGCTTTCCAACAGTGTACATCAAGCCTCCCTTGAATCTTGAAATTATGCCCTACGCCCTCTCTGTGCTTCAAGCCTCCCAAATTGAATGTATGACCACTACAAGGAAAATACCCTCTAGCGGAGGTTATAAAGGAGGTTTCTAGTGTTATAAAATTGGCCAAAATTGTCAAAAAAATATTTGCTACAACATCTTTTTATGGTTACGGAGGTTTTGGTGGAGCTTTTAATGGAAATTCAACACAACTAAAAAACTGGGTGGCTGGAGGTTACTACGGATGTTTTTTTCATCGATGCGCTACTAAGGTTTCAACGCACTGGTGCATGTCATCTAGAAGGTGGCCCGGGGCTATCAAGGTATAAAACCGCACTGGGCATAGTGTTGGTGATACAACACATGGAGCCATTCTAAGTGGTCTTGGGATTTGTGTGATGCCCATAGGTCGTCTCAACGCACCGGTACATAGACTTATAGAAATGCATCGGTAAGTTGTATCAGAAAAACGCACCAAGATTTATAATTGGTATTGGTATTTGTGTGGTGTGTTGGAAATATTGTCATTGATGGCAAAGGAGCACAAAGGAGCAGCACCAAGACAAGGGAGCAGATCAGATTCAGATGGAATTGTTGCAGAGATGTCACACAGGGTTTAATGTATCAGTGGGTTGTAGCTGCCCATTTGGGGTTTTACTGTAATGGAAAACGATGGATGAGAACCACAGAAATTGAATATAGAGGTTAAAACATAGAAGAATTGATTGTGAGGATTTTTGCCTCTGTTTTATAAATTGCAGAATTTTGTGTATCTGTATATACTTGGCAAATTTCCCGAAGGGTTCATCTCTTTGAATTCATTGAATTTATGGTATTTCTGTGTAGATTGTGAAGTGTGTAGAATTAACTTCTTTATAAAGGAGTGGAAGAGGATTTGAATGTGTATTAGCCTCTATGTAAAGATGAAGAAGGAAGGTTCCAGAGAAATTGAATTTAAAACTGAAATCCGGCGGAAATCCGGCTTCAAACGCAATTTAAACAGAGTTTGCAGGTTAAGTGGTTTTGAAGGAAACCAGACACTGTTGTCGCACAGCCTTTGAGTTGTGAGCGATTTTTCCCATTTCGAACACGATCGAATGATATTGTGACACGTCACAAGCACAATACCACCCATTTCACGTTGCTTTTGGGTGATAAAGTTCTGGGGTCGATTGAACGTTATTACCGTCCGATTAGATCTGTGGAAGATCCGATGGAGTTCGTGTTAAAGGATGCATGGGGGTTAAAAAGGTGTGGGACCAGTGAAGGCAGCAGCAAAGGATAAACCTCGTGCACATCGGCTAAGCGCAGTTAACGTTGATCTGGGATCAACAGTACCGTGGGGGCACAAACAGTCCGATGATTAACCCAAGGGGGTGCCTCCGTAGTTGACCTGCCCATCGGGCGTTGACCATAGATCGACGGCTATCATTAACTACAGTAGCACAAGCCCGATGATCTTTCCATACTAAGGAGTGCCTCCGCAGTACCGTGAATCTAATTTAATAATTCGAGCGCCTTTTTGAGGTCCGGTGCCATACATATTGTGGGGCCAATACATTTTGTTGACATGCTTTGTTTTAAAGAAAACAATATATAAAGAGAGGAATGATCAAAGGTGTGGGACCGACGTAAACAAACAGATGAAATTAAAGGAATGCGATGCGATCGATAGATGCGATTCGATGTGATCGCATATCGCAATCGAGGCAAGAGAAAATCGCACAAACACAGTGGTCACAGAAAATGCGAAGTTCGATATGATGACGTGACAAGTGATGTGGCAAGTGACGTGGCAAGTGATGTGGCAACTGACGTGGATCTGACCCCACAAATCCCAAATAAATCAAGATGACGTGGAAAGATGATGTGGCAGTGACGTGGAGATGACATGGCAAGGTGACATGGCACGATGACATGGATATGACGTGGATCTGGCCCACATATCGCAAATCGCAAGATCGGAGGGGTGAAGATCGTAAGAGAAAAGTTGCGATGCGATGCAAGCGATGGATGCGATGTGATGGATAGTAGCGATGTGATGTAATCGCATATCACATATCAGACATGATATGGGTACGCACGGTATGAAAAATGATATTGCGATAGTCGATATTGCGATGCGCTGAATAGAAGCGATGCGATGTGCTGATGTAAAGAGACACGTGGCAGCCCAGTGCTACATCGCACATAGGCGATACAAATTCCTTCGCATACCACGAAGTGTAAAGGAGCCAGATGTGATGCAACTCAAAATCATTATTTAAAGAGATTTCAAGTCGAGTGTAAGTTTTTTTCCTTTGTAAATCATTTTGAAGAGAAAAAGGAGGATTATAACATAAAACATAAGGAAACTATGAACGCGGGTAGAAAGTCTCGGGTAAGGACCCAACACAGAGAAAAAGGCAGAACCGAGTGTTTAGAAGAACAATGAAGGCTGAACGTTGTGGGCACGAGAAAGAGAGTGTAATGTTCCCACTTAGCCTTAGCTAAGAGGAACATTCAATTTTGTTTTAATTTATGTTTCATGAATAAATGAATAAAGGAGGACATGTAAAACTCCTAAAAAGTCTAAATAAATCAATGCCCATGTGAACAAAGACAAATCAGGGCCATGTAAATAATCACTTGTAGGTGTGAAATAGGTTTGAGCTAAATACTAGGTCAACCTTGACCAAATCAACAACGTTGTCTAGGTTCATTTCATCTCCAAAAGGGACAGCGCAGTGCTAGAAGGAAGCCTCTCATGTGAAAAAGGCTAACTCATCAAGATGGTTTAGGGTTTACAAAATCTTTCTCATCTTATAAAAGGAAAAGGAGGGCAGCAAGAGAAGGTTGTTGATTGATCACATTTCTGAGTATTTGTCTGCTGAGACAAATACCATTCTCTGTTGTTTAGTGGAGGATTATATTTGGAATTCCTATGCGGGAATTTCACCTCTTCCTTTGAGGATTATTGGAGGAGTGTTTGTTGAATTGAACCACTATCAGGCTTGAGGCCAAGCTCCATCTTACATTACAGCGCTGCTCATCTTGAGGGTTGAGCTGTCTTGTGAGTTGCAGCAAGTGGGAGTCTAGATCTCCAGAGATCTAGTGTATTTTGGGAGCCTCTTTCCCAAGGAGTGGGTCCTTTGACCTCCTGGAAGAGTGCCTCATTTCTTTGTGCTTCAGATATGAAATTTTACAGTAGTTTTATGTGTCATTTGAGCTACAGTGTTGTTCCCATGAGTAGACTGCGTTATTTATGTATGAGGGTTTTCATGGTGTCTTGCTCATAGTTTAGATCAGAGATCTCTAGTGCTGGGATTTTCCTTCCACTTGGTGATCCATGGATTAGCTGGCTGATCTATGTTCTATTTAGATCTGATCCATTGTAATGAAATTTTATATTCAGAAATTTACTGCAGCAATTTCCAGATCTGCAACTTGTTTCTCAGATATACTCTTATTTATGCATGCTTTTGTCAAAATTCCAAGTGGATCTTGAAGAGAAGACAATCTAGCTTCCAGATCTGAAATAGATCTGATGTTTTGTCCACAGATATGTCCTAGATCTAAGTTGTAACTTCCAGCTGCTGAAGCTCCTTAAAAATAACGCTGTTGAGCCATTTCTGCAAATGTACATGTGTTAAAGCTCTCTTTTCTGAATATTCTTGTTGTATTGTCTCATGCATTCTACTGTAGAGTGAAAGAGCTTAATCTTAATGCTGATTTGCTATTGTATTACTGAAATATGAATCTCCTTGCTGATCTCCACTGAACATCTGATAAAACTGCTCAATTTCTGAAGCAGTGTTTGCATTTGGCTGCAGCCTCCCTCTTTGGGTGCTTTCTAGCTAGTCTAGTTTTTGGGAGAACTGTTTAATGTATCTAAACTAATTTTTTTAAGATGAAATTCCATATATAAGTCCCATACAGCACAAATAATAGGAACCAAGTCCTAATCTGCGTTATTTTTTCACATTTTTACTTATACAGTGTTTCTCTTGAGCACCTTGTTGAATTTCCTGAAAAAGGATCATTACAGTGGTATCGGAGCTCCACTCTTCGCACAGCCTGTGCTTGCCTTGTAGAAACAGTCATGCTACATTCCGAAGAAGAGGATCCTCTCACTGAGAGGGAGAGGAGGTACCAAAATAGAAGTCATAAAAAGTATGACTTCACCACTGATGACCCTGACAAGGGTCAAGACAAGGGGAAAGCCCCTGAATCTGTGAATGATAAGGATAAGGAAGCAGAGGAGTTTGAAAAAACTCTCTTGGGAGATAAAAGAGATGAGGTTGGATAGAATGAGGGAATCCCTTGGGAGATTCCATCAAGGAGAAAGTTCTGAAATGTCTCATTATGGGACTGGTCAACCTGTGAGCTTTCCACAAGCTCCACAAGCCTCACAATGCTCCAATATTCCTACCTTCTTGGCCATAGATAATGAAGGACCGCAAGATCCAACCTCCCTAGAAGGTTACTTTGTGGAATATGACTCACAAAGTGAGAGATTCAAGGATAACTTGAGTTTCCAAGACTTTTTCCATCTCAAGGACCGAAGGAGACCATGGAAGCAGTACAGAGATGGTGGTTTCTTTCATGGAAGACACCACACTATGGGCAGGTTCTTCTTTCCCAATTTTGATGTATCATCCACTTGTTCTGCCAAAGCATGGGTGGAAAAGCTAGATATCTATTTCCAGTTGAACAAGGTCCCCGAAGTAGAAGCCATCAAGATTGTTGCGCTGCATTTTGAGGGTGAAGCCCACAAATGGTGGTTCCATGGACTATCTACATTTGGACACAGCAATGTGTCTACCTATGTTGAGTTCACTATAAGACTGGTGGAGATATTTTATCGGAAGGATCCCGAGGCACCTTTTATAAGCCTGGTGAAGCTGAAGCAGACAGGAGATGCAGAGGCCTATATCTTTGAATTCTTGAGATTTTCAGTAATGTTCCCTCATCTATCTATAGCAAGGAGAGTCTACATGTTCATTGATTTCCTAGAGGAACCTTTGCATGGGTTGGTTAAGTCTACCAAGCCCATCACCTTGCATGATGCCATTGAGAGAGCTAGAGATCTCCAAGATGCCTTGCCAAGAGCAAAGGCAACTTTCCAAAGCAAAGCCCCTCACTCTTCTAAGGGGAAATAAGGGAAAGATGCTCCACCCAAGGAGAGCTCACTGAAGAAACCTCTTGACATTGATCTCCGGAGGTAGTTGAGGAAAAAGAGATTGTGTTTCACTTGTCAAGAGCCATGGATACCGGGACATAGATGTGCCGCTGGAAGGGAACACTATATAGAAGTCTTCCCAGATTTTGATGAGGAAGATGGGAATGATGGACCTAGGAGGGGTCACAGCGCTGGTGATGATGAGGAGGAAGATCAATCACCATCCAGAGGTGAAGAGGGAGCCTTTGCTCCAACAAGTGGGGCTCTTGCCTCTTTGGGAGGAGTGCCTAAGTACTTGACTCTGAGAGTACAAGGCTCAGTCATGAACCAGAGAGTGTCTATTTTGATTGACAATGGGGCCATCCACAACTTTATTGATGCTCACCTTATGCAGAGGAGAGGAATCCCCACTGACACTTTTGATGGGTTTTCTGTTTTGGTCCCAGGAGATAGAACCATGCAATGCATGAAATATGTTCCATCACTTTCTATCACTATGGGATCCTACACTTTGGTGGACCACTTCTTTGTAGTTGACATACCAAACACCAATATCATCTTGGGTGTCCAGTGGTTGATTACCTTGGGGAAGGTTACCACTGATTGGAAAGCCTTACAAATGGAGTGGGTGGACTTGAAGAGTGGGAAACCACAAATAATTCAAGGCATGCACACTTATCCTGCACCTGATGTTTCCACACAAAAAAAGAGATGGATTTGTGCAGTGGAAGCAAGGATCTCACAGTTACTTATCTCATGTTTACGAGAATGCTGCAAGGAAAATTCCTACCTCATGGCAAGCCACTTGGAATGCCATTAGATTATGATCATGTGGGGGAAGCCTCACAAAGTGCTGCTCCAAACTTAGATCAAGCAAGGGTTGGAGCCATGAGAGAGCAAGCTACAGCGCTGTGGGAGGAAGGAAATGGGAGGATCATCCTCCCAGCAAACAAATTTGGCATGTGTAATGTCAAAGAAGCAATCAGCAACAAGGCAAGCGCCACCATATATGTATCAGCAGCGCTGTCATTGTTAAGTTGTGTGGATCCATATTGGAGATCTCAACTCCTTGTGGAGTACTCCAAAGATCTTCACACTGGGATGATATTAGATGGCATGAAGCAAGGGGGAGGCTATTTGGTCCATGAAGGGGTCATCTATCATCTTGGTAAAGTATTCTTGTCTCAAGCCTCCAAGCTTAAGCAAGAGATACTACAAAGAGCACACAAAGAGTTCATTTCCAGCTATATGCAGTCAGCAAAGATCTACACCCTAATCATGAGGAGTTTTGATTGGGAAGGTATGAAAGAGGAACTACATCAGCACTATGATTGGGAGGAACTACATCAGAATTTACAAGAGTGCAATAATTATGAGGAGATGGGACAGCCAAAGGACTCTATGCTGGATTCATTTCAGCCATCTCTTCCTTCTCTTAAAAGAGGAGAAATGCCCATGCCCAACTCCATGTGTGTGGGAGACTTGAATGGTAAAGAATCTGATCTTATGGAGCATGTTTATTTTTCTGATTTGAAATATTCTCTTAACATATGTATGCAGGCCATGGCTCCTACAAGGAGTGATATTACATGCAGATCTCATAGCATTGGTGAGGCTAATAAAAATTCTAAATCTGGTCACTTCCTTGAGGTGCAAAGGGAGATTCTCTATCATGATGGGTGCTTCCCAAAGGCACCTAACTTGGGTATCACTTTCAGCCATGTCAAATTGACCCATGCAACAAAGGTGTGGTGGGAGTACCAATTACCACACTCATATCTACTCAAGACAAGGAGTGCATTGCGTTGGTATCTTATGTGGGATTGTGACCCACCTCCTCAAGTACAAATTTCAGTTTGCATATATGTGATTTTTCTTCCATACATAGATGATATATTGGTATTGTTTATGGGTTTGTATGGGCAAAGAGTGGGCAGTGTATATGTACCACATGGGATGGAAATTCATCTTGTACTTCATGATACATGTTTTAGATGTGACATTGCTTCACCCATGTTTATTTCTGTTGAGTTTTACACTCCTGGAGGGATGGACTATGCCCCTATCATGTTAGCCTTGGAGGAGTAATTTTTGATGTATTGGCTTAATGAGCACTTGGCCCATGATGAAAACTTGATCCTTGATGGTGCCATCAATGGAGAAGGAGAAGAAGTACAACTATTACCCTATCAGTTGCTTGAGGACAAGCAACATTTTGGAGGGGAGGACTATAATGTTCCCACTTAGCCTTAGCTAAGAGGAACATTCAATTTTGTTTTAATTTCTGTTTCATGAATAAATGAATAAAGGAGGACATCTAAAACTCATAAAAAGTCCGAATAAATAAATTCCCATGTGAAAAAAGACAAATCAGGGCCATGTAAATAATCACTTGCAGGTGTGAAAGAGGTTTGAGCTAAAGACTGGGTCAACCTTAACCAAATCAACAATGTTGTTTAGGTTCATTGCATCTCCAAAAGGGACAGCGCAGTTCTAGAAGGAAGCCTCTCATGTGAAAAGGGCTAACTCATCAAGATGGTTTAGGTTTTGCAAAATATTTCTCATCTTATAAAAGGAAAAGGAGGGTAGCAAAAGAAGGTTGTTGATTGATCATATTTCTGAGTATTTGTCTGCTTAGACAAATACCATTCTCTGTTGTTTAATGGAGGATTGTATTTGGAATTCCTATGCGGGAATTTCACCTCTTCCTTTGAGTATTCTTGGAGGAGTGTTTGTTGAATTGAACCACTATCGGGCTTGAGGCTAAGCTCCATATTACATTACAATGTTGCTCATATTGAGGGTTGAGTTGTCTTGTGAGCTGCAGCAAGTGGGAGTCTAGATCTACAGAGATCTAGTGTATTTTGGGAGCCTCTTTCCCAAGGAGTGGGTCCTTTGACCTCCTGGAAGAGTGCCTCATTTCTTTGTGCTTCAAATCTGCAATTTTACAGTAGTTTTCTGTGTCATTTGAGCTACAACAATGTTCCCATGAGTAGACTATGTTATTTCTATATGAGGGTTTTCACGGTGTCTTGCTCATAGTTTAGATTAGAGATCTCTAGTGCTGGGCTTTGCCTTCCACTTGGTGATCCATGGATTAGTTGGCTGATCTATGTTCTATTTAGATCTGATCCATTGTAATGAAATGTTATATTCAGAAATTTACTGCAGCAGTTTCCAGATCTGCAACTTGTTTCTCAGATCTACTCTTATTTATGCATGATTTTGTCAAAATTCCAAGTGGATCTTGAAGAGAAGACAATCTAGCTTCCAGATATGAAATAGATCTGATGTTTTGTCCATAGATCTGTCCTAGATCTGAGTTGTAAGTTCCAGCTGCTGAAGCTCCTTAAAAATAACGTTGTTGAGCCATTTCTGCAAATGTACATGTGTTAAAGCTCTCTTTTCTGAAGATTCTTGCTGTATTGTCTCATGCAATCTACTGTAGAGTGAAAGAGATTAATCTTAATGCTGATTTGATGTTGTATTGATAAAATATGAATCTCCTTGCTGATCTCCACTGAACATCTGATAAAACTGCGCAATTTCTGAAGCAGTGTTTTCATTTGGTTGCAACCTCCCTCTTTGGGTGCTTTCTAGCTAGTCTAATTTTTGGGAGAACTGCTTAATGTATCTAAACTGATTTTGTTTTAGATGAAATTCCATATATAAGTCCAATACAGTAAAAATAAGAGGAACCAAGTCCTGATCTGCATTATTTTTGCACAGTTTTACTTATACAACATTTCTCTTGAGGAGCTTGTTGAATTTCCTGAAAAAGGATCATTACAGAGAGGCAACGTCGGGAACAGAATAATATAGTGGCACTGTTGGAAACAAACAGCTGGGTCAAGTTAGGAAAAAATGAGAAGTTATGTAGCAGAGCTAGACTATAACAGCAGAAACGGAAAAGACAGTGACAACAGTTTAAAAGACAAAAGTATGGCGAACCAAGAGCTGAAAGGGCTGAGTAAAATGTATTATTGTATCTGTAAATGTAAATGATTTAATTATTTTTATTGTATGTGATGCAAGGGAAAGTCTCCGTAGGAAAGGCAAAACTCCACTGTAATACATTCTGTTATATTATTTTGAAAGTTCTAGACAAGAAAATGAGAAGGGGGAAGGCAAAGAGTCATACTGTTCATTTCGAATTCCCTATGGAATGCAAACAGTTATGAGGTGATCCCTATAAATAATGTAACCAGCATATGCATACGGAGGTTGAGAGAATGAAGAAAGGAGTGAGACTGTGTGAGAAGAAGAAGGAGCAGAGAGAGGAGTTGTGAAGATCCAGAGATGATCGAAAGCTAATTTGAAGGCTGGAAGGATAGCAGTAAAGAAGGAGGAAAACAGAGCTGATATCCAAGTAAATCATCATATGATTTTATTGTACAGTGAGGAAGTTGGTGCTTCCATGTCAAGTTGTAGCTTGATAGAAGTCCAGTTGTAGCTGGATGAGGTAGGAGCCTCCTGTAGGTTGTAGCCTGCAGAAAATAGATGGGAGTTGGAGCTTCCTTGCAAGTTGTAGCTTGCATAATTGAGGTAGTAGCCTCCTGTAGGTTGGAGCTTACAGAAAATCAGTGGTGAGAGGGAGTTGGAGCTTGCCTTTGCATCACAACAATAATAAGATGTGGTTTTCTCCCTTATGGGTTTCCACTTATATCTGTTGTCTATATGCATGATGATTATGTGTTGAAATTCTGTATTTAATCTACTTAATACCTGCTGCTCGCTTATTAAGATTGGGGTTTCTTTGTATATTAAGCTGATCACAAAATGAAGATGTAAATAAATATAAAAGAAAGTTTTACAAGACCATGACTGCATTAAACTGATTCACCCCCCCCTCTCGGTTTAACCAAGGGTTCAACATGGTGCCCATAGGTCATACAAATGCACTGATGCGTAGTCTCACATAAACGCACCGATGCGCAGTATCACACAAACACACTAATATTTTTAATTGGTTTTGGTATTCGTGCGGTGCCCATAGGTCGTAGAAACACACCGGTGCGATGCAGCATACAAACACACCAGTGTATAGTAACTGACATGCATCGTTGTTCATTTTGTATTTTTTAGAAACATCGACCTGTGAGTGCAATTATTATGATTTTTTTAAATTCATTATTCATCAAAAGTCGACACCTCTTATAACAGAATTCATATTAATTATTTTTTTATTAATGCGTTTGAATATGGTGTTTGGATTAATTTGTTATATCATATCATAATTATTGTGATTTTTTAAAATTCATTATTCATCAAAAGTCGACACATATATATCTTATAACAATATTCATATGAATTAAATTTTTATTAGTGCATTTGAATTTGATGTTTGGATTAATTTGTTATATCATATCATCAAATTTCACATCTCTTCATTATAATATTTAATCATCCATAAATTTAACCAGTGGTGTTACATTTCACAGCGACAATGGAGAATGCAATAGAATAGATTAAAACATATATATATATATATATATATATATATATATATATATATATATATATATAAGACAGTCTTTGTCATACAAAATGGGACAATTATTGGTATCCCTTTGTCTTTCAATTGGGACACTATGTCCATTACATTAAACAAAATTTCTGATTTCACAGACAAATATTTCAAAAAATACAACACCTTGCTTTGATATCCAAACATAGTGATCATCATTCTTCGCTTGAACTGTTGTCACTGCTAGAGCTACTTCCATGACTTGGGTTATTTTCAGGAATGTTTTGTTCACGGTGTTGATTGTTTTCTTCTTCTTCACCTTCCATCTACGAACATAAAAATAAATTGTAATGAGTGTATATACATTGGTGAGAATAATTAAAATTTCAATATTAAAAAATATACATAAATGTAAATCGAAAAGAAATGACGTACCATAGCAACAATTGACTCATAAACTATACACATTCTTTCAAAACCATGTACCATGCCATCTTTCAAGATTTCATTTGTTGATGCAGTTCCATACTTTGTTTCTTGCAATTTTTATACCCCATAACAAATCATATATTTAATATAAAATGTTTTTTTGTTCTATTAACTATAGACGGAGCTAAAACAAGATCGATAGATGCTTGCAAATTCCACAATTATTTTCTTATATGCCAACATATACTCACAACCCATATTTAACCCAATTTCAATCAATTCGTCTTATGGTTCTTCTTTGTATGTTAGCACCTATTTGAAGACATTCAATGGTGATTTTTGTAAAAAAAACACTGTTACCGATGAAATAGGTAACCTGACCTCAAAACGGGAACTCTAGCCCAAAAAGACTCAAAAAACATGAAAAAACACCCCAAAAACAAAAAAAAGTCTATTCCAGAATGCACTTGGTTTTTTTTTAAGGTCAAATTTCAACATTTTATAAAATTATGCTAAAAACAAAATTGTTTCTTGAAAAAAGGATTGAAAAAACACCCTCAAAACAAAACCAGTTGACGCTGGAATAACAAAAAAAAAAAAAAAAAATTGTGTCATATTTTTGACATTTTTAAAAATAGAAATAACATTTTTTAATTTTTAAAATTCAAACATTAAAAAAAAACCTAAAATTTATGAAAAAAATATATTTAAAAAATAAAAACATTTTAAAGCTTAAAATTTAAAAATATATAGGAATAAAAAAATAAAAATAAAAACAAAATAAAAATTTTAATTCAAACATCAAAAAAAACCTAAAATTTAAGAAAAAATTAAAGATTAAAATTTAAAAAAAAACGAAATAAAAATATTAAATTATAAAAATAAAAATAAAAATTTTAAAAAAAGAAAAGAGAGAGAGAGTTAAAAAAAAAAAAAAATTATAAAAAATTAAATATAGAAATTAAATTTAAAAAAGAAAAAGAAAATGTTAAAAATATATATATATTAAATTTTAATAAATTCAAAACTTTAAAATAAAAAATAAATAAAAAAACATTATTTAAATTAAAAGTAAAAAAATGAAAAATTGATTAAAAATAAAAAATGAAAAATAAAATACAATAAAAATATTAAATTTAAAAAAATATATATTAAAAAACAAATAAATTTTAAAAAATAAATTAAATTTAAATTATAAAAAATAAAATATATATATGAACTTAAATTAAAAATATATATATTAGATTTTATTAAACTTTTAAAAAATGTGAATATTAAAATAACAAATTAAATTTAAAATATATATATATATATATATATATATATATATATATATATATATAATTTTAATAAATAAATGAATAAACAAATAAATTTTGAAATTTAAAAAAAAAAAAACATTGTTAAAATAAAAAGTTAAAAAACTTTAAAAATCAATTAAAATTGAAAAATTGAAAAAATATATATTAAATAAAAAATAAAATAAAAAACAAATTAATTTAAAAATATTAAGTTTAATTTAAGAAAATAAAAATAAAAAAAAATCTGATTTTAAATACACAATTTTAATTGAAATATAAAAATATAAAATTTTATGTAATTAAAAAATAATAATAAAAAAATAAAAATTTAAAAAAAAATATTAAATTCAAATAAATTTTTAAAAAAATACAAAATTTATTAAATTTTAAAAAATTAAACGAAAAAACTAAACATAAAAAAATAAATACAAAATACAAAATAAAAAATACAAAATACAAAAAATACAAAATTTAATAAAAATTATTAACAAAATTTAGAAAAATAAAATTAAAAATAAATAAATAAAATAAAACAAATTAAATTTCAAATATTAAAAAAAAATAAAATTAAATTAAATTAAATTTTTTGAATTAATATATATATATATATATATATATATATATATATATATATATATATATATATATATATATATATATATATATTAAAAATTTAAAAAAAAATAAATAAAACAAGTAAAAATAAAAAATAAAAAACAAAAAAATAAAAAATAAAATAAAAAAGACCATGGTGGCGCCGCCAATCGGCCTCCCGCTCAGGTGGCAGCGGAGGCTGATTTCGGGAATCGGCCTCCCGCGGCGGGAGGGCGATCCCGGGAATCGGCCTCCCGCAGCGGGAGGGCGATTCCCGGAATCGGCCTCCGCCTCCACCTAGGCGGGAGGCCAATTGGTGGCGCGGGAATCGGCCTCTGCCACCACCTGGATGGGAGGCCGATTGGCGGCGCCACCACGATCTTTTCTTCTTCTTTTTTTCTTTTTTTTTTAAATTCGTAACTCTCTTTTTTTTTTTCTTTTTTTTTTATAATTCGTAACCTTTTTTTTTTTTTAATTTAAAAAAAATTAATTTTTTTTTTTTTTTTTTAATTCAAAATCTTTATTTTAAATTTAATTTGTTTCAATTTTTTTTTTAATTTAATATTTTTTTTAATTATTTTTTAAAATTTAAAATTTATTTATTAAATTTATTAAATTTTAATTTAATTAATTTTTTATTTTTATTTTTTAGTTTATTTAGTTTTTCATTTTTAAAATTTATACATTGTCTCATTTTAAAAAAAAACAGTAAATTTATGGATATTTGTTTTTCAATTATTTGCACGTGGTTTTTTTCAATTTTTTTTTGGTTTTTTTAATGATAGTTTTTTTTTTATTTTAATTGTTTTATTTTAATTTTCTTTTTCAATTTTAAATTTTTTTTTTTTTTTAATTTGTTTTTTTTGTTAATTTTAAAATTTGTATTTTTTTTGTTCTTATTATTATTTTTTTAATTGAAATTTTTAAATTTAATGTTTTTCTTTTTTGTATTTTTTTTTATCTAAATTTTAATTTTGTAATTTAAATTATTTTTAAATTTTCTATTTAAATTTTTTTTTTAATTATATGGTTTTTTTTAATAACTTAGAAAAAAAATGTTTTTGATGTTTTTTTTTTTTTTTTTTGGTTAATTTTTGTTTTTTTTTGTTTTTTTTAAATTATGTGTTTTTTTTTCAAATTTTGTCATTTCTTTTGATATAATTTTCGAATATTTTTGTGTTTTTTTTTGTTTATTTATTTATTTTTGTTTAAATTTTTTATTTTTACGAGTTAATTTTGTTTTTTTTTTACAATTTTATTGGTTTTTTTTAATTGTTTTTATATATATATATTTTTTATCTAAGTTTTGTGTTTTATTACCAACATGAAATCACCACTCTAAAAAAAAGGTTGATGCTGCATCAATACGTTTCAAAATTAGCATGAAAATCGCCGCTCTAAAAAAAAAGTTGATGCTGCATCAATACGTTTCAAAATTAGCATGAAAATCACTAACATTTTAAAACAAATATTCATACTTCATAAATAAAAATATTAGAGTGTCAAAAATGTGCACAAAAAAAAATGGGTGATTCTGCATCACCACTTTTCAAAATCGGGTGCTTTTTATGCTACCAAAAAAAAAGTAGGTAATAGTGTGGTTACCTATTTCATCTGTAACAATGTTAAAACTTAAAAAATACAAAAATGAAATCTAGTTAAGTTGTTATAAGGAAGTAACAATTACTCACAAACTTAGATATCAACCCTTTTCTTCTTTGCCATCCTGTTTTATGTGCTGAATGGGTCCCATTTTCTTTTCTTTTCTGCAAGAAAATACTTGAAAATTAATATTTAATACTAAATTGTTTATTTATTGTACCTAATGATCGAGAAATTCAATGATTACATATTACATTTGAAGCACGTTATTGTTGATATGGCTCCTCCTGCGATGCAATTTTGTCCATTTCTTTGACCATCTTCTTGTACACCTTTTTGGACATTCCTACTGGTATATTTTTAATATCGGCTCGTTCATCTTTTGAGATTTTCATAATCTTCCTGAAAATGTAACATGACAATAAACTATTTAATTTTTATATTCACGTATGAAAAGTAAATATAGCAAAAGTGATATTTATAAATAATTCTAGACAAACATTTAAAGGAATATTACTTTTTCATTCCTTCTTTTTTTTTTTTATACGTTTTTTCTATTAAAAGTCTGATATGTCTCATTGACCAAATCTTTGGAAACTCTTCCTGTAGTTTAGATAAAATTTGGTTCTTGGAATCATTGAATTTATTTTTGTATTGTAAGTGGAAAGAAATTCTATACATTCATTCCACTAGATCCCTCAAACTTTTGTAAAAGTTTTTCCCCCTTTCGTTAACCTCCAGCACCACTCCAAATCAGCGAAGGAGCAATTCGTTTTCATTTGCATGTTCTATTTTTTTTCTTTTCTTAGAACAACATTCCTTTTCTGAGTTGTTGGTCCCTGTAGAACATTGAATAGATGTGAATTAATAGATTGTTTGACACATATAATCTAATAATTTTAAGTATATTATTAATGAAAATTTAAAAAAAAAACTCATATTGGATCGATAGTATTTTTTCATTCACCTGATTCATCTTTTTGCAATTTTTCCATCAAGCTTTTACGCTATTCTGGTCCTAGATGAAAAATGATCTTATCGAGCTTTGTCATTTTGTGGCTATGCATGATACACAGTAAACAATACATATTACTTAAACTTACATATAGTTCAAAAATAATATTTTTTGTAAAGAATTTACAAAGAACTTGCCTTTTTTTCTTTTCTTGATGTGTTATCAATATTTTTGTTACTTGATCTCTTGTCAGTCATTTCTTTATCAATTTGAAACTGGTACCATATCATTCATTAATATGTTTATAAATAAATTGTCAACTTTTTAGGTAAAAAAAAATCCTCAAGAAATTGGTGCGCTATTCATGGTGTATGCACCGACATCGGTGCATGGGGGTCCTATAAACGCATCTCACAAACAGTATAATAGACCGTACGATGCTCTATGTCAACAAGGAGCACTGGTGCGTTACATGTTAACCACTGCACCGATTAACACAGAGAAAATAATAAAAATCGTCCAGTGTTATTTTTTGTAGCATAAACACCTCACGCAAACAAGGGACCACCATACGATGCTCTCTGTCAACTAGAAGACCCAGTGTGGTGTGTTATATGTTACATGGTGCACTGATTAACACAATAAAACATTTTTTTGTGAAACAACACGTTCGCGGTGCGCCATAATGAAATAACGCACCGGTGCCCTATTTTACATATGGCACACTTACTAAAAAAAAATGTTTTTAAATTATTTATTACATAGTACTTTCATAGTGCGCTGGGATAATACAACGCACCAGTGTGCTAGGTTACGTAGGGCGCACCAATAAAAAATAAAAATAAAAAATGTTTTTTCAAAAATCCACGCAAGGGGCGACATGGATTGGGATCCGACTAGGCAAGTCGTCACGTGGGTTGGATGTCATAGGCCTATATATAGAAATAAAAACCCTATAAATCTAAAATGAAAATTCATAATTCTGAAATCACAGAAACAAAGAGAAGAAAGGGCAGAAACAAAAAGAATGAAGGGTTTAGGGTAAAAATGGATTTTTATTTTTATTTTTTTTTTGAAAATGAAAAACAAATTGAAATTTTTTTTTACTTTGTAAAAAAACTGTAGAAAAAAAGATAAAAAAATAATCAATTTTAATCATGAGATCGTTTGAAATTCTATGCTACAAGGTTTGAATCACCAGAGGTTTGGAATTCTGATTGTCTGAATACTTTTGTTCGAACGTATTTCACTGCTCCACAGTGCTCTCGTGCTCTCTTGCTCTAGGTGTGTCTCCTACAAATCTTTGGCTAAAATTTTTTGCAAAAATAGTGAAATAACGAAAAGTGTTTATTATTTAAAGAATTGTTTTATGAAATTAGATTTTCGAAAATATTTTTCCACCCATTTTTCAATTTACTGCTTTTTTTCACATAAATAAAATAGAGTTGTGCCTTTTTTTTTGTGGTTATTCATCACCGGTGCGTCACTTAATAGTACCACACTGGTGCGTCCATTGGTAACACGGCACCAGTGCGCAGTAACTAAAACACATTGGTGCGGTTATATGTACATTAGCACCGATTTGCGATTAAGGCACCGAAATTACTTTTAGGTGTGTACACAAAAATTTAGTGAACTCCAACCATAAAAATTAAGAATTAGAATTATGTTTATTCTTGATGGAAATACGCAATTAGAATTAGAATTTTGTTTATTCTTGAGAATTAGAATTAGAATTAGAATTGGATAAATTCTTGATGAAAATAACTATTCTTCCAATGCATTTTGTTTATTGCAGGAGGTCCCCATTGATTATGTGGAGAGAATGCAATGTGGGGCATGTGAATATGCAATACTACAGGGCTCAAGTGGGCAATTGTGGCATGTGAACCTGTGCTATGTTAAGACGTGGGCAGTTTTCACAAATGGTTGGGAAAGTTTTGTTTTTGAGCAGTTTATTGAAGTTGGTGATATTTTAGTTTTTAGACATGTTGGAAATGTGCATTTTGCTGTGAAAAACTTTGGGCCATTTATTTTCAAAACTACACCTCTTCTTCTTTCAGAAAAATAAACTTGAACCTTTTCACAACCTACAACAAGAAAAGGTGCTAACAGGAGCCTCTGACATGAATATCTATTTCTGACATGCATATCTATTTCTTTTGTTGAGGTCTCGAAGGAATTGATTATGTCCAGTCTACTTCGCTGAGGAATCTACCTGAATTTTCTTTGGTTCTACCGAAGGGTGCAGTTACTAATAGATACAAGATTGTAAGCTCCCTCCAACCCTCATTAAATTGCAGAATATGGATAAAAATCCATAGAAATTCCTATCATTTGCGTAAAATGCCTCGAAACATATAATGTAGTGTTTTCTTTTTTTAAAGTTGTGTTATTATGGTGAAAGAAATTATTCTTTCTATTTTGTGCTAATATGGTGAAAAAATGGAATAGTGCTCAAGTATATGACAATAGTCTTCAATCATACTCTCAAAATATATGGGTTCTTTGTTAAATGCATAGCTACAAGATTCAGTCATATCGTTGATAGGAAAAATTCAACTGAAATACCAATACGGCAAGGTCGGTACTGTATACTGTTCCATGAACCCATAAACCCCACAAAAATCTCAAAAACCTTTTAATAAAATGCAAAATAGTCCAAAAATGTTTTTTTTTTTTTGGTCTATTGCATTCTTGACACTCGAATTCTTCTAGAATATGTTCATGGAATTAGCATCCATAAGAGGCAACACAATGGTAATATACTTGAATTCTTCTAAAATATGTTCAATGGAATTAGTACGTGTGAAATGGTACATGTGTTATTTCATCAATATTTATACTTTTTAAGATGGGTTTTTATAAAGAAGAGGACTTAATTACCGTATAACTTATAAGACTCTTTTTTTCAAAACATTATAATATGTATTTTGAATTAAAGTTAAAATCAATATTTCACTTGATAATTTTCAATTATGTTGATCTCAATAAAAATGGTGTACTGTATAAAGTTCTTTTTTTTTTGTATGTAAGGTCATAATAAAATAATGATAATTCTAAAGTACATGAATTTATTTGCATTATTGTCTAAACTTTATTATATTACAAAAATTCATATTATTCTAGATTTATTATTTTACAATTATTTACAATTTTACAAATTTTAATAAAATCATTTCACATTAATACAATTAAAATTTTACAAATATTTTACATACAATTACAATTTTACAATTTCACATACAATTACAATTTTACAATTTCACATACAATTACAATTACAATTAAAATTTTACAATTACAACCATTTCATAGTAATACAATTAAAATTTCAATTACAATCATCACATAATATTTAATAAATATCATGGTCATTTAATATTAAATTAATTAATAAACATCACAATCATGATAACCATCGTACAAACATCATATTCAACTAAAAATCACATTCAAAATCGCTAACATCATCGTGATCATGATCATCTAACAAAACACAATTAGCATTGTATAACATCATCACAACACAAACATCAAATATACATCTCATGTCAAATAACTGCTATCACATACACATCTATCTATGAGCTGCACATTAAATGAACATATCTAACATGACCTAACAATATACACATCATGATGATCACCAACATGTAAATTAAGTACAACTGCAACATGAACATAAAATACACATGGACCATATATATATATATATATATATATATATATATATATATATATATATATATATATATATATATATATATATATATAGAGATATATAACTGAATAATGTCAAAAATATAAAATTGTAATATAAATGTCATATATCAGCTCATGGTACATCATCAATAGCAGTACTAGTCGAGGCCTGCTCAGTCAATGGTGCAGCCTCAACAAGCTCAGATACATGTTGATCTGGTACTGGTGCCTCATGCTGATCAAGATCAACTATCGGTTGCTCATCGTGATGACTGGACATGGTCGATGGTCCAACCTTCTCATGATCATCATGAAGACAGGACATGGTCGATGGTCCAGCTTGGTCTCCATGATGACCGTTGTTCGATGCTAGTGGAGGTTGCTCATCTGGCGCAACGCGAGGTGAAAAATGATCACTCCCCTGATCGTGATCATCAGATGATGTGTCGGCGCTGCTCACAGACTGTCAATCATGTGTTGCATCTTGACCACACCTATAATGTGCAAGGGTCCTCCTCAGCCGCATAACTAAGGTCGTAGCTCCTATGACAAGTCGCATTAGGTTATACATGTCACGCGGAATGCCTCTCCACATATGTACTAGCCTACCATCGGCCTGTATGTCTCTCATAGTAGCAGGCCTGAATCCCGCCTCAACAATCAATGCACAGAGTTGGTTGCCTAACTTCATCCTCAATCTGCTATCAAACCTACCACGTCTAGCAAAAGGCGGTATCGGCGCACCAGCAGGAGCAGGTCTCTCTGCACCGGCCTCCTGATGATCCTCGGCATCTGGCATATCCTGATCGTCATCAGGATCCACACCTGGATCATGTGGTGGTGCTAGCATGTCCTCGCCATCAAAAGATCCAATGTCTGCAAAATATATACAAGTACAGAACAATAATTAGATAATTTCATTACACAATTTAATAAAAACAAGTTAAAGAACATGTTAGAATAAATTTAAATAAAACAGTAATATTACCTTTATCATCTGGCGGCTCCTCATCTGTGAAGAGGATGTTGGCACACCCTCGCCAATCTAAACCAGCATAAGGACAGGGGACCATAATGAAGTGATGCTCGTCAACATTGGCTAGCAACTCTAGTGCATCATGTGATATCCTCACAGAAAACTCAGTCTCACCCCTCTTGTGTAGAAATTATATACAATATGCATGTATATATCTGGACTCTCCTAATCTTACAATATTTATCTTCTTACAAAATACAGAATCTCTTCTACCAATGATCATCACATGCGGAAATAAAATCAATTGCATGCACACATTAAAGCCATAAAAATTCACACATATGAACACAGTAATTTATGGGAAAGCTTAAAGCTGAAAACCCCCAACTATCTGTATATTATATATGTCATAGAGATCATGTAACAATCATCATACAAAGCTCCTCACAAGCTCTCAGTATAATCTCCACGTGCTACACACTAATCAGGCCCGATCTTGCAAATCCCATGCACCGATCTTTGCTAGCCTTTAGCTTGCCTCTACTGCGCAATCCCTGCTGAAGAATGCCTCTTGATGAGAATGAATTACCCTAGCCTTTCTCATGTAGTCTTTATAGGAATCTCTACTGAGTGTTGGATGCAAATCATGCATCACTTATAGTCACAACTGATAGTCACACTTGCCCTTTCACCTATCTCTGCACTGGTCTCCACTGAAACTGTCCATGCACTGAAGTTAACTGATGTATTATTTAGTTGATTAATGAGTTTATAATTAGTGAATTAATTAATAACTAATTCACACCACTCTCAATAATTGTATCAATCAGTTAAACTAGATACAAATAGCTCAACTATGTTTAGATTAGTTAAATTGAACACAACTCCATTAACTTCCTCAATCAACTCCACCAAACTCTATCACATGAGTTCTAACTGAAGTATCCATGCAATAGCTCCACTTAACCCTCAGGAATAGCGTAATTCCTTCTGTCAGCTCCTGTGCCACATCTGTGCACTTAACTGAAGTGCTCCAAGAGAATAAGATAATGTTTGGAGTCCAAATATTATTAAGAGCTAATAATATTCGACATATCTATTTTTAGACTGGCAATCTAAAAATAGATTCCGCCCAATATGTCTAAAAAAAGAAATCCATCTATTTTTCCAACTTGACCAACCATCCACAAATAGCATCCTGCAACTCATAGAATATGATCGACATGTCTAAAAATAGACTTTGCGCCAAAAATCACCTGTGTGGGCCTCACATAGTTTAGGTGATTATTTTCCAACTAGGATCAGGAATGATGTTTCAGGATGCCTCCTTCACTGTTTCTTGTTGCAATCTTCAACACTCCCTCTCAACAAGAAAGGACTGTCTTTGCATGCGACATGTAACTCCATGCATTCGCCCTGCAACCTTCACAAGCGCCATGCAACTCCATGCATCTGCTCTGCAACTCCTCTGAAACTGAATAGGCTCCAAACAACTCAATCAGTCTTGATGCATCTAGCATCTATCATCAAAGTCTTCGACTTCTGCTTGGCCAACTGCACATGTCATCAGGAACCACTGCGCTGTTGAACTCTTGAACCCATGCACTCTGCACTTGCTGTCAACTCTTATTCGTGCTCCAGTATCCGACACTGTCACTTTGATCTACCTACATAAATCCAACTGATCATGCTACTGCTAATCTGTGGGCTCCTCATAGCCAGGTTCAATTCATGAGATCCACACCATCTCATGAATCCTGCCCAGAAATCTCCTCTTGGTATTACTCATACATGTCGCCCCACCTCTCACCTGGTGGTATAGCTACATGCACTCCCTCTGCCCATCTGGCACGAAATTTCTCTGCATGAGTGGTTTCTTCCACTCCATGATCCTCAGCTTGTGGCTGCTCCACATCCCGAGGTTTACTCTTACCTGCATGCAAATCCAGCTCCCTCTCAAGCTTCAATTGCATGTCTTTCTCACACTTCCCAATAGTAGGAAGCTCCGTAGACATCCCATCTACTTCAAGTCTGTAGAGATTCTTTGCTCAAATCCCAACCTTCTTGATTTGTCCGTCCTCATCCACACTAACTCCTACACTCCCAAACTCATCCCTGCAGTGGAAAAACTTTGTCAAGTATACCGGAATAGTGTCATTCTTCTCCATTTTTATTTTCCTGAGTTTATCCTAAAACTCAACCGCTTCAATGCTTTGCAATTGCTCCAATGATCAATATCGCTCTGATACCATGTAGAAATTATATACAATATGCATGTATATATCTGGACTCTCCTAATCTTACAATATTTATCTTCTTGCAAAATACATAATCTCTTCTACCATTGATCATCACATGCAGAAATAAAATCAATTGCATGCACACATTAAAGCCATAAAAATTCACACATATGAACACATTAATTTATGGGAAAGATTAAAGCTGAAAACCCCCAACTATCTATATATTATATATGTCATAGAGATCATGTAACAATCATCATACAAATCTCCTCACAAGCTCTCAGTATAATCTCCACTTGCTACACACTAATCAGGCCCGATCTTGCAAATCCCATGCACCGATCTTTGCCAACCTTTAGCCTGCCTCTACTGCGCAATCCCTGCTGAAGAATGCCTCTTGATGAGAATGAATTACCCTAGCCTTTCTCACGTAGTCTTTATAGGCATCTCTACTGAGTGTTGGATGCAAATAATGCATCACTTATAGTCACAACTGATAGTCACACTTTCCCTTTCACCTATCTCTGCACTGGTCTCCACTGAAACTGTCCATGCATTGAAGTTAACTGATGTATTATTTAGTTGATTAATGAGTTTATAATTAGTGAATTAATTAATAATTAATTCACACCACTTTCACTAATTGTATCAATCAGTTAAACTAGATACAAATAGCTCAACTATGTTTAGATTAGTTAAACTGAACACAACTCCATTAACTTCCTCAATCAACTCCACCAAACTCTGTCACATGAGTTCTAACTGAAGTATCCATGCAATAGCTCCACTTAACCCTTAGGAATAGCGTAATTCCTTCTGTCAGCTCCTGTGCCACATCTATGCACTTAATTGAAGTGCTCCAAGAGAATAATATAATGTTTAGAGTCCAAATATTATTAAAAGCTAATAATATTCGACATATCTATTTTTAGACTGGCAATCTAAAAATAGACTCCGCCCAATATGTCTAAAAATATAAATCCATATATTTTTCCAACTTGACCAACCATCCACAAATAGCATCCCGCAACTTATAGAACATGATCCATATGTCTAAAAATAGACATAGTCTAAAAATAGACTTTGCAACAAAAATCACCTGTGTGGCCCCCACCTAGTTTAGGTGATCACTTTCCAACTAGGATCAGGAATGATGTTTCAGGATGCCTCCTTCACTGTTTATTGTTGCAATCGTCAACATCTTGGGCATCATCTGTCCCCACATGCGCATCCGTGCCTCCAACATCAGCCTATAAGGCTGTCGAACAAAAGTAGGCCTCGTCTCTGGAAACCTCTCAAAAAATAAACAAAAAAGATCTGAAGCAAAAGGGAAGTTGACCCTTTCTTGTGCATGTGCATGAAATCTATCTAAGGTTGTACAAAACTGTCACAAAAAAATGGGAGACCACCTGACAAGTCGTGGCTCCTATACTAAGGAATCAACATAATATAGAAGAGGGAAACTAATGCATTTCCCGTCACTGGTGTTGTGTGAAATGGTCGAAATTAGAAGTGAGAGACACCTCACCTCCTGACTACCAAATGCACCAATACATAACTGACCTCCGAAGACCTAGAAATATGAAGGAGACAGTATATTTGCGCTAATGTATCTTTGGGAATACACCAACTCACTCTCTGTTGCATAGCCAACTGGAACCTCTGGGAACGAGGGAAAATCCACCCCTCTCCTCGATAGCCCTGTAATGAAATATATGTCCTCCTCAGTGGGTGCATACCACTGGTTAGGACAAACCTGAAAAGCCTGTCAATAGGCATTCCACCTGTGGAAAAGAAGTCTCAAAACACACCATGGCCCTTTAGGGAAGTAGCCTCCTCATAGAACTTGAGTAGGCCTACCTGCCTTAGGAGCCCCTGGGTAGTTGTTGTAATAGGGCGAGGGTACGCATCTCTCTCCCTCTCTCGTGCTTCCCATAGGTGAACCATGCTATATTGGTCCGCCTATTGTTGCTATTGTTCCCCCTCTTTTCTCCTTTCACATCTCTGAATGATTGACATATTAAATACATTTTTTTTATTAAATGATATATGTATTTAGAAATATACGTATATAATTTTCTTAGAAAAAAAACAGTCAGTGTGCCACAAAAAATAGGCATGCACTAGTACCAATGCATCTTTTCTTGTCGCACATCAGCGGCGGTGCACCAGAAAATATTCAGCGCACCGGCGATGGTGCACCTGAAAATTTTCAGCACACTGTTGACTATGGACGGTGTAGGGAGTGTGGTGCGTTGACAAAACTCTACACCCCGGGGTGTATAGTTTGGTCAGTGCACCGACCTCCTGACATCATTACATAGTCAATGGTGCGGTCTTTTACCAGGCCGCACCATTGACACTGTCGAAATGCGAAATGCGGTGCGCTGACAAAAATACCCACACCGGGGCGGATATATAAGTCAACGCACCACATTGCCACTATTCCACATGGTCAACGATGCAGCCGGGTAACCGACCACACCACACTTTTTTTCAAATTTTAAAATAACATGGTGCGCCTTTCGGTACTGCCCCGGAATCGATGTGGATACCGTTAGCACTGGTTGCGGTGCGTCCTGTAAATTTACAGGTTGCATTGCGAACCGGTGTGACCCGAACGGCTCGAGGACACCGCGCAAAAAATTTTATTTTGTCTTTTAAATGGTTAATTTTAAGGTAATTTGAAATTATAATCGGCTAAAAGGATTAATTATGGAAAAACAAGAAAAATACCTGTACATTTGTCCATCGATGAGGCATATTGGCTGTAGAATTTTCAAAATAAAATTGCCCACCTTTTTGCAAAATTCAAGCTGGAGATTGGTGGGAAATGCACAGTAGCAGTGCGTGCATTGGGTGCAATGGGAGCACTGATGTCAGGGCGGCTCAGACAAGGATAAATTGCACCGGTGCTTGAGAGCTCTGGAGCACTGAGAAAAGTAAAAAATGTGGTTTTTTGGCCGTAATTTTTTATTTATTTAACCCTGTTCCGGTGCGCAGGGTTTTATAGGCGCACTAGTGTTGTTTCTTAAGACCGCACTGGGAAATTTCTATTTTGGCGCGGGGTTTTATGACACATCGGTGTGGAATCTTTGTAAAGCACCAATGTAATACAATAATAAGACGCACCGGTCGGGTGTGTACAGAGCGCACGGTGTCCAGTGTCCCAATGTTTTGTGTGCACTGGTTCTTTCTCTTGTTGAACGCATCGGTGCAGTTTAGGATGATAAGCACAATGGACGAAAAACATCCTCAAAAACCTCCACCCGCAAACCTCCTCTAGTAACCTCTGCTAGAAATGGATGTTTGTGGTATTTTTATAAGGGGTTCCTCAAAAACATCTGCTAGAGGTTTTTTTCCTTGTATTGGGCGCACAAACAAGCATCAATGAGCCTCCTTGTCCCTTCATATTACACCCTGCACCCTCCATCAAGCATGTTCTTCTCAATGGACCACACAATGCATCATTAGTCCTCAGCACCTAGCCCTCATCCCTTGAGAGTGTACCCTATGACAAAAAACATCTTTTTCTCTCCCCAAGCGCATTGTTGACTCACAGTGGAAATATTTGTATGAAACATGCTAGAATAGGATATTTTCTAGATGATGTTTTCTTGTCATGAGTGATCTTACTTGCAAGTGTTTTTAAAACAACATGGAAAGGATGCATGAGTATATTTTTCAAACGAAGCAGCATAAGGAATCATTTAAGAACAAAATAACACATGATGTGACAAGTCAAAGAACATTAAATATTGATGATTGAAGTGATTCATAAAGACAACATATGATTCGAGACCCTTTGTAGGGTAGAAGGCATAACAAATATAAATTTGTATCAAGCATTGAAGACATAGGTGATAACATTGTCATCTTCCAAGAAAATCAATGTCTCATGTCACTATGGGTCCAAGTTATCATGTTTGTGGCTTGTCATGTTGTCACCACATGATGATGTGGATATAATGATGTAATTTTGTAGATATGAATATGTGGAAGTCAAATATTCATATATGGAAAAAAGAGCCACATAGATAAGTCTAAAGGTCACATATATGTAAGTCCAAAAAACACAAAGAAGTCCAAAATTCATTTGGAAGTCCAAAGGTTATTGAAAAATCCAAAGGTCGTTAGAAGTTGAAAAGTCATATGGGAAGCTCAAGAGTCATGGTGATATGAAGAGTCATGCCTCTAATTATAAAAGGAGCCTCCTTACTCAAAGAGAGTACTTTTCACCTTGGCTTCCCCTACAAGGCATTAGAGAGATAGAGATATTTCTTTTGGAGAGCAAGTAGTGGCACTAACGCTCCACTATTGGAGCTAGTGGTGTTCATTGTGCTTATGTATCTTAGAACGTTTGCTTAATACTTGAAGCATACTTGGCCAACACATTTTCATGCATAAATTATGGATATTTTAAGACTATTCTTTGAAAATTTGTTATTTATGTTGGCATTCACACGTACTAAATAAATTGAACTATTTTGGTGGATTTGGTGCTTAACTTGTGAAAGTGTGTTGTGATTGTTATAAAAATTGTTGCATCTATGTGAACTATTTTGCCTAATGACTAACAATTATTCCTTATTTATATGTGTGTGTCTTTAATAGAATAGTACTACTACTTTTTTTTAGAGACTCGCTTTTTTTCCTTGCAATGAAATAACCTTGATACAGTTTCAATCAAACACTCCACAAGGCTTACTTGCTCATTCATAAGCACATGCTCGCTAATCTCTCATGCTAATTGTTTCAGCCAACGCAAATCTTTAAGTAATGGTAGTTTTGCCATATTCCGGATGGGACTCCTATAACTAATGGTGTGAATTATAGTTGAGACTTCATATCGGGGAGATCCCTTGTATGTTGGTGGGATTCAACACCCTCAACATGTCCATACTATTATTTGCATGCATCTCAACACACAAATTTCAAACAAGTTTTGCACTACTTGTAACTACAGCTGCTTTCTTGATGATGATGATAGTCTCCATTAGAAGTTCTTCAACAAACTCATTCATACAAGTATATAAAAAGTTAAATTTTCACACACACTATAATAGCCCTGGTGAAAATCCCATGTAATAAAATTTTAAAATAATACCCACGGTTGATGGGACACTTATTCCAAGCTGAATGTTGGGAAAAACATCTTAGTGGGTGTTCATTTGGTTTATTATGGCTAAGGAAATTGTAAAAGGCTAAGGCTAAGGCTTTGGAAAGCTAAAATGGCATATTTGGCACATTTATTTATGAAAATGATGGTAATTAGGAGAAAAGGGAGATGAAAGGTCATAGGTAGCATGTGAGGAGGAAAATGAAGGAAAATAATGGAAAATGAAGAAAATAAAGGCCTCATCTATAAAAAGGATTATGAGGATCAGTTGGTACCTTTTGTCAGTTTAGTTTGGAGCTCTCTCAT
The DNA here is from genome assembly GCA_034641835.2 of Pinus albicaulis. Classification (NCBI taxonomy): domain Eukaryota; kingdom Viridiplantae; phylum Streptophyta; class Pinopsida; order Pinales; family Pinaceae; genus Pinus; species Pinus albicaulis. The sequence continues at coordinate 1,002,651,751 of CM076577.1, read as the reverse complement.
TACTCTCTCTCTCTCTTGGACACTTAGAGTTTCTTTTTAGCACTTTGGCATTAGACCAAGAAAGGAAAAAGAAGCAGGAGGAAGAAAATATCAAGCAAGGAAGATCAAGATCAAGCAATTACATCGATATTATTTGCAGGTATCAATTTGCATGTGTGTTTTCCTTGCTAGATTTGGCATGCATGGTATTGCATGTGGTTATTTTTTGTAATGGCATGGGTTTTTCCAGGTGTGACAATGTTTTCAACCTAGCCTTGCCATATCTGTATATCCATGGTTTTGTGGAGTTCTCATGTTTTGGTTTAGCTGGATTACCATATGGATTCGAAGTTGAGTTAGGTGGATCTCTGAATTGATATAACACATGGCCTAGTAACCCCTAAGTTGTATTGTGGGTTGCAGTAAATTTGAATAGTGTGTTGCCTCAGTGGGCCTAAGAATCCTCGACCGGTGAATGGCAGGATATATGGTAAATCTCAGAGGTGGTTTTCTCTCCATCATGCCTAGGAATTTCGGATTGGGATATATGGTAAAGCCTAGAGAGTGTGTCTCAGTTTAGAGCCTAGTGATCCTTGATTTAGACTGTGGATTGTGGTAAAGCCTAAGAGACTAGGAGACAGGACAATTCCTCATGGTGTAGGCGGAGAGAAAGCGGTGGTATCCAAGCTTGTGTTGGCCTAGTGATTCAGTGTAGGTCACGGTAAAGTCAATTATGACATGCTCATTATGTTGGCCTAGTGATCCATTGTGGATCACGGTAAAGCCTGATTTCTAATGATGAGGGTGAGGTGGTTTAGCCTTGAGATTCCCTGGTTATTTCTTTCGGTTTGAGTCCCACATTCATGCTTGGAATATGGCACGGGGGTGATAGGCTGAAGAGATATTTGTCTCAACCAATCTATGGTCGAGTGGAACGTAGAAGTCTCATCTCTAGTTGGTTTTTGTTGGACATTGGGTTCAACGCTCCCTGTGTGTTTCGCGGCATGGACAAACCACCTCTCTTGGATCCTAACTTTGGCAATTGTAGTGGAGACTAACTCCTGCGGGTTTTGATCTAACAGTAATCGTGATTCCAACAAGTGGTATCAGAGTGACATATCTCGAGTTCGAAACTCACCCGGCTCGCGTTGGGGGAGAGATTGTTGGACATTGGGTTCAACGCTCCCTACGTGTTTTGCGACATGGACTAATCGCCTCTCGTCGATCCTAACTTTGGCAATTGTAGCGGAGACCAACACCTGCGGGTTTTGGTCTAGCGGTAATTGTGATTCCAGCAGTTTTCACATTCATTAATGAGAAGATCATTCCTTTGGTATTTGATGTATAAATGTACTACTTTATATGTGGATTCTATGATGATTGTATCCACGGTATTTTTGTTGTTATTATGTTGGTTTTAAACATGTATTTTGACAGTGATAATGTATTTTGACAGTGATAAACATGTATTGTTACTTGTAAATGAATTCATAATGTATCTATGGTAAAATATATGGTATTGCAGCTAATGATATAAGGGAGCAATGCTTATTTGTGATTCTCAGATAATTATGAGACCCCTATGTTTCATTCCGTTGTTTATACCTGTAGCTTTCATGTGTGTGACATGTTTGAAGAAATATTTTTCATGGCTAGTAAGGGTCCAGTTTATTCCTCATGGATGCTTTTGTAAATATATCATTGTTTGGTCATTATAATTCATCTTTGAACTGGTCATGAAGTTCTCGATAGTGCAATAGGTTCTTGTCCTGAAAAAGTGGTTCAAATCCCGAGGACGTTGGCACAACACTAGGAAATTTAGTCCCTCAACGCTGGCATGTGGGCTTATGCATGCATTCAGAGCCTCATAGACGTTGGCTTGCAGGCATGTGCGTAAGTCCATAGGCCCAGAAGCTAAAAAAGGTCGGTGAGACCTAGGGGCAGGATTCCTGAATGGTTGGGTTGGCTCCTGGGGGTGTTATTATTGATGTACAAGGTTTGTGTGATGTGCTTCCGTCGATTCCACTTCCTTAAGGTCACTTCGGAAGTTGAGTCTAATCATAGTAGTCTCTCGTCACATGTTTACCCCGGTTGACCGGTTACTTGGGTAGATGTGGGAATATGTTGTTACACATACACATATTTCTTGGTCCTCCTGTGAGGAAGATACACCTAGAGCTACCAGTTTGATACCAAAAAGGAAATTATTGCACCCACAAAACTCTTTTTGAGTATTATTACATCAAAAAACCCAAATACAATACAATTATATAAGTGTTGTTAAATCCAACAAATCCGACTTATTCTAAACTTGAAGATAGAGGTTGAGAGAATATATCAACAATCTCCAACAAACCCCAACCAATTCTAATGTAAGCATTAATTCTAACATGACTTCCATAATACAAAAATTTAAATTATAAATTTTAAGAAAATAATTGTACACAAAAACAATGTATTGTGAACAATTTTACAACTTTAATAGTGAAACTCTATAATTTAGGTATTCAAAATTAACATCAATAGAAAATTTAGTTTTCCGTGTATTTTCCTATCTAATTTTTTTAGAATATGGTAGGGATTTTTTGAAATAACAAGTTTGACAGGTGAACTCTTCACAATCGGAGTGCCCCATGGGTTTTTGAGATTATTGAATCTATATATGTAGTCAAAAACCTAGTTTAAACAACACAAATCAATATTTGACCACAATTTTTTTTTTACCAAATTCTAGTAAAATATCTGCCAAAAACTCTAAAAAATCACACTTAAAAACTAGTTTTAAATTAATAAATCAAAAAAATATTATAATATATTATATAATTTTCAAAATAGTGCAGTGACCGTTAATATTGTATCAAATTTTAAAATATATATAAAGGATTAAATTTTTTACATTAAATGTTCAATATGCACTTTTTCAACATAAATCTCGAACCTAGCTTAATTAACAAGGGCAATTTTGTGATTTATCAAATAATCAACTATTAAAAAATTAATAATAATAATATGAATATGAATATGAATATCAACAATTTTAAAACTAATATTATTAGATTTTTTAATAAAAACAAAAATAAAATACAGGATTTAATCTCCACTAAATGAAAAGTACTATTTTAAAACTAATATCGTTCAATTTTAATAAAATTAAAAAGATGAGTGTATCAAAACAGTCAATCAAATGCAAAAAGTAAATAAAAATAGTTGTGTGTTTTTGGTTTAATGGTTAAAAATAAAAATCAAATGAAATGGATATATCATAACTATTAACAAGAATGAAAAATAAAAAGTTTGGAGTATGTTTTAAAATTGTTTTTTTTTGTTAAGAGCTAGTCTTACTCTAATTTACGGAAACAGGTTAACAACTCAAAACCCAGAGGCATCTGGCAGGAGTGAAACCATGCTCCCTTATGGACTACCAACTAGCTATTCCAGGTGGCTTGGTTTTCCTTGAACAATGGTGATGAGTCAGCCTGCATTCCGAAATAGCAGTCGGAGATAGTTGTTCTCACTACTGGTTTGACAAATAAGTTATGATAAGTTTTCCCACCCTCTAAAAAAACATAATAAAAAATAAAATAAAAATAATTCTATAGTTGTAGCTTAATGATTAGGGGGGGGAATTTAATCTCTGGATTTTTTAGCAAAACTTAGACTATCTGAGCAAGGATTAAACTATATAAACCTATGAGTGGCTTCAGATGTCTGCTAAGATGAGATGTTATAAACTAAATATGCAAATGCAGTTATCATCTCTACGCTAACTTTGAAAATGTCCTCCCCTTTCTAGCCATCACCATCCGTCTCCATTCTATAGTCGCTTCATAGGAGAAATATATAGGTCTATTACCATGCACTTTATGTAATCTGTAAACAACTCAGAGTGTTGTGTCCATGAAAATATATGTTGGCGTCATCCACCTTTGCAAAGGGAATCTTCTGCAATCAGGATCGGGGTCAACATAATTACAATTATTCTTTCCTAATGTTACCGAATGCAAGTCTCCACACCATTGGTCGTAAAGCATAGCAATATACCACTTAGTAAATGGAAATTTTTTAACTTAACATGAAAACCAAATGTGATTTGGGTAGACACCATGTCCACCAATTCGGTCTTAAACCTCTCCAAAATGTTAGTGTCCCGTGATTTAGCAGATTGGTAGACCAAATGCATAGGGTAACATGAAACCAATCTTTGGAGTCCTAGGACCTAGCCTTCTTGGACTCAGAGAGAGCTCTCTCTATTGTATGCAAAGGATGTGAACTTGTTTGCTTTAGATGGTTGATTTTAGGCTAGTTGTGAAGTTTAGGGTTTTGTTTGTTTGGTTGGGTTGGGTAAAATGATCAAGTGGAATAGGTGGAATGAGAGGTCATCAAATAATTGGGCTATGGTCCAGTCTATGAAATTCATGCATATCTCAACAATGAGTCAGAGTGCATCACAGGGAAAATCTAGTGTAGTCAATGGATCTTTTAAGGTTATGTGTGAAGTGAAATGGACATTAAATTGGGAAAATAAGGTAGCGCAAAGGGCAGTTAAGAATCCTTTGTCATATACCCATAAAAAATAAGGTCTCAAATACTGATAAGAAAAATATAATAATCATGAGATAGGGAAAACCATTTACTCAATGACAATACTTAAACAAATAGACATCCAAGATGAACAATTTAGTGAAACATAGAAAGCAAGAAATCATATCTAACTTCAGCGATTTCACCTAGAAAGTTTGAAAACATATAAGATGAAAAATAGAATTAACCAATGAAGAGGGAACTCCTAGACATCATCAATCAAGCTATAAAGAACTTTGAGGAAAACAGATTGGTATGGACAAAGGGCGAGATCGAAACAAGACCTCCTTGACTTAACCTAACCAGTGATACTTCAAAGTGAGATTTCACAAACAGATTTTAGATAGCATCAAATAAGCAGGGCTTGCCATGAAACATATTTGGAAACTATCATATTAATCCATTGATGAAACAAACAAGCATAAAGAGGCTTAAGGAGCAACTAATAATTCCTTAAACACACCTAGCAGAGGAAAACATAAAGATAGTAGCAAACAGGAGGACTAAGGTGCCTCAAACAACATTTCTTAGCCTATACTTTTCTGATCTAATGCAACATAGAAATATGGACATAATGATAAACAAGAAAACATGAAAAAATTAGAGACACATCACCATTCACCAAGCTCAGGTATCCTGCAAGAAAGCTTTCATCATCATCAATCAAAGCATATCATTCACAAGCTCCATAACACCAAATTTCTCTTCAACCTCAAATAACCATGTATTGCTTGAAAAACTCATCAAAAGCCAACATTTACAATGATTCGTCAATGCTCTATTTAATCATCAAGGAGGAGAAAAACCTAATAGAGTATCTAGAATCCTATTAGCTAATCAGAAATGTCACTATTGTCCTTGAGAACTTGCAAGGCCCAAGGCACAAAATATCTAAAACAAAATATCTTTTCGGACATTTTTAGCAAGGAAAATGATATTTGAGGTTTGAAAAGCCTCCTAAAACTTTCCAAGCGTGCATTGTTGACTTTCTCTCTGCTAAGGGCGTACCACTATGTTTAGGAGGAATTTCCATGCCAAGGGCGTAGCACAGGAGCAGGAAAAATGGGTCATCTTGCAGCAGTGTTTTGAAGGCCTTCCCGATGTCGGAAAAGGCTCTGTGATGGCTCATTGGAAATACCTTGAATTCTAATTTCCAAATCTACCCTTGGTTCTCTGATCTAACCTCTGCAACCTGTTCAAAAAAGAAAAATTCCAAGGCTGGTAAAGGCGCAACACTTGTCCTGAAAAGCAAGCAGAATGGTGAAAATTTGGGTGTTTTTTACCCTTTTGGAGGACCAAAACAACTCCAATTGACCTGAAACTTTGTGAGAATGCTATATTTGTGATTAGGATCCCAAAAATGTAAGCCTTTCCTCTTGAATATTCTCTAAAAAAGAGCGTAGCACCATGTGTGCTACCCCCTTGGCCTCAAAATTAGCAAAAAAACAAAAACTTGTCAAAATTTCTCCCAAATTTTGTGGATGAGTGCCTCATGGGTTTTGGGAGACCTGTAGAGAGGCTTGTGCCAATATTCCAAGCCTAGCTTGGACTTTTTCTTCTTTTAGTGCTTGAATTTCCATGAGGACTTCCTTCAGTTTGGCACTAGCAAGTTTGTTTTTCATGGCATAATGTTTGGTCATCCTTTTCTGGAGAGCAAGGTCCCTCTTTATCTTCTTGAAGTGCTTATGTTCATTGTTGTAGGTGTTGAATGATATATTGTGCCATCTCAAAATCTCTCTCCCACTCTCTGATTTGGGCATTTTTGCTTTGGAGTAGTAGTCTAGTGGCCATCTCCTCATCTTCATTATCACTATCTAGGTCAATGAATTGTGGCTTTTGAGTACTTTGCTTGCCTCCCTTACTTTTCTTATCCTTTTTCATCTTCTTTTTGCCCTTGTCCAGTTTTTTAACTGATGAAGATGGCAAGGTCCCTTGCCTTTTGGAGGCAGCAAACACTTGCCTTGATCCTCTTTGATAAGTGAGAGGGATAAAATCAAATTTTTCTACTATAATGCTCTCTTCATGGCTGACCTTAAGACTGTCTTTCCTTTCATCAATGATCTCTACATTTATGTTTTCTTCATTTTGCTCTTGACTGCCTTCTTGAGAGGTGTTTTCATTTTCATTCATGCTATCATCACTATCATGATCTTCTTCAGTGTCATTTTGTTCTAAATTGTCCTCTTCATCAGAGTCATTGTTTTGCCCACTGCCATTGTCTTCATCTTCTGCCTCTGTCTCTTCTCCTAATTATTTATTTTCATCATATGTCCCTTATTCCTTTGTCTCTTCTTTATTTCTTGCATCTGCCTCTTTTTCATTTGTTTCTTCCTCACTGTTTGGCTCACTTTTTTCTTTTTCATCATCACTATTTTTCTCATCAAAATCTGCCTCTGTCTCTTGACTGTCATTTTTATTTTTTGTAGGGTCATTGTGAGAGGTACCTTCATCAGTTTCTTCATTTTCCTCATACTATTTGATGTCCCCTGTAATGTCCTCATTTCTTTCATTTTGATCACTATCCTCTTCACTGACTTCAATATCTCCTGCCTTGTCATCTTTTTCCTCATTGCTTGCACCGGTTTCTTCTTCACTATTGGGCTCACTGCCTCTGTCTTCAAAATCTGCCTCTTCATTATTTTCTTGTTCTAAATTGTCTTCTTTTTCATTGTCATTTTCTTCCTCACTATCCTTTATTTCTTCTTCATCATTACCACTTTCTTCATTTTCATTTTCCTCTCCCTCATCACTTGTTTCTTTCTTTTAACTGTTATTTTCTTCTTGCCTGTCATTTTCCCCTTTGTCACTATTTTCCTCTTATTCTTCATCACTTTCTTCTTGTTCTGATGCTTTAGGAGAAGGTGAAGGAGGGAATTTATCTTGGGGAGAGGATTCACTTGTGGATGAGGAATCATGGTCAGTGGGGGTTGAAGGAGGAATTGAGGAAGGTGGCTGAGATGATGAGGGAAAACTTTGCAGAGGAAGAAGCTATGGATTTGTGAAAACATCATGGGTGATGAACACTTCCCATGGGATACCCTATTGCTCTAATTGATGCAACATAATCATCTTAATAAAATAATGGTGGAAAAGACTCTACATTTGTTGTGAAGGAGGCCTCTTTTGCACAATGCATGACATCTTATCAATACTTCTATAAAGGTAATAAGGCAAATGCAGTAGCTTGGCTCTAGTGAAATGCATCAGAAGTCTTATATGGTAGGAATAGAGCCTAGAAAACCTACTCTCACAGGTGAAGTATTTCATGATGACTTTCATTAAAGGGGCATATCTTTCCAACAGATGGGAAAAGGGAAAAATAGTCTTGCAATTAGCTTGGTATCTTGGTTTCAAGAAAGGCTGGTAATGGCTCAAGTCCAAATTCACCTGTTTGAACCATTTTTCTCCCATGCAATTTATCCCAATGGCCATGGCAATTGTATTTGTGGACAGCTCAAAATTCACTCCAGTTAGGTGTACTTGGTGGTTATGGAGGTTTAGGATGAAAAGTCTAGTCAACTCAGGGTGAATTTTGACTCTTTGTACTTTTTCACAGAAATCATAACATCCTACCTCTTGGAAATATGAAACTATGGTAAGGGAGGTTGTCAACTCCTTGGTGCTCAAAGGCTCAAATTTGTTTGCTCTCCCACCCTTTCTCTGTGGTCCACTAGGCCTATGGCCTCCCTCGTCACTGTCAACACTACCTTATCTAAACATTTTATCTCTACTCTTGCTTTTCAAATCAAAAAATTGAAGATGTTTGTGAAATGATATGAAGAGGGTGAGGGGGATGGGGAGGAGACAGTAGTGTGAAGGCTAGTTGTGAAAATGGAGAGGTTTATTTGGTAGAGGAGCCCCTTCTTAGCATGGAGACCAAACTTATCTCTTCCTTTATGGTTTCTAACTTTCTCTCTAAGTTCACCCTTTAAAACAGTATGAAAGGGGGAAATAGATCTAAATACCTCTTATAAAATATCCGAAGGTGCCAAGAAGAGAAAATTAGGATTTATGAGCAAATATAGAGCTTGCACTATCTTGAGAGGCTTCCTAGCTGAACACGCAGCACAGGAGCGCAGCACTCGGGCTAGTCGAGTCAGCCTTGCACGAGCTTTCGGGTCGGCCTTGAACGCAGCACAGGAGCGTAGCGCCGGCGGACGGTCTTCGTGCAGCACCTGAATGGGCCAGCGCATAGCGTGGGCAGACCTGCATGTGGTTGAGCGAGGACTGAATGGCCCGGCGCGTAGCGCGGGAAAATTTTGCACACGATCGGGCGAGGCCTGAATGACGGTTGGGCATTGGGCTTCAACTGCACACAGAAAGGGTAGTGTTGAACGGTGTCGGGCGAGTCGGTCAGGCGGTCCTACATGCGGTAAATGCATAGCGTGCTACTACAAGAGCGCAGCACCCAGTTGTAGTTTACACAGAGAGAACCCACAAGCGTGTAGCGCAGCTTTACAGGAGTGTAGCACATGGCTTCTCCTGCCCGAAACTTTCCAGAAACCCTGATTTTTTACTTGAAAACTTTCTCTCCTCTTTGGCATATGATAAATGAGTTGAGTGATAAATGTGGTGCCTTTATATCCTTGGAATCAAAAAATTAAAACTAAAAACCAACTTTTCTAATGTTTTCTTTTTACCTTTTCATCCTTTTACTGATATTTATTTTACCTTTTTTGCAGGTGGTGACTTTAGACACATAAAAAGGGTGATCTATTTGTGGGTGATCTTGAAAATATGATTTTATTCCCCTTTCACTGATTTTGACATTGATATCTCTATTTTGACAAAAATTATGAGTCAAGTCCAAGACTGTAAATCATGCCTGCCATGTCTTATTTGGGTCACTTCTGTGTTGCTCATGCAGGTGCCCTGACACAAATTAATTTTGTTTTCTTGGTCATTTTTGGAATTTTGACAACTTTAGTCACTTCAACAGCAAACTCATGATTTTCTTGGTGTTCTATTTTGACACTTAACCTCCTTCTTTCCTTCTCTTGACCATTTTGAAAACATTTGACTACACTTGAAACTTAGGTTACCTAACACTGATATTCTTTACAATTTCTCCCTTTGGTGTAGTGAAACAAGAGCTTCTGATAAAACCATGTGTTTATTCTTCAAGGTCATTTTTCAAATTCTTCCTGATGTCATCAAGGAGGTATCTCACCTTCATTTCTTATTTCAAAAAATCTTCAATTTATGCTCAGTGGCACTTATGTGCCTCTATCCTTGTGATCCTTTGCATGGACTCCTTGCTGGGAAACACCTGTTTTTCCAATCAGTTGTAAAAACCCTGATTCTCTTTGTTCATAGCCATGTTGTCTCCCTTTTGCTGTGAATGTCCTTGAGGAGTTTGGCATCTCACCTTGCCTCTCTTCTATTGATAACCATCATAAATCATTCCTGCAGAAATGTTTGAAGATGGGCAACTGTCCTTTTGCAGAATCTATGCTTTGATCAAAGGAGGTTTCTCTTGAAGGTTTTTTGATACCTTTTGGACAATCATAAGCTCACCCTCCTTTTCATTTGATTTCATCTTTGGGCACATGTAAAACAGTGAGTTTAGAAAACAAAAACAATGAATAACCTAGGAGAGCCTACATGACCTATTGGGAGGCCTTTTGGACTTGGCCTTTGGCTGAACACTTAACTTAGGGTTTGTAGGTGTAGAACAGAGCATTGAAAAAACTTTATGCATTGTAATCCTAGAAACTGATAACTTTTATTTATCTAAAGAGCTTAGAAAGGTATCTTAAAACCACCAATGCTTGAGGAATTTGGTGAATAGGGGAAAGGTTAGGCTACTTGGAAATCCAAGGTGTAAGTAGAAGGGTTAGGCAAACAGAAACAGAGTGGTAAGGTCAGAGGTGGAAAACATAGTGAGAATGAGTGGCATAGGTCTATGATTTGGTCTTCTGAGAGTGATAGGTTGTCCATGCCTTGATAGAGTAGTAGAATAGTGAAAAAATTATCCTAAGGATAATGAAGGAAATGAGATTTCTAGAACTCACAATATTCATGAATTTTGTTTCTATAAATCTAGGATAACATTTAGTCATCTATAGAAAGCAAAAAATTACTGATGACTAATAGTGGCTCCACTTGGGGAGGGCATCTCCTTTTCAGGAGGTGTCCGGAACTTTCAGATATCTTGGTTATATGAAGACCAGTGCCTCATCCATTGGGCAGATTGTTCTTCTTTTCTTTTCTTGATGCTTGCTTGAAGTTGTGATCTTAATAATCTGAAAAACATGATTATTCCAACTTCATCTCTACCTACCCATCTTATTTTCCTAGCATTTTTTCTTCCTTGGGTGCACTTAAACTAGCAAACCCCTGACATTCCTTTTCTTTTGAAAACAAAAACAAACTATTTACTTCTACCCTTATTGCTTCCAAGAGTTCAAAGTATGCTAGTGAACTCTTTTTATTATCTACCTAGACTATTTGACAGTCAAGATTAAGCAGTATGATAGACTTCATTCTCTAAGCTATTGACATGAAATTGGAAACATGATTTGAACCAGGATTAGACAATCCGATTCATCATGAGTTGTGGCATTGAGACAAGCTGCACACAAACATTGTTTTCATAAAAACCAAAACTAGAAGGTATGAGGGTTGTGTTTCATCATTTTCTAATCATCCCTATCCTTCTCCTTGGTTCAGATTTAAGTATGTGGAACTAGTATCTTTCATTCCTAATCTATTCTTTTAGACAAGTTAAGTTTGACCAGCATTCTTTCACTAACCTATCAACAATAAATTGAAAACATGCTTAGCCATGATTAGGTGAGATGACTGAACAAGACCTTATTTTTGAACAAGTAGTGGCATTTAGGTTTGCACACTTTCAGTACTACTATTTTTTGGGTATGGGGTTGTACCTCTTTTCAAATCTGCCCTCCTTTTCTTTCTTTCTTTGTTTTTGTATTTTTTGTTTTTTTCTGATTTTTTTCATGCAGTGTTATGTACAATTAATGAAAGTTTGAAACTAGGATTCTTGACAGAAATAGTGTTTGAGCATCCTTCCATTGACAGGACCTCCAAATAATTCTTCTCCATTCAATCCTTTAAAAAGAAAGCATTATGACCCCTAACTGACTGAATGAGATAAGGACCTCTCCACAAATTCTCAACTTTACCATGTTTACCTTTGTCCTCTCTCCTGGAATCCCATTTCAGCATTGTGTCTCCAATGTGGAAATTGTTGGCTTTATTTCTTCTGTCAAATATTTTCTTTATGTTTTCTTGCACTGCTTGAGTCTTGTTATAAACTTCTTCCCTTGTCTGTTGCAAATGAATGGTTTGGTTCAGCCTCCTTTGCATGTCATTTTATTTTGATTGCACTTCTTGGAGAAGCTTTATCACCAGAACTACCAAGGATGTTCGGAAAATGGCATCCATGCCATACACTAGTTGATAGGAAAACATACCAATTGATTTCTTGGTGGTTAGTCTATCAGCCCATAGTGCATGTACTAGCTTGCTATGCCATGCTTTTTTATTATGTTCCAAAAGCTTCTTGATGATATTGACCAATCTTTTGTTAGAGGATTCAGCTATTCCATTACCTTGAAGGTAATAAGCTATGGAATGTCCTAGTATCATGTGATGTTTATAAAAAAAGTAAACCATTCTTTTGGAAGTAAAAGTAGCAGCATTCTCTAGTGATGATCTTTCTGGGGCACCCAAATCTAGACAAAATGTTTATCTCGAGGAATTTGATAATGACTAAATCGGTGGAATTCCTAGAGGGGATGGCTTCTATCCACTTGGTAAAATAATCAGTAGCAGTGAGGATCCACTTATGTTGGGCAGATGAGGTGGGGTGAACCTCACCAATGAAGTCTAAACCCCATTGTTGAAATGGAGCTTCAACAGTAATGGGATGCAAAGGCAAAGGTAAGAGTTTTCTCGTGCCATCAAAAAATTGGCACTTATGGCAAGTCATGACCAATTTGTGGGTGTTAGGGAAAAAGGTGGGCCAATAGTAGCCAGCTCTAAGGATCTTGTTGGTTGTGTTTTTCCAGTAAAGATGGACTCCACACTCTCCCTCATGCAGTCCATGCATGATATTACCTGCATCATCCTCAAGCAAACACTTAAGCAACATACCAGTAGGATTTTTCCAATATAATATTCCATCTAAAATGCAGAATCTTAGAGCTTTTTGTTTCAGGAATCTATATTTTGTCTTTAATAATGTAGGAGGAGCATTGAGATAGAAAATCACATATAGAATATCAGCATACCAATATGAACTCGGAAATACTTCTTCAACATGTGGAACTGTGCACTCTTCTTGTTCTTCTAAAACATCAACCATATTCATATCTAATGCTTTGAAATTTGATTCAGCCATACGTTTTGCAAGTCCTTGTCCTTTAACCAGTTTAGTGGGTCTGATTTCTAAGTCATATTCTAAGATAATAGCAATCCACTTTTCCCTCTTACCATCAGGGTCCTGATTCATAATGTCTTTGACAACTGTGTGTGGAACAAAAGCAATGATATGAGAATGTAAGATATAAACTCTATAGTCTTTTAATGCCTTAATCAAGGCAAAGGCTTGTTTCTCCATGATGTTGTACTTTAGAGGAGCATCTCTAAGGGCTTTTCTAAAGAAGGCTATGAGCTATTCTTGCCCCATCATGTTCTTTTGTAACAACACTGCAACCACGGTATGTTCAGATGCAAATGAGAAAATATAGAAATCTTTGGTAAAATCAAGACTGATAAGAACTGGTGTTTGGATGAGAAATTTATTAACCATCTTAAAAGATTATTTGGCTTACAAATTCCACTTAACTCCTATCTCCTTTTTTAGCAGGTTTGTAATATTCCTTAAGAGTTCAGCAAGGTTGGGGATGAACCTCCTCAAGAAGTTGATTTTCCAATTGAAGGATTGCAATTACTTGATGTTTCTAGGATAGTTCATTTACAATATGCCTTCAATCCTTTTGGGGTCTATTTTGATTCCCGTTTGGAGATGATGTGGCCTAGGAGTTTTCCTTCATGGAGACCAAACAGTGTTTTCTTGGGGTTCAAATATAGGCCATATTTCCTACACTTTTTAAAAACTTTTCTCAAGTGGACTAAGTGTTCTTCATCAGTCTTAGAGTAAACAATGATGTCATCAAGGTAAATGACTATGAGGTAGCCTATGTCTTCTGAAAAAGTTATGTCCATGGCCCTTTGAAAAGTGGCCCCCACATTCATCAAACCAAATGGCATTTTGACATACATGAATGTACCCCAAGGTGTGGTGAAAGCAGTTTTGTGTTGATCACTTGGGAATACTAGCACTTGGTTGTAATTGGAAAAACCATCAAGCAGTGAGATTCTCTTAGAGCCAACTAACTTTTGAAGCATGTAATCCATTTTAGGCAACGGGTAATTATCTTTCAATGAGGACCAGTTCAGATTTCTAAAGTCAATGCAAAGTCTAATCTCCCCAGTTTTCTTCCTAACTGACACAAAGATGGAAACCCACTCTGAGTATCTAAGGGGAACTATGATCCTGGCATCATACATATTTTTAATCTCTTGTTCAACTAAAGGTTGTAAAACAAGGTTTATTCTCCTTAACTTTTGTTTGAAAGGTTTCTGATTTTCCTTGAGAGGTATTTTATGTTGAATAATGCTCGTGTCACATGATTTCAAATCTAGATATCCCCATGCAAACACATCTTTAAACTCCTTAAAAATCTCAATATAATTTTGTTTTATGTGAGGAGGAAGGGTCCTGGAGAGTTTAATCATTTTGGGTTCCTTTATGCTTCCTATGTTGCACTCCTCAACATCAGTCTCGGTAGATTCTATCTTTGGTTTTTTAGCCACATCATCAAAGTCAAACAACTCTTCTAATGGTGCAAATCCTCTTGGTAATGTGTCATTTTTACATTGTAAGACCTTCAAGTCCTTTTGTTCTAGATATTCAAACATTTTAGCCTCAAAAGGATGTGTAAGCAGATTTATATCAGCAAAAGAGGACAACTCTGTTTCATGATTTTTTTCTTCAGCAAAAACATCTTTTTCATGCTCTAAGCTATATTTTGTCAATGTAAATGCATTCCTAGATTGCAAAAAATCATCAATTTGTTTATCACCCTCAAACACTTGCCAATGGTTAATGTTGTCAGGCACTGTAGGACGGTGTTTTACTTTGACAGTGTATTGTTCACTTGCATGTGGTATTTGGCAATTGCTGGCAATGAAGGTAAGCTCATTGGCAAGACTATTTTGGGCTCTAGGAATGTGAATGAGTTCATATTTCTCGAAAGTTTTGAGGAGATCTAGGGCTGCGTTTCTGTACTCTCTTAATCTTGGATTATTTGCTAAGTACACAACCTTAATTTGTTTAATGATAAGTTCTGAATCTCCTTGGACAAATATTTTCTTAGCTCCTAATTTTTCAAGCAAGTGCAAACCAAGGAGGAGAGCCTCATACTATGCGATGTTATTAGTGCACTGAAAGTCTAGTTTTTATGAATGGCCCTCATTTGTGTTATGTATCTAGACACCAGCTCCCGAACCAGCCTTGCCACAAGAGCCATCAAAGCTTATGTTCCAAAGTGTTTCTAGTTCATATTTTTCACTATGTTGTTTTTCAGGGCTGCTAGAGTTATGGTTGTCATATTCTTCATTTGAGGGTGAGTGTGAGTGTTTTGGAGAGCCTAACTCTTTCTCATTTTCTTTCACCTATTTACCAATGTCATTTTCATTATATAAGATGAAAGAGTCCAAATCCGAATGAATGGAATAAACAGGGGTGTTGTTTGGCCTATCTAGGCTACTTACCATATACTTCATGTGAGATTCCTGGCATAATCTCCTAGTTTGATTGAAGACGGGGATAGTAGCATATGACATGTCCATTCGGAGGCTGCCTTGAAGTTTGGCTCCCCATGATCTAGACAAAATCATGCTATACGTCGGGGGAATATCAGCAACAACTATGTCCATGACTAGACTCTTAGCAAGTATTTGCGCCAGATTGACACAAAGATCCTTGATTAGGCTCAAACACTTGACTCTACTTGAATCGAAAGAGTATAAGTATTTGTAAGTTTTGGTTATTTCTAGGCCTAACCTGTCCATCACTACCTTAGGCATGAGGTTGTGTGAGGCATCGGAATCTAGCATAGCATTGTGTAATATTTTGTCATGTATGTTTAGGCTAACATAGAAAGGAGGGACACCTCCTTCTTGGTACTTTCCCTCAACTTCGGGACCAAACAATAGTTCTGGTTTGTCATCAGTCAAGTTTAGAGTGTCTGTATCGTTCCCTATGTTCAAAACTTTCAAAACTTGGGACATGTACATGTCTTGAGTCACCAATTCAATGAGAGGTATGGTTATCTTAATTTTAGCAATCTCTCCTTCAAAACTGAAAGGCACTTGGGTTTTATGCATATTTACATCAGTTTTATCAGCCATAAATTTTTCTACATTTTTTATTTGCTGATTCTGATTTGGGGCTTTGGAAAAAAGAGTTTTCTCAGGGCCACTAGTAGAGGTACTAGGGCAGCTTGTATCACCACTTGGTTGGCTAGTTTTGTCTTTGTTTGGATCAGTTTTCTTAGCCATAGTGTTGACACTGACTGCTGTCCTTTTAAGAATTTTTTCAGGGGTTTTCCAAACAGCAGTGTCTATTTGGTTTTTCTTGGGGGCATCTTGGTTATTTTTGCTCCTAAGGTCATATTGCCTATGGACTTCCATTATTGCATTTTCAAATCCCAACATGTAGTCTTCAGAATATTCATATTTAGTTTCAGTTTGATCTGGGGAAAATAACTTTTGTTCTTCTTTTGTGAGAAAAACATTATCTTCATTGTCTGAACCTATTAAGTTTACATGGCTTTCTTTATGTTCTGCATTCTCTCTTCCCTCTTCATCAAGATAATTGTCTTGGAAAGGAGGCCTAATCTGTTGGTCATTGTCTCGTGGCCTATTTTGGGGAGGATCTCTTCTGAAGTTTTGAGTTTTGTTTTCGTTTTGGAGATTTGGTTGATTTTCCCTAGGAGGTGTTCTTTCATTCAAGTTTATCCTTTCCATCATTCTCTCCATGGTTCTAACTAGGTTGTCTATCTTGGCATCAGAAGAAGAGGTTGAGGCTATGGTTTCATCTTTGTAAGTGAGTCTTTTTTCCGACCTCATCCTAGCTCTCTTTTCAATTAAGTTGGCTTCTGCACTAATATTTTCCCTTTTCATTTCTTCTAAAGTGGTGGGATCTCTCTCTCTTAGTTGTTATGTCATGTCCAGATCAAATCCTTCAGGAAATTTTACTAGTGCTAGGCCTTGTGGGGGTTTCATGTGAGGGGGGAGGGAATTGTAGACACTGTTAAACCTGGTGCAATACTCTTGTACACTCTCCTCTACATTCCTCTAAAGATTTTTATATTCAGAAAGGATTTGGAGGGGGTTTTTCTTGATTTCCCACTTTTTATGAAATATTGGTAGAGGGAACGGAGATCATGTATGGTATTAGGAGCTAAGCCTTTAAACCATTTCTTAGCCTCTCCTCCTAGGCTTTGTGCAAAGATCCTCATTTTAATGGTTTCCTCTTCCAATTCCATATAGTCAAAGGCATCATTTATCCTATCTACATGATTTTGGGCAGTGATGGATTCAGCTTCAGTGAAGTGTGGAATTTTGGATTGGTAGTCATTTGGTAAAGGTACCAAAGGTTGTGGTAAAACCAGGGGGGCATACCAAGCTGCCATGATGTGAGCTAATGGAGGATTTACAAGAGGAGGGTTTGTGAAAGGGGGTGTAGGATGAAGTGGAGTGGTTTTCACAGTAGTGGTGTGGATGGATGTGGTGGAAGTACTTGGACCGACAAACTGATTCTGAGCAGATTTGTTATGGAAAGAGTTGAAGTGATGGAGAAGCTGAAATTCAAGTGATGTGGAAGGAAAGGCTTCTCTACTAGAACTCTTCTGCAAATCTATGGGTTCAAGGTCAGTCTGGCTAACATTAGTTTGTGACTTGGTTCTGAAGAGGTTCTTTGTATGGTGCAAGTCAAACTGGGGATCTTGCAAAGTTGTAAGATGTTCAAGGACTGAGCTTGCTCCATGAAGGGTCCTAACAGTAGTCAAGTTTCCAAATCTAGAAGTTTGCCACAAAATATTTTCTGGGTCTTCAACTATGGTATGAGGATTTGGGTCCGGATGAGATCTGGTACTAATCCTTTTTGAAGCCAGATTTCACACTCAAAATGTAGAGAGGCTGAAAGTTTAGGACTATTTTCAGAAGGCTGACCTCTCTTAGCATTTGCTAAACTCTCACAGTGTAGAACTAGGCTTCTAAAATTCTGAGGGCTGATTTGATACAATCCCAGAGATTCTAAATGAGAACTAGTGAAGTAATAGGCCTACTAGAGGCTAGTGGAGTTGCCAGGTGGATATTTTTGTTGTTTTTAAGGATGTATGTTTATGGTCCACCACCAATAACTAACAATAAACCAATCTAAGGATTTTTTGGGGTTTTCTGAGTTCCTTCATGTATCCCTAAGGTTTGTGAGAGTTTCCTATAGCTGAGTCATCATTTTTCTAAGATGGTGAAACAACAAGATTCTAGTCTTGGCTATCAGTTGATTTTCTAAGCTTAACTGAGGGTTTAAATGAGTCTATAAGAGTTTTTTAGGCTACTATGTACTCGGTCCCACCGTGATCGCCAGAATGTTAGTGTGGCGATGAGGTGGTGATAAATCAATAGATACTACTTAACAGGATTGTTTCTGAGATTCTAAAGAGGGCTTAAGATGTTATTTTCTCATAGTCCCACCATGATCGCCAGAATGTTAGTGTGGCGATGAGGTGGCAGATTCACTGGATACTCTTTAACAAGGGATTCTGGAGTCCTAAGGGATACTTAGATTATTACTAACTCAGAAGGTCCCACCATGATCGCCAGAATGTTAGGTGGCAATGAGGTGGCGATGAACCATGAGATACTATCTGTCAAGGATTTCTGAATCTTTTAAGGAATATCTAAGCATGAACTTACTTAGAAGGTCCCACCATGATTGCCAGAATGTTAGTGTCCCGTGATTTAGCAGATTGGTAGACCAAATGCACAGGGTAACACGAAACCAATCTTTGGATTCCTAGGACCTAGCCTTCCTGGACTCGAAGAGGGCTCTCTTTATTGTGTGCAAAGGATGTGAACTTGTTTGCTTTAGATGGTTGATTTTTGGCTAGTTGTGAAGTTTAGGGTTTTGTTTGTTTGGTTTGATTGGGTAAAATGATCAAGTGGAATAGGTGGAATGAGAGGTCATCAAATAATTGGGCTATGGAGTCTATGAAAGTCACGGATATCTCAACAATGAGTCTGAGTGCATCATATGGAAAATCTAGTGTAGTCAATGGACCTTTTAAGGTTATGTGTGCAGTGAAATGGGCATTAAATTGGGAAAATAAGGTAGGGAAAAGGGTAGTTAAGAATCCTTTGTCATATACCCATAAACAAGAAGGTCTCAAATACTGATAATCAAAATATAATAATCATGAGATAGGGAAAACCATTTACTCAATGACAATACTTAAACAAATAGACATTCAATATGAACAATTTAGTGAAACACAGAAAGCAAGAAATCTTATCTAACTTCAGTAATTTCACCTAGAAAGTTTGAAAACATATAAGATGACAAATAGCATTAACCAATGAAGAGGGAACTCCTAGACATCATCAATCAAGCTATAAATAACTTTGAGGCAAACAGATAGGTATGGACAAAGGGCGAGATCGAAAAAAGACCTCCTTGACTTAACCTAACCAGTGATACTTCAAAGAGAGATTTCACAAATAGAGTTTAGATAGCATCAAATAAGTATGGCTTGCCATGAAAAATATTTGGAAACTATAATATTAATCCATTGATGAAATAAAAAAGCATAAAGAGGCTTAAGGAGCAACGAAGAATTCCTTAAACACGCCCATCAGAGGAAAACATAAAGACAGTAGCAAACAGGAGAACTAAGGTGCCTCAAACAACATTTCTTAGCCTATAATTTTCTGATCTACTGCAACATAGAAAGATGGACATAATGATAAACAAGAAAACATTAAAAAATTAGAGACACATCACCATTCACCAAGCTCAGGGATCCTGCAAGCAAGCTTTCATCATCATCAATCAAAGCATATCATTCACAAGCTCCATAACACCAAATTGCTCTTCAACCTCAAAGAACCATGTATTGCTCTATAAACTTATCAAAAGCCAACATTTAAAATGAGTCCTCAATGCTCTATATAATCAGCAAGAAGGAGAAAAACCTAATATAGTATCTAGAAGCCTATTGGCTAATTAGAAATGTCACTATTATCCTTGAGACCTTGCAAGGCCCAAGGCACAAAATATCTTTTCGGACATTTTTAGCAAACAAAATTATATTTGAGTTCTGACAAGCCTCCTAAAACTTTCCAAGCATACATTGTTGACTTTCCCTTTTCTAAGGGTGCAGCACTGTGTTTAGGAGGAATTTCCATGCCGAGGGCGTAGCACAGGAGCAGGAAAAATGGGTCATCTTGCAACAGTGTTTTGAAGGCCTTCCTGATGTCATAAAAGGCTCCATGATGGCTCGTTGGAAACAAATTGAAGTCTAATTTCCATATATACCCTTGGTTCTCTGATATGACCTCTGAAACCTATTAAAAAAGTAAAAATTCCAAGGCTGGTAAAGGCGAAGCACATGTCTTGAAAAGCAAGCAGAATGGTGAAAATTTGGGTGTTTTTTACCCTTTTGGAGGACCAAAACAACTCCAATTGACCTGAAAATTTGTGATCATGCTATATTTGTGATGAGGATCCCAAAAATGTAAGCCTTTACTCATGAAGATTCTCTAAAAAAGAGCGTAGCACCATGTGTGCTACCCCCTTGGCCTCAAAATTAGCAAAAAACAAAAACTTGTCAAAATTCTCCCAAATTTGGTGGATGAGTGCCTCATGGGTTTTGGGAGACCTGTAGAGAGACTTGTGCCAAGATTCCAAGCCTAGCTTGGCCTTTTTCTTCTTTTAGTGCTTGAATTTCCATGAGGACTTCCTTCAGTTTGGCACTAGAAAGTTTTTTTTTCATGGCATAATGTTTGGTCATATTTTTATGGAGAGCAAGGCCCCTCTTTATCTTCTTGAAGTGCTTGTGTTCATTCTTGTAGTACTGAATGATATATTGTTCCATCTCAAAATCTCTCTCCCACTCCCTCATTTGGGCATCCTTGATTTGGAGGAGTAGTCTAGTGGTCATCTCCTCATCTTCATTATCACTATCTAGGTCAATGAATAGTGACTTTTGAGTAGTTTGCTTGCCTCCCTTACTTTTATTATCATTTTTCATCTTCTCTTTTCCCTTATCCAGTATTTGAACTGATGAAGATGGTAATGTCCCTTGACTTTTGGAGGCAGCAAACACTTGCCTTGATCCTCTTTGATAAGTGAGAGGGAGAAAATCAAATTTTTCTACTAGAATGCTCTCTTCATGGATGACCTTAAGATTGTTTGTCCTTTCATCAATGATATCTACATTTATGTTTTCTTCATTTTGTTCTTGACTGCCTTCTTGAGAGGTGTTTTCATTTTCCTTCATGTTATCATCACTTTCATGATCTTCTTCAATGTCATTTTGTTCTAAATTGTCCTCTTCATCAGAGTCATTGATTCTCCCACTGCCATTGTCTTCATCTTCTGCCTCTATCTCTTCTCCTAATTATGTCTTTTCATCATCTGTTCCTTCTTCATTTGTCTCTTCTTCATTTCTTGCATCTGCCTCTTTTTCATCATTTCTTCCTCACTATTTGGCTCATTGTTTTCTTCTTCATCATCACTGTTTTTCTCATCAAAATCTGTCTTTGTCTGTTAACTATCATTTTTATTTTCTGTGGGGTCACTGTGAGAGGTAGCTTCATCAATTTCTTCATTTTCCTGAAAACTCTTTGTTATCCCCTGTAATGTCCTCATTGCTTTCATTTTGATCATTGTCCTCTTCACTGACTTCTATATCTCCTACCTTGTCATCTTTTTCCTCATTGCTTGCATCTGTTTCTTCTTCACTATTGGGCTCACTGCCTCTGTTGTAATGTTCCCAAAATTAATATGAAGCTAATTGGAACATTGATTTTGCTTATATCATCTAATAGGTGAATAAATGGGTAAGGATGCCCATGAGTAGGAATAAAATCCCTCATAGTGTGAAAGGGATCATCAGAGTAGCTATATTTTGCACCCTCAAGTGTGACAAGGGGAAAATGCATGAGGACAAGGTCAAGTTTGACCAAGTCAACAACGCTGCCATGGAGGAAGTGGATCTATTTGAAAAAAAACGCAGTATGAATGGGGGAGAGATCATTTGGTGGAGGAAACTCTAATGTGTGGGGGCCAAGGCAAGAAGGCTTTCATTTTTATAAAGGGAGGACAATGCAGCCATAGGAGGACATGTTATTGAGTATTGATTTTGGTCTACATGACTATTTGCTTTCTCCAGTTGTTTAACTGAGATTGTTGAGCTGCTTAACACAAGGAATTCCTGTTTAGGAATTCTTCTCCCTTCTTGAGAGGCCTCTTGAGGGATTTTACTTCATTTCTCCACATTCATGCTCAAGGCCAAGCCACCTCCTTCAACTATAGTGTTATTCTTGTAGCAGGAAACGTTGTGTTGCAGGGTGTTGCAGTGGAGGGTTCCACAAAACCACTTCTAGAGCTTATCTTTCATAGGAGGGAGCTTCTATTCCTCTGGGAGGTCAGTAAGGAAGATTCAGGAGCTGATTGCACATCTTTGGCATCAGGCCAAGCATTTCCCATCTCCTACAGCGCAGTCCCTCACCTTGACTGCGTTATTTCTGAGTGTATTTGCAGTGGGGGTTTTCACCACTATTTTGGAGGGTGAGATCTTCAGTGATTGGATCAGCCTCTCACCTAAAATATCCATTGGATGATATTCATTCATCATATGCAGCATCTTCAGATATCTTCATCTATTTATCGAGTTGCATCTGCTACTCAGTTTGAGACTGCAACTTTGGCATTTCTGCCATTGTGTATATTTCAACCAATCCTTCTAGGATTGACTTGACATTGTTTTTTAGGGGTTAGAGCTTTTCTCCCCACATTATTTGAGCCATACATTTCCACATCTATGTATTGACATTATTTTTGTAGCAGTGCCTTCTATAAACTACGTAGTCATAGCCCTGGGCATTCTTATATGGCAGTGTTTTGTCATATTTTATGTACATGTTTCTTGAGGCTGATTTTGCCTATCTTGAGTAACTCTTTCCTCAAGATCTTGTATCTATTTGCTGCTACAAGAATAATAAGATGGATAGATGTTCTTCTTACATTTTCTGATTTGATGCAACACTACTCTTTCATTATTATGTTCATGGATTGTTGTAGCTCCACTTTTGGAATATCTTAAGATATTCCCATTGGTGTAGATTTTCCCTATTTTGGGATATTACAGTGGTATCAAAGCATGATCTTTGGCTCAGCCTATTATTTTCAGCAATAAGAAGATAGAAGAGATCAAGATGATGAAAATAATGAGCTTGCTCTCAACACTTTTAAAACCCAGGAAGAACCTCTCCAAGAAGGTTAATCAGAAAAAAGAAGAAGAGTTGCAGTGAAACTCCTAGAGGGTTTCAAGAAGAGGAAGAGCCATGCACTTCCTATTCTCAAAGAGGAGAAGGCATGAAGCATGAAGAACACTTGGAATCTGAAGTTCTAAGTGAATACCTTGCTAAATACCAAGCTAAGCTTAGAGCCTTCAAGAAGACTCTAGCTTTACCACAATTTATTCAGCTGGAGGAAGAGAGAAGACCCTACAACTATGGGATGATGAGAGGCACTAGATTTATATTGTCCACTTTTGATGGATCACTCAAATGTGTAGCCGAGACTTGGGTGATGAAACTAGAAGCATCCTTCCTACTACATCTAGTAGTGGAAAGAGAGGCTGTGGAGATCTCAACACTGCACCTGGAGGGTAAGGAAAGCACTTGGTGGTTCAGCCATATGGGACATGCAAGAGTATCTAATTTTTCAGATTTCACTCAAAGGGTGATCAGGAGACTTGGGGAAGGAAGATTAGAGGAAGAGAGACCCTCACCACCACTTGAGGAAGCATGTACCAGCACTGTCACTACCTTGGAGGAGCAGCCTTCATGTTCAACATTGAAGGAAGCCAACATAGTTGAGGAAGGAACTCTTGCTTCCACATTTCACCAAGGTATGCTTAAGTTTCCATCTCTTATCATTTCAGCAAACATTATGGATGGATCCACATCATTGCATGCTATTGATTTAGAGTAGCAAAATTTCACTATGTTGTGCAAGAGAAGTGATGAAGAACAGAGGACCCATTCCTCATGGGAGCATTCAAATGGCAGCTTCATTCAGGAAGAAATGAAGGGAGCAGTAAGAAGGAGTAGACATATTTAGATAAGAAAATATTTCTCCTCTCTAGATGACACTCTCTCAATGAGCATGCCACAGCTCAAAGAGAGACTTCTACTGGCAGCATATCCAAGGCCTCTTTGGTTTTGGAAGGCCATGCATGAGGAAGAAATCTCATCGGGAGATTCCATTAGAGGTGCACTTCAACCTATCATGGAGGATGGTAGCCCACATGGGAGGAGTACCAAGATGTAGGATGGAAGGAGACATCCACAAATGATTGAGTGGTTGTGGATGAATATAAAGAGGCTAGTAAGTCACTTCTAGATCTATGACACCGGGCAGCAGGAGGCTTGGCTGCGCTGGCTACTCTTGAAGGAGTTTGGCCATCACTTGGCATATCCTCTTTCTAAGGGTATGGGGATGGAGAAGAGGTGGCAGGATGCTTGCATCATTGAGCAGAAAAGAGTATGGATGCATGGTGTTGATGTGACATTCATATCATTCATTATGTATTCATCACATGACTTGTATGATGAGAGCATGAGGAGGCAGTAAACACTTTTGTTGATTGAGTTGTACTTGAGAGAGAAAGGGCATATTTGCTCTCACATGTTGTATGATGTTGTAGGAGTAGGAGATGGAAATATTATGGTGTAAAGGGGATACTCCTTGGCCTTAGATGATCAGGAAGTACTTCCATCTTGGGAGGAATTCCATATTTGCAGCAGCATTATTGGAGGAATCTTTGACAATGATCATGTCAAAGAATTGAGCTATGAGTTGGTAGGAGCCTATTTGCATAGGCCAGCAGTGATGTTCCTTTGGAGCATGGGATTATTCATGTATTCATGCATCACTTTACTTTCAGCACATGGTGAGAATGTTGTTTTTGCATCTATTGACTATGTAACACAGTATTTGCATCTTCTTACCATTATCATACAGTGCATTGCTCCACAAGAGGGCAAGTTTATTGTTGAGCCCCATAAACAAAATTTTTCCAACTATTATACTGGAGACAACCATCCTTTGTATAACCATGGGCAAGTGTTTGATTATTTCTTGTATGCTCAGTTGACACATTCACCCATTTACTATTCACTAGTAGATGTGATGATTCACACAACTAGCCATTTGTCAAAACATCACTTGCCATGTTATTTTCTGAAGTTGCAGTGGGAAATATTGTGTTGTGTCCACTTGAGACATTGTTTGTATCATGCAACATCATGTCAAACCTTCAGAAAACTTCTCATTTGGATAACCTATGATGATCATGTCCTATTCATCATGGATGAGATGTCTTGGGCCAGCTTGTTCTTCAATGTTGGAGAGGAGATCCTTGGAGGATTTTTCTTCATTTTGCCACTTAAGGGAAATACTATTGCAACCCGATATCAGCACATACTATACACTTATCATGAGTAGAAAAAAGGACATTGTGGGGTAGACTACTTTGTCTACCATGTTCAGATTTTCAGCCCACCTACTTTGTCGGAGCCAAAGGTGGAGGAATATTTTCAGGAGTTGCCTAGTTGGGAGGGGACTCATTTTGCATGGATGATATCTTGGGGATGGAGGATCCATAAGGGGAATATGGTTCCCACTAGATTTCAGATCCCATTCCTCAAAGGGACCTCTAGACATCACTTTTCTACCTTCTTGAGTATTTCACCTTTTCATGATGACAGCTTGATAACTAACTTGCATGTTGGGGAGGAGTAATGTGAAGATTTGTTGATGAGACAACATCCTTTTTACTTGGAGGAGTTCATCATATGTGGATGCTACAGGCAAAGGAGGAGAAATAACTCAATCTATCCTTGCAGTTGCTTGAGGACAAGCAATCTTTGAGAGGGTAGGACTGTAATGTTCCCAAAATTAGCATGAAGCTAATTGGAACATTGATTTTGTTAATATCATCTAGGAGGTGAATAAATGGGTAAGGAGGCCCATGAGTAAATAAAATCCATCATAGTGTGAAATGGATCATCAGAGTAGTTATATTTTGCACCCTCAGGTGTGAAAAGGGGCAAATGCATGAGGACAAGGTCAAGTTTGACCAAGTCAACAGCACTGCCATGGAGGGAGTGGATCTCTTTGAAATACAACGCAGTATGAATGGGGGAGAGATCATTTGGTGGGGGAAACCCTAATGTGTGGGGTACAAGGCAAGAAGGCTTTCATTTCTATAAAGGGATGACAATGCAGCCATAGGAGGACATGTTATTGAGTATTGATTTTGGTATGCATGACTATTTTCTTTCTCCAGTTGTTTAACTGAGATTGTTGTGCTGCTTAGCACAAGGAATTCCTATCTAGGAATCCTTCTCCCTTCTTGAGAGGCCTCTTGAGGTATTGTACTTCATTTCTCCACATTCATGCTCAAGGCCAAGCCACCTCCTTCAGCTACAACGTTATTCCTGTAGCAGGAAACGTTGTGTTGCAGGGTGTTGCAGTGGAGGGTTCCACAACACCACTTCTAGAGCTTATCTTTCAGAGGAGGGAGCTTCTATTCCTCTGGGAGGTCAGTAAGGAAGATTCAAGAGCTGGTTTCACATATTTGGCATCAGGCCAAGCATTTTCCATCTCCTACATCGTAGTCCCTCACCTTGACTGCGTTATTTCTGAGTGTATTTGTAGTGGGGGTTTGCACCACTATTTTGGAGGGCGAGATCTTCAATGATTGGATCATCCTCTCACCTGACAGATCCATTGGATGAGATTAATTCATCATATGCAACATATTCAACTATCTTCATCCATTTCTTGAGTTGTAGCTACTACTCAGTTTGAGATTGCAACTCCGGCATTTCTGCCATTATGTATATTTCAACCAATCCTTCTAGGATTGACTTGACATTGTTTTTTAGGGGTTAGAGCTTTGATCCCCACATTATTTGAGCCATAAATTTCCACATCTATGTATTGAAATTATTTCTGTAGCAGTGCCTTCTGTAAACTACGCAGTCATAGCCCTGAGCATTCTTTTATAGCAGTGTTTTGTCATATTTTATGTACATGTTTCTTGAGGCTGATTTTGCCTATCTTGAGTAACTCTTTCCTCAAGATCTTGTATCTATTTGCTGCTACAAGACTAATAAGATGGCTGGATGTTCTTCTTACATTTTCTGAGTTGATGCAACACTACTCTTTCATTATTATGTTCATGGATTTTTGTAGCTCCACTTTTGGAATATCTTAAGATATTCCCATTGGTGTAGATTTTCCCTATTTTGGGATATTACATCTGTCTTCAAAATCTTCCTCTTCATTATTTTCTTGTTCTAAATTGTCTTCTTTGTCACTGTCATTTTCTTCCTCACTGTCCTTTTTTTCTTCTTCATCATTACCACTTTCTTCATTTTCATTTTCCTCTCCCTCATCACTTGTTTCTTTCTCTTGACTGTTATTTTCTTCTTGGCTGTCATTTTCCCCTTTGTCACTGTTTTCCTCTTATTCTTCATCACTTTCTTCTTGTTCTGATGCTTTAGGAGAAGGTGAAGAAGGGAATTTCTCTTGGGGATAGGATTCATCTGTGGATGAGGAATCATGGTCAGTGGGGGTTGAAGGAGGAATTGAGGAAGGTGGATGAGATGATGAGGGCAAACTTTGTAGAGAGAGAGGCTGTGGATTTGTGAAAACATCATGGGCGGTGAACACTTCCCATGGGATACACTGTTTCTCTAATTGATGCAACACAATCATCTTAATAAGAGAATGGTGGAAAATACTATGCATTTGTTGTGAAGGAGGTCTCTTTTGCACAATGTATGACATCTTATCAATACTTTTATAAAGGTAATAAGGCAAATGCAGTAGCTTGGCTCTAGTGAAATGCATGAGCAGTCTTATATGGTAGGAATAGAGCCTAGAAAACCTACCCTCACAAGTGAAGTATTTCATGATGAATTTCATTAAAGGGGCATATCTTTTCAACGGATGGGAAAAGGGAAAAATAGTCTTGCAATCGGCTTGGTATCTTGGTTTCAAGAAAGGCTGGTAATGACTCAAGTCCAATTTCACCTGTTTGAACAATTTTTCTCCCATGCAAGGTATCCCAGTGGCCATGGCAATTGTATTGGTGGATAGCTCAAAATTTACTTCAGCTAGGTGTACTTGGTGGTTATGGAGGTTTAGGATGAAAAGTCTGGTCAACTTAGGGTGAATTTTGACTCTTTGTACTTTTTCACAGAAATCATAACATCATACCTCTTGGAAATATGCAACTGTGGTAGGGGAGGCTGTCAACGCCTTGGTGCTCAAAGGCTCAAATCTGTTTTCTCTCCCACCCTTTCTCTATGGTCCCCTAGGCCTTTGGCCTCCCTCGCCACTGTCAACACTGCCTTCTCTAGACATTTTATCTCTACTCTTGTTTTTAGAATCAAAAACTTGAAGTTGTTCTTGAAATGATATGAAGAGGTTGAGTGGGATGGTGAGAAGACAGTAGTGTCAAGGCTAGGCAGTGTGAAGGCTAGTTGTGAAAATGGAGAGGTTTATTTGGTAGAGGAGCCACTTCTTAACATGGAGACCAAACTTATCTCTTCCTTTAGGGTTTCTAACTTTCTCTCTAAGTTCACCCTTTAAAATAGTATGAAAGGGGGAAATATATCTAAATACCTCTTATAAAAGCTCCAAAGGTGCCAAGCAGAGAAAATTAGGAGTTCTGAGAAAATCTGGAGCTTGCACTAGCTTGAGAGGCTTCCTAGCAGAACGCGCAGCACAGGAGCGCATCACTCAGGCTAGTCGGGCCGGCCTTACACGAGCTGTCGGGTCGGCCATGAACGCAGCACGGGAGCATAGCGCAGGCGCAGGGTCTTCGTGCAGCACCTGAATGGGCCAGCGCGTAGCGTGGGTAGACCTGCATACAGTCGGGCGAGGCCTGAACGGGCCGGTGCGTAGCGCGAGTAGAGTTTTCACGCGGTCGGGTGAGGCCTGAACGGCGGTTGGGCATCGGGCTTCTCTTGTACGCAGAAATGATAGCGCTGAATGGTGTCGGGTGAGTTGGTCAGGCGGTCCTGCACGTGGTAAACGCATAGCGCAATGCTACAAGAGCGCATCGCCCAGTTGTAGTTTAAAAAAAGAGAACCCACAGGCGCGTAGTGCAACTTTACAGGAGCGTAGTGCAGGGCTTCTCCTGCCCGAAACTTGCCAGAAACCCTGATTTTTTACTTGAAAGCTTTCTCTCATCTTTAGCATATGATAAATGAGTTGAGTGATGAATGTGGTGCCTTTATGTCCTTGGAATTAAAAAATTAAAACTAAAAACCCACTTTTCTAATGTTTTCTTTTGACCTTTTCATCCTTTTACTGATATTTCTTTTACCTTTTTTGCAGGTGGTGACTTTAGACACATAAAAAAGGTGATCTCTTTGTGGGTAATCTTGAAAATATGATTTTATTCCCCTTTCACTGATTTTGACAGTGATATCTCTATTTTGAAAAACATTATGAGTCAAGTCCAAGACTTTAAATCATGCCTACCATGTCTTCTTTGGGCCACTTCTGTGTTGCTCATGCAAGTGCCTTAACACAAATTAATTTTGTTTTCTTGGTCATTTTTGGAATTTTGAAAAATTTAGTCACTTCAACAGAAAACTCATGATTTGCTTGGTGTTCTATTTTGACACTTAACCTCCTACTTTCCTTCTCTTGACCATTTTGAAAACATTTGACTGCACTTGAAACTTAGGTTACCTAACACTGATATTCTTTAAAATTTTCTCCCTTAGGTGCAATGAAACAATGTTTCCTTGACAACCCATGTAAGTCATCCTTTGATATCATTTTTCAACTTCTGCCTGTTTTCATCAAGGAGGTCTCTCACCTTCATTTCTTGTTTCAATAAATCTTCAATTTATGCTTAGTGGTGTTTATGTACCTCTATCCTTGTGATCCTTTGCATGGACTCCTTGCTGGGCAACACCTGTTTTGCCAATCATTTGTAAAAACCTTGATTCTCTTTGTTCATAGGCATGTTATCTTCCTTTTTCTGTGAATTTCCTAGAGGATTTTTGCATCTCACCTTGCCTCTCTTCTACTAATAACCATCATAAATCATTCCTGCAGAAATGTTTGAAGATGGGCAACTGTCCTTTTGCAGAATCTATGTTTTGATCAAAGGAGGTTTCTCTTGAAGGTTTTTTTAAACCTTTTGGAAAATCATAAGCTCACCCTCCTTTTCATTTGATTTCACCTTTGGGCACATGTAAAACAGTGAGTTTAGAAAACCAAAACAATGAATAACCTAGGAGAGCCTACATGACCTATTGGGAGGCCTTTTGGACTTGGCCTTTGGATGAACACTTAACTTAGGGTTTGTAGGTGTAAAACAGAGCATTGAAAAACCTTTATGCATTGCAATCCTAGAAACTGATAAATTTTATTTATCTAAAGAGCTTAGAAAGGTAGCTTAAAACCACCAATGCTTGAGGAATTTGGTGAATAGGGGAAAGGTTAGGCTACTTGGAAATCCAAGGTGTAAGTAGAAGGGTTAGGAAAATAGAAACAAAGTGGTAAGGTCAGAGGTGGAAAATATAGTGAGAATGAGTGGCATAGGTCCATGCTTTGGTCTTCTGAGAGTGATAGGTTGGCCATGCCTTGATAGAGTAGTAGAATAGTGAAAAAATTATCCTAAGGATAATGAAGGCAGTGAAATTTCTAGAACTCACAATATTCATGAATTTTGTTTCTATAAATCTGGGATAAACATTTAGTCATCTATAGAAAGCAAAAAATTACTGATGACTAACAAAAAATACAACGAAATTCCACCTCATCCAGCATCTGCATAAGTTTCATATATTCATTTCAATTCACTCATCTAAAATTCAAAGTATACAGTATGAATAATATTTATCTTAACTACTAACACCCATGCATCGCCACAGATCACCAGTGGTTTCAGGTTTCTTAATTAGCCCAAACAATCTATAATATTTTTTGGAGAAATAAAAAACACTTTCATTATAGAAAAGAAAGTACATATGCATGATTTTGACTATGATCATCCAGTAAGCATCAGTAATAGCTCTGTAATACCTATAAAAAAAAATAGATAAACTCTTCACGGGCAACATGTCTTGTAAAATCAAAAAACACGGCTGGCCTCTGGTGCATGACCTAACCCTAGGTCCCCCTATTCCCATTGTGGGCTTCTACGGGCTCTGCCCTCACAGTCTGGCTCACCAACGCGCTCCCCTAGACGCCATGGAGCAGGCGGTCCCTCCTGCAGGCCCATATTTCAAAGATCAGGTCGTGGGCTCCTCCCTTGCGCCTAACACCTCTTTTTTCACATGCCTTATTTCTTCTACAGTCGTTCCAAGGTCTGGTCAAGAACTCCATCCATGCTCTCCTATTCATGAAAAAGACAAATCTGTCAAAGGCTCTAAGCAGGGTGCTTCTGAAAATGGGGGAAAAAATAAGTTGGGGGATACAGCTTGCACCTCACATCCATCAAAAAACCCTAACATCCCAGGCTCAGACGTCACTGTGACAGATCAAGATAAGTTTCAATCAGCAAAGGCTTGTCATCCAAAAGCAGCAAAAGTCCCAGAAATAATCATTCAAGAACCAGACATAGAGGTTTACGGAGGGTACATGAAGGAACATGCGGTTATATGAAGTTTATGGGAATATGGCCCTCTGAAAGAGATTTGAAAGGTTAGATACAAGCCAAATGGAATCCTAGAGGGGTCATAGAACTACAGCTCGGTTTGAAGGGTTTCTTCACCGTAGTTTTTGCTCTTCTGGAGGATAAGGATCGCATATTTGAAGGAGGGTTGTACTTCTTCAACACGGTAGGACTATACATGAGATTCTGGAAGGAGAACTTCATGCCCAAAAAAGAAGACTTCACCCGTGTTCCTATATGGATCAGACTATACTCTCTCCCTACAGACTACTGGGCACCATCAGTGCTTCAAGCCATTGGAAATGGTCTGGGAGAATACATCAAAATGTCAGAAGGCACCAGGAATGGCCACTACATCTCATATGCTCGCATATGTGCCTATATTGATGTTTTTGGAGCTCTACCTGAAGCCATCATCCTAAACTTCAAGGATGAAACATGGACCCAGGAGGTTGATTACGAGCACATTCCTTTCCGATGTCGCAAATGCCACGAGCACGGTCACCTCTTTCAGAGACTGCCCTCAAAATAAACCACCCCCACAAGAGAGCCCGAAAGGAGCCAGGGACGAACAGGGTCTCACAAAAGTAACACACAAAAACAAGCAAGGAAGAAGGAATAATGGAGGAAGGGAAACCCCCAGGCATGCGACACAAAATAGGTATGAAATAATCTCACAAACAATAGTGGAAAAGCGACAACCCAGTAACTACACAGAACAGATCCAGGAACAGCACAAGCAAATGGATACAGAAATGGAGAACAACAACAACCCTTCATCAACAGCCCAGGCATCACAGGAAGAAACAGAAATGGACTACACACAGGATCTCCCAACCTCAGAGGAAAAAGCTATAGAAGAAATTCTAATGGGGATGGATCTTCAGAAGCTTTCAAAAGAGTGGACCTCAAAAGGATTCGAAGATATACCAGAAGACCACCTCAAGCGAATAGAAGAGGCGTACTCTCTGCAACAGAACTTTCAAAAGCTAAGAGAGCACCAAAGCACAGGAGGGAAAAATCAAACCGAGGACATCAAAGCGACTCTCAAGGCCAATCACCATATCACTAAGGGACAACCTAAAAGAAGGGGCAGGAAAACAAATGAACAACACCTCCAATATCTGGGACTTATCCTAATCAATGCAGGCAAGGTAAAGGTTCTTTCCTTCACTCCCAACTTGTTATTATGAATTGCACATCTTGGAATATCAGGGGACTCAACAGCCCTACAAAAAAAAGGATTCTTAAATCCAAAAATATCTCTGGAAAAACAGACATTCTAATTTTGCAAGAAACAAAGAGTGGCCTGTCATAAATGATGAACATTCAGCAGGCCTGCTTCAGGAAGCAGTACAGTCATGTGGCCATAGCTGCAATGGACACTGCAGGTGGCATTTCCACTTTCTGGAAAGAATCAAGGTTTCATTTGATTGATTCCTTTGCATCTAAGCAGGCCCTCACCACAATTCTCCAAATCATTGGTACCAAAGAGAAAATATGTATCACCAATGTCTATGGTCCTCATACTATCAGAGAGCATCTTGCCTAGCTCAACCAACTAGAAAATTTTATCTGGCCTCTGGATTTCAAGCTCTAGATCCTGGTGGGAGATTTCAACATGATCCTAAATCTGGATGAAAAAATGGGTGGCATCAGACATATAGATTCAAACTCTCAGGCATTCCAACGAATGATTAAGGACCTTAATTTCATTGACATCCCCACCAAAAATGGTATCCATACTTGGAACAACAGAAGAGGAGGAACGCGTCAGATAGCCTCCAGACTGGATCGCTTCCTCCTCTCTAAAGATATTTTCCTCTCCTCTTTGGAAACAGAGGTTGTTATTGCTCCGCAGGCGGGATCTGATCATTGGCCGATCGTCCTAACCTTCCAGATCTCTGAGCGCCCAAAAAACATGCCCTTCCAGTTTGAAGCCTTCTAGCTTTCCCATCCGGAATTCCAAGACAAAATCAAAGAATGGTGGACCAAATATTTTCCCCCTTAGGGAAGCATAATGAATGGTTTCCACTGAAAACTTAAATTCATCAAGCAAGAATTGAAAAAATGGAATCAAGAAAACTTTTGAGATATCACTACCGAAAAAAAGATCATAGAGTCAAAGTTAAAATCATTACAACAAACATTCATTCAAAATGGGACTACGGAGGAAACCAAACAAATAGAAATGGAGCTCCAGAAAGAATGAGAAGCCCGAGCTACTCAGGAAGAAATACTTTGGTGACAGAAATCAAGGATCCAATGGCTCAAGGATGGAGAAATAAATGCATCCTTCTTCCATAAATATATGATCCAACACAGGAAACATAACAAGATCCTCAATCTCAGGAACAACCAAGGACAGATGCTTGACACTCATCAGCAAATAGAGGAAGAACTTCATGAGTACTTCACAAGCATCCTTATTGAAAGCAACTCGAACAATGAAGAGCAGATCAGGAAAATCACCAATCATATCCCAACCATCTTAACCAAATATCACAATCAAATGTTGTTAAAAAACATAACCATGGAGGAATTGGAAGAAGAAGTTCAGTCAATGTCGAATGGTAAATCCCCTGGGCCTGATGGATTCACCATAGATTTCTACAAATCCTGCTGAAATACCATAAAGGACTCTGTCTATGATCTAGTGGAGGAATCTAGAATGAAAAAATCCATTTTTCCCTCTCTCAACGCAACTTTCCTCACTCTCATTCCTAAATCGGGAAGAGCTGACTCCTCAAAGTAGTTTAGGCCCATTGCTCTTTGCAATGTCATCTACAATATTATTTCAAAAGTTCTGGCCAATCGTATGAAGCCTCTCCTAATTTCAGCACACCAAACGGGTTATGTGGAAGGCCAGCAGATCATGGATAGCATCATTCTTTCTCAGGAAATTATCCACACGCTCAAAGACCAAGGCAAACCAGGTATGCTAATCCAACTGGATATGTCAAAAGCTTTTGATAAGATCAATCGGAGGTATATTAGACTTATGATTGTTTTTGTTGGATTCAATAAAGAGATCATCAAGTGGATCATGGCTCTTGTTTCTAGAGCTTTCTTTTCCATCCTCCTTAACGGATCCCCCACCTCGATCATAAATCCCTCGAGAGGCATCAGACAGGGGGATCCTCTATCTCCCTTCCTCTTTATCATTTTAGCAGAAGGGCTAGGTCAATCCCTTTCGGTTGCTTCCTTCAGTGGTCTCATCTCCGGCCTTCAGCTCTATCCCCAGCTCCCACCCTCAACTCACCAGTAGTTTGTTGATGATACGCTCCTTATGGGCTGCCCTTCGGATAAGGAAGCCCTTGCCTTCAAAAAAATCCTGGAAGATTTCTCTCTAGCCTCGGGATTGGATGTCAATCATGCTAAATCCAAAATCTTCTTCCTCAACACCCCTGCTGCCATTCAAACTCATATTGCCCGCGTCCTAGGCTTCCAGAAAAGCTTCTTCCCCTCTAAATATCTGGGTGTTCCCCTCACTGACAAGCCTCTAGCCTGCTCGAATTGGGAACCTCTCATCTCGAAGCTCAAGAAGAAAATCTCCAATTGGACTTTTAGGGCCCTCAATCTGGCAGGTAGATTAATCCTGGTTCGTTCAGTCCTTCAATCCATGCCCCTTTACCTCTTCTCGGCCATTACGTCTCCTCAATCCAATTCAAGCCAGATCAGAACAATTCAAAGGGACTTCCTTTGGAGAGGAAAAGCCATCAAAGGTAAATGGGCTCTGGTTGCCTGGGATAAAGTGTGCACTCCCATTTATGAAGGAGGGCTTGGCCTTAGAGATCCTAATCTCCTGGGTAAGGCCATGGGGGCTAAAACATGGTGGCGTTGGCTATCTAACCCTTCCACCAATTGGGCAATGCTTTGGAAAGCCAAATATGCTCCTACAACCCCTTGGGCCTCCCTCATCAGGCCCTTGGCCAACTTAAAGGTTCTCTCATGTGGAATAAAGCTTGGAAAAACAGAAAGTTGATTCAAGAGCACAGTTTCTGGGAGATAGGAAATGGTCAGCAAGCTCTATTTTGGGATGATGCATGGGAGCAGACCCCTAGACTAGACAAAGATATTTACAGGCCAGAAAAATATTATTTGGAAGCGCAAAACAAAATAAGAGTAAAAGACTACTGGAAACCTACAGGAAGTTTTGAATGGAGGGACTGGGATAATCTCAAAGACTCTCTTCCTATCCACCTCCATCACTCCATAAACTCTCTAGCCAAGGAGCTCAATGACCAGAAAATTCAAAAATAAGACGGTCCGGACATTCTTCGTTGGGGTTCCAACCCAGCAAGGAATTTTAACATCAAAGAAGCATACAACATCCTGCAAAACCCCACCTCTACTCAAGGGGAAAGTAGATGGAAAAGACTATGGAGCAGGAAGCATTGGCCGAAGATCACTCTCTTTCTCTGGCTCATCACACATAGGAAAATTCTGACGTGGGAAAATCTCCAAAAAAAAGGTTTCAAAGGCCCCTCGGTTTGTATACTATGCCTCTCTGACTCTGAATCGACCAACCACCTCCTTAACACCTGCCCTTTTTCTTCCAACATATGGTCTTGGCTCCCGCTAGTTTTCAAAACCTTTGATCACTTATTTGACTCCATTCATAGCACCCTGGAAAACTGGCGCCCTGCCTTCTCTAGCCATCCTCTTATCAATCTCGCTTGGAACCTTCTCCCAGGCATCATTTGTTGGGCTCTCTGGAAAGAGCGAAATTCTAGAATTTTCAGAAACCACTCGTCCAAAGAAGAACAGATTCTTAACAATATCAATATCACTTTGAGAGAATTTGTCTCCATTGCCAATCTCCCCGGTTCCCCTCACCCTCCTTCCACAGCTGACCGTAGAATCCTCTCTCTCCTCAATCTTCCCACCCCCCTCATTGATTCCTCTTCCTGATTAGACTCCATCAATCCTGATCCCCTGACTCTCTGGCACCCCCCTGACCAACATTTTTTCAAGCTCAATTATGACGGGGCGTTTAAAAACAACCCAGGCAGGGCTGGCTTTGGCGGTGTTTTTCGCAATTCTCAGAGTTCCATCCTATGGATATACTATGGAAATCTGGGGCATACTACCAATAATGTGGCTGAGCTTCAAGTGATGGCCAAGGGTCTGGTCATTGCCAAGCAGAACAACTATTGGCCCCTTCAGGTCGAAGGAGACTCAAATGTCACTACCCAAGCATGCAGGAAATTACAGCAAGGTCGAAGTGTGGCCAAGGTCTCTGATATTTGGCACCTCAACCGTATTCTCCTTTGCATCAATGCCATCATCATGGAAGCAAGAGGGCTTTCGTTTCATGTTTTCAGACGAAAGGGAAACAATTTGGCCGACTACATAGCCAACCAGGGGGTAACCACCTAGGCGCGTCTCGTCTCCCATGGATGGAGTGATATCGATTCACCCGAAATCAAGAAGGAATGTATTATTATTAATAACAAGGACCTGCACAAGGCAAGAGTCATATCGCAGCCACCCAATCCTCAAAATCATCATGACATTGTACTCAATTAACGCTCTATTGATTGCTTCAAGCGATGGCTTGTCCTTGATCAGATCGCCTTGGCACGCTCCCATGCTTAGTCTTTACTCTCTGCATGACACCATGATAAATTTCTGTGTGCATCACAAATGTTCTCCCATGGCCACCCAGCCTGAGCACGAGCCCTTAAATTCTCTTCACCCGGCTTCTTGTCCTCACTTCGCTCTCTAGTTCAACTTCCCTTTTGCTAAGTTTAGCTACAGCCTCTCGGCCTTCTGCTCTCCTGCCTTGTTCTCTCCTGCTAACCCTCTTCCTTTTTTGGTTTCGTTCTCCTACGATGGCCCCCTGCCATAGGCATCCTTCTCCTCCCATCCGGCGAAGCCGCTCTTCCCAGTGGGAGAACCCCTCCCATCACCCTGTCACTCGGGTGGAGACCCAGGCTTGCAATGCTACTCGCTTTTATAGGGAAAACACTCTGGCACCGGCCAGGGAAATCATGGATGACTTGGAAACTGCTGCTTTTGACCATGAATTCCAATGGATTCCGGAGCCAGGCTTAATGAGAAGCCGGGAAAACCTCTTCACGCACGCCATTGATCCTCACTGGCATACAAAAAATCTCCTTTCTATGGCACTCCAAGAGCAAAGCAGAGTCATTAGACAGATGGATAAGAAGATTCAGGCCCTCTTGGACAAGTTCAAAACTTATGTCAAAACGGTTCACCATTTAAGATTTGTTGACAGTTCTTCACCTCATTACGAATTGCTAAAGAGAAAATCAGGGCTTCATCAGAGGGCCAATGATCCTAATCTCAGGGTTAAAGTTGAGACCCCTTCAAAGGGCTCTCCTCTGGGTGTTGGGCCGTCTCACCACCCCCGCTTTGACCTTGAGGAAGGAACTCCTGAACAGCCAATCAATATCAATGATTTCTTTAGTGACGAAGACCCGGTGCCGCCCCCCTCGGGCCTTTAACTTCTTTGTTTATCTCTTGTTTATGCCTGCCTCTCAGGATTTTTGTTGTGTTGAGCCTGCGATCTCTTTGTCTTCATTTTTCTCTTTGTTTTCAATCTCCCCTCTCAGTTTCCCTCCCCCTGTTTCAAGAACCCTGAGACTAGGATTGATCTTGCGCTCTTTCCAGAGCTGCAGTTGTAAGCCAAGGTGGCTCTTTTTGTAACATATGTTTTATGATTAATGTGAATAGCTCCGCATAATTTACAAAAAAAAAACATGTCTTGTCAAATCCCTAAGTTGATTGTGCATTTTAATTTTAACACGTCCATACCCGTCACTATGAACGTCCACAAGGCATTTTTTACAGAGACTTTCAAGATCATCTCCAACATTGTTGTTTTCATATAATTCCTCTAACACTCTAATCACTAGTCCTTGCTCTTCTCCAACAAAGAAACAACCGATGTCCAAAAATGATTCCTTCTCTATGGGATTCAGAGCTTCGTAACACACTTTTAATGGGTTTATTTTATTATATCGTAGGGCAGGGTTATAGAGAACTTTGTTGAAAATTTAATTCCAACTGCAGAGCAGAAGGACAGAAAGCACAGCGTTTTTTTGTTGTAGTCCACACTCCACCGCTCATTGATTGTTTTCATTTAAACCCTGCAAAGTCCATTTTGTTTTTTCATGGTCGTAGCCCCTTCTCTTCAATGGAAGTCATGGTTCTTCACACCATGCAAACATGCATTTAAACCTCTCCATGCCGCCATCAAAGTTGCACCAACCTACATTCAAACCACTGCAACAACCACAGTTTTTTAATGCGCTTTGATTTGTTTTGAAATGGGCCACGTCAATGATGGTGGAACCCATCTCCGCCACATCATAACCCAACAGCGAATCAATGCCCTATCACAAATTTGGATGCCTATGTCACCCACCTCCCAAATGGATGGGATAAGGTTTTATGGAATGCAGTTGAATTTTTTTTAAATCCGTCGCGGGCTCCACCTCCAGCCAATAGGAGGGTGATTGCATGGTTTGCATGTCCAATCACCCACATCACAAATGGATGCAATAAAGTCTAAAACCAATTTTTATAAAGAATCCTCAAATCCGTGAAAAGGAATTCGTATGAGGTTTAAGACATTAAGGTTTTTTTTATGTTTTAAATGTTCTATGATTGTAATGCACCGTGACGAAGTTTTTTTTTAATTAAATATTAAAGGTTAGAGTCATTATATATATATATATATATATATATATATATATATATATATATATATATATATACAATATAGGTATATAATATATATATAATCAAAAGTGCATTGTAATAAAAGGAATGAAAAGGCCCGAAGGCAAGTAAGCCACTATGTGTTTTTTTTTAAATGGATTGTGTGTGGAAAAACAAAGTGTGACTATGTAGTGTATTTTTTTTGTAAAAGCCAAAAGGCAGAAACAAAAAATAACAACAGAGTGTTGTGACTCTATATTAGAAAATATAGAGAGCAGTTTAATGAGTGAGCACTGTGTTTCAGCAGCAATCAACAAAAATTTTTTTAATCTTGAACTGAATATTCAGAGGAAGAAGACCTTCATTTTGTAATAGATTTCCTATGCTTAATGAAATAGAATTTTTATTCATCTCTATCCAGAATTTTTACATTTGAATCTCTATGTTGAATTGAGGAATTTTATTTCCTTTGTGTGTTTGGAATACTTCAGAAATTCCAACATGGTATCGGAGCTAGTCTAGGCTCTTTGAAATTTGTCAAAGAAGCTGAAGGAAGAAGAAGGAGTTTGTTGAAGCATTTCTCTAGCAGAGTGAAGGTTTCAGCAAGTTAGTGAGAAAGTTTTTTTAAAAATACAATCAAATTTAAAAGTATAGTTCAATAAGCTAGCTATGGCAGGAGCCAACACAAGCACAAGTATAAGAAATACTCAACTCCCACATTTCAATGGAAAGAACTATGACTATTGGGAAATCACAATGAGAGCCCTATTTGGCTCTCAAGATTTATGGGAGCTAGTTGAAGATGGTTTTGAAGAACCAGCAGATGAAAAAAAAATTCATGCCTTAACACAGGCAGAGAAGGATTTGCTGAAGAGCAATAGGAAGAAGGACTCAAAAGCCTTCTTATATCTCTATCAAGCAATGCATGAAAATGTATTTCCAAGGATTGCAATAGCAAAGAGGTCCAAGGATGCATGGGATACTCTCTAGACAACCTACCAAGGTATGGAGAAGGTAAATACAGTAAAGCTTCAATTAATGAGAAGGGATTTTGAGGTTATTTGCATGAAGGAGTCTGATACAATAGACTCATTCTTCACAGTGTTGATTGGGTTGGTCACTCAAATGAGATCTCATGGAGAAACAGTAGAAGAAAGAAGAATAGTGGAGAAAGTATTGAGGAGCTTACCCTCAAGGTTTGATGTGATATTCACAACCATTGAAGAGACAAAGGATCTCTCAAATTTTACAGTTGATGAGCTCCATGCATCACTGATAACACATGAACAAAGATTGGGTAGAACAACAAACTCATCTTTGGAGCATGTCTTCAAAACCCAAATGTCCCTTGGAAGAGGAAGAGGTCAAGGCATAGGAAACTAAAAAGGAAAAGGAAAATGAAGAAGCCAAAACAGAGGAAGAAACAGCCATGCAAATTCTAATGGAAAGGGAAGCAATCAAAATCAGAACCAAGGCCAAGGCAGTAGCCAACAAGGTGGACAACATCAATAACATGGACAGAGGTATGATAAATTTTAAGTCCAATGTCATTACTGTAATAAGTATGGTCATTATTCCAATGAATGTAGGAAGAAACATAGTGACATGGGTAGTTGACCAAGTGCTAATTTTATTAAAGAAAATATCAGTCAAGAGAAGTTGTTTTTAGCATGTAATATGGTTGAAGAAAAGAATGAAGATATATGGTTTCTAGATTTAGGATGTAGCAACCATATGACTGGAAATGTTTCTATGTTTTCTATGGTTGATGAAAATATAAAGTCTCAAGTAACATTGGGGACAGAGAATAAAGGTCTTTTTCATGTGAAAAGGTAGAGTGAGCGTTTGGACAAAGAAGGGAGAAAGAAAAACCATATCAGATGTTTATTATGTACTTGGTATGAAGTGTAACCTTTTGAGCATTGGACAACTCATTCAGAAAGGCTACAATGTTTTCTTTGAAGATGATGTATGCACCATCATGGATAAACCACCAAGCAAGCAATGCATTGCACAAGTGAAGATAACAAGGAACATAATGCTCCCTCTCAAGATGAGAGCAGATTTGAAGAAAGGAGTTGCAATGGCAGAAGTGACACAAGAGACATTCCAAAGAGAAGCAAAAGATGAAAACTGGTTATGGCATTTGACATTTGGACATCTCAACTTTGGAGGTATGAATTTGTTGCATAGGAAAGTTATGGTAAAGGAATTACCATTAATTGAAAAACCAGACAGCCAATGTGAAGGCTGCATCTTGGCCAAACAACACAGAGAAAGCTTTCCATCAGGAAAGAGCATAAGGGCAAAGGCACCCTTGGAAATTGTCCATTCAGAATTGTGTGGACCAATGTAAACACCATCATTAGTAGGTAGCCACTATATGCTGACCTTTATTGATGATTAAACAAGGAAAACTTGGGTTTATTTCTTGAAATTTAAAAGAGAAGTGTTTGAGAAATTCTGCCACTTTAAGGCTCTTGTTGAGAATCAAAGTGGGTAGCATATTAAGGTCTTAAGAACAGACAGAGGAGGAGAATACATCTCCAAATAATTTTTGTGTTTTTTCAGAGAAAATGGGATACACAAACAATTTACAGAAAGGTATACACCACAGCAAAATGGAGTTGTTGAAATAAAAAAATAGAACCATCATGGACATGGTAAGAAGCATGTTGAAGGAAAAACATTTGCAAATAAATATTGGGCTGAAGCTGTACATTGTGCAGCATATATATTGAATAGATGCCCAAACAAAGCTGTAATGAGCAGAGTTTTGAAAGAAGCATGGGGTGGCATAAAAAATTTTGTCACCCACATGAGATTTTTTGGTTGTGTGGCTTATGCACACATTCCAGATCAGCTAAGGAAGAAGTTGGACAGTAAGGGGGAGAAGTGCATATTTATTGGATATAGTGAAGAATCAAAGGCATACAGACTATATAACCCATCCATCAAGAAGTTTTTTATAAGCAGAGATGTATAATTTATTGAAGAAGAAGCTTGGGATGGAAGCACTGAGAAAACAGTGAATGTGAAAAGTTGTTTGTCTCATGATGATGATGAGGAAGAAATGGCTAAAAGACATCTCTCATTAGCAGCACCACCTCCACCAACACAAGGACAGCAAGGGACACCACAAGCAGGTATGAGAACACCCTTGAGAAGTGATGACAATGCTTCTCCAAGCACATCACAAGGAGAAAATTTGAGTGCTTCTACAAGCACAAGTTCAGCAAGTGAAGGAGGAAACAGATTCAGAATTCTGAATTAAATCTATGAACAAGAGGCAGCAAATGAAGGTATGAACTCTTTATTTGCATTGTATTGTCATGTAGAAAATCCTATTCATTTTGAAGAAGTTGCAAAAGAGAAGAAATGGATAGATGTTATGGATGAAGAGATAAATGCCATAGAGAAAAATAAGACATGGGAACTAGTTGATCTACCAAAATATAAGGAAGTTATTGGATTGAAATGGGTCTACAAGACCAAAAGCACTGCTGAAG
This sequence comes from Pinus albicaulis, assembly GCA_034641835.2. NCBI lineage: Eukaryota > Viridiplantae > Streptophyta > Pinopsida > Pinales > Pinaceae > Pinus > Pinus albicaulis. The sequence goes on along the minus strand of CM076577.1, from coordinate 1,002,608,952 downwards.
GTAAAATTGAAAGGCACAAAGCCAGACTTTTTGTCAAAGGCTACAAGCAGCAACAAGGAAGAGACTATGAAGAAACTTTTGCCCCAGTTGCGAGAATGGAAACAGTAAGAGCAGTGTTGTCCATAGCAGCACAACACAAGTGGAAATTTTACCAAATGGATGTGAAATCAGCATTCCTAAATGGAGTATTGATGGAAGAGTTTTATGTTGAACAACCTCTGGGCTATGCGAAAAAGGGCCAAGAGCATAAAGTATGCAGATTGAAGAAAGATCTGTATGGGATGAAACAAGCACCAAGAGCATGGTACAGTAGAATAAATGCCTATCTACTAGAAAATGGGTTTGAGAAATCTAAAGGGGAACCCACATTATACATCAAGGAGAAATATGGTAAGATGCTCATTGTTTTTTTGTATGTTGATGATGTTATATTCACAGGTAATGATGCTTACCTCATTGAGAATTTTAAAACAGTCATGAAGGATGAATTTGAGATGACAGATATGGGATTGCTGAGATCCTTCTTAGGAATAGAAGTAGAGAAAAATGAAAATAAAATTTTTATTTCTCAAGAAAAGTATGTTAAAGAAGTTTTGGAAATATTTAATATGCAGGATTGCAAGGCAGCAATTACTCCTATAGTGATGGGATTGAAGTTAAGCAAAGAAGACAGCAGCAAGGATGTTGATCCAAATTTGTATAAGAGCATAGTTGGCAGCCTCATGTATTTGACTACGACTAGGCCAGATATTATGCATGTTGGCAGTTTAATTTCCAGATTTATGGAAAGGCAAAAGGAGGAAAATTGGCAAGCAACAAAAATAATTCTGAGGTATGTGAAAGGAACAAAGAGGTATGGTATTTTATACACCACTTCAAAAAAAATTGAATTGATTGGATATACTGACAGTGATTGGGCTGGAAGTGTATATGACAGGTGTTGGGCCATGAATACGACTACTTTTTAACACTTATTTCATCCATTTTTACTCTTCTTTATCATGTCATTTATTATAATTTATTATATAAATCCATTTTATAATGATTTATGCTCTTATGGATGAATATTATTTCTTCTCCTTTATTTTTAATAAATGGATGATTATTGTGCATAATTTTATCAATGATGGTTTGTTAATATATTTTGTACCAACACTCACCATTTTAGCCTCCAAGATATTTCCTAGATTGCAGATTTGATCTCCAAATCATCATCAAATATTCCAACTCAGAAATTCGCTGGAATAAGAAGTGGCAATTTTGCAGTTGAGATTCTGGGCAAATGAAGAAGAATCTGGAAAATCCAGAACATGGGTTTTGTCCAGAACGGACCAACTTAACTTTAGCATAAAACATTTTGCCAAAATTCGGCCTATATTGAGAGAAACGCAGGGTTCTTTGAGCACAATTTTCTTAGATTTGTTGTTGCAGCCCTCCTCCAAATTATCTCAGCTGCAAATCCAAATTCGACTTGGTTTTGTTGAAATATAGATGGAAATATATTTTCTTGTTGATCAATTGGTTAGGAACAATCCAATATTGTTATGAGAGATCATATTTACTATTTAATTTCTCCTCTTTGTGATTATAAAAGGAGAGCATGTATTATGTATTGGAGAGGATGGATGAGAGATGGAGATATTTCTTGTTGTAATTATACAATTCCTCATCAACTCTCATTGATTAAACAGAGATCGATTGTTTGTAAATGTTGTTATGAATTATTAATACAAGAACGTGTTGTCGTTTAACTTCTTAGTTTTGCAGTAGCTTAGCGGCGTTTCACCGATGGTTGAGGGCTCGACCCTGGTGGATCGATCCGTTGTTTGTATCTCTACCTTTTCATTATTGTTGTGAGATAGTTCATATTTTTTTTTATTATAGTTTGAAATTTAATCAGTTTATTGTTCATTGCTTTGATATCAGTGTGTTATATTAACGAATCGCGTTGCTTTTCTTTTATTATTTAACAAGAATCTCAACACTGTATAATTTATCTTGTTAATACCTTAATAGAGCTTCATTGTTCTATTCCCATTATGGTTTCATTCCACTTACTGTTTCGTTTGATTGATATTCATTACATATTTTTGTTCAATAGGATTGGTTATTCGATTCCTTTAATTATAGTTTGTTATCCATTTACTTTTCTGTTCATTTATGTTGATTAATTACAAAGAGTTTTCTTTTAAAGAGTTTTCCCGGTTTAATTTCAATAGCAGCTTTAGTTCAATTTCTATTTCCTTTTAATTTCTTTAAAGAAGGACTGTCAGTTGTAGAGAACATTGGTTATTGCTTCCTCGTTCACAGATTGATTGTCTTGTTCTAGTTTGATTTCAATTGCATAAATTTCTAGAGGAATGAGTTATTGCTACTGTATCCTCGATTGATGTTTGTTGAGTGAATAGTTGGATTTCAGAGCATTTGAGTTTATGTTGTTGTATTTAGATTTCTTTTTCAAGCATCCATTTACTCTTGCATTTAGAACATTGTACTACATATTGAAGAGAATTACTCTTGGATAAATTTCTGCCTCAGACTGAGTACACTCTTGAAACAAAAAGTCGTTCCTGGATTGATAATTAATGTAGGAAAAATAGGTGTTAAAAAGACACCTTTTATACCTCAACATTTTGGCGCCGTTGCCGGGGAGAGTGTATGCCATTTAGAAAGAGTGATGCATATTTGATTTTTTTTGCTTGGGAAGAATTGGGTATTAAAGACGAAAGGTAAGAACCTGCGCACCGAGCAAGGAACACACTTGTTCACTGGCCCGCTTCACAACAGAATTGATTGAAAGCTTAAGGTAGGAATGAATGCTTGCGTTTTTTTGAATTGTAGAGGTATAATTTTTGAAAAAAATATTGTAATTCCACTCGAGTGGTGATGTAAGCACCACCCATTTCACTAATCAATTGACAGGAATATTTGAAGGAATATCCTTAAAGAAAAATATGAAGAAAATCTTCTATTATGGTAAGAAATGGCTCACATTGCAACTTTTGAATTCCCTATCAAAGATCTAAAAGGAGTGGCACAAATGCACATAATTCCCCCATTGTCTCTACCAAATTTTCATGGTTTGACAAATGAAGATCCAAATACATTCTTATTTGAGTTTGAAATACTTTGTAGAGGATATGATTATTGTATTAATGATGAAAGATTGAAAGTGTTTCCTCTTACTCTAAAAGGAGCAGCTCTCCGATGGTTCATGAGCCTAGGAGGGAACTGCATCCAAACATGGGAGGACATGAAGAACATATTTTTGAAGAAGTACCAAGACTATTGCAAATATAATGAAGATATTTTTGGTATGATACAAGGGGAAGATGAAATCTTGGAGGACTATGTAGAGCGATTTCGATACAACCTTTAAAAATCAAAGCATAAGCATTTGGAAAAAGAGATCTTGAAAACACTCCTTCTTAAAGGAATCAAAGATAAATTTTTAGAACTCTTAAATCTGATAGGAAAAGGTGATGTTTTTCAGTTATCATATGATGATGTTTTTGAATTGTGCATAAGGTATTCAAGAGGAATTTCCAAGGCTGGTAAGAATTCTAGAGAATTTTCTTCTTTCTTTTCCGAATTTACTACAAGAACAAGAGACATAAGAGCTGAAATCAATGTTTTATTTCAAAATTTTAAATATGATTTTATTAGCTCTCTAAATTCACAATTGAATGTTTTGTAGGTTTGGAAAAATCAAGAATTTGATGAAGTGTTTTTCCCTCATTACCGAAAGGAACATCCCATAGATACTCACTCTTCCTTATCTAATTTGGAAGTAGCATATCAAAGAGATGCAGAATCTGCAACAAGGTCAAAACCATCGAAAGTATGGCCTACAGGTATGATTCAAAACACTTCCTTTCCATTCTCTTACTTGCATAATTCATTATGGAATACTCATATGTTAGGGCAACCATGCCAATCTCAATATAACCACCAGCAATCTTGTCTACAAGCTTGGCATGGTTCCCCTTATGATTGCATGACTACTCTCCCCCATCTTGTAGAACAAACACATCTTCCAGCTCTTCCACAATATCTTGTTTTCCCATCAAAATCATCCACTCAACGCAATCAACTACATCATCAAGAGGCTCCATTCCCTACACAATCTCCTGCTCAACTCATTCCACACCCTCACCATAATAAACCAGTACAACATGCTTACAATGTTGAACTACAAAATTCACTGACCCTTCCCACCCATTCTATCTCACATGCACCATTGGAGAAAAATTACACTGAGACACAGAATGAATCAAATCCAAAAATTGTAGAAGTTATGAAAGAAAATGAGGTTTCTTCTAGTTTGCACCAACAAACCATTTTAAAAGCTCAAGAACTTCATGATACGATGGCTATGGGAAATCAAGAAAGTAACGGATACATTGAATATTGGTTTCACTCCATCATTTGTTTGCAACATCACTTTATGCTTCAACAATTTTTGGCACCATCTTTTCAAGGGAAGTTGATTTCTCATACCCTAATTTCTGTCAACATGCATTTTTCAAATTTGGGTATATACACACTAGAGGCCTTATTTCTAAAATGGTTCCACTGGAAATACTCTTATACATAAACATATTCAATTCTCAAATAAGAGTAGGATAGTGGAGAAAATAAAATAAATAAGGAAATAAAACAAACACATTTTTTTATTTTTGTAAAAATAGTTGTTTCTTTGTTGCAACACGCTGTGAAATCAACATTGATGATAAATATTCTAATTTATTTATGTATGTAGATGAATTATATTTCAAATAACAATTCTACAAACACTTATATTCATTTTGATCATCAATATGGAAAAATTTCTTGAATATCATATTTTTTTGGCTTGCGGGCTTGATGAAATTTCTGAAAACACAGCTGGGACAGTCATGTTTTGGGGGACCAAAAGTGAATATTTTTAAAACATGTTTCTATCCTAAGTATCCCTTGATGTCTACTTTCCAACCCAATTTGAATCACTCCATTTTGATTTGAAACGAAAAATTTAGAACCAAAAAATTGACAGAGTGTCTAGTAGGTAGCTCAGGAACAGAGTTGGGACAGTCATTTTTTGGAGGCCTAAATGACTATATTTTTAAAACCTGTTTCTATGGAAGATTCCTATATGAATATAGTTTACAAATCAATTTTAATCACTCAATTTTGATATCGTATGAGGAATTTATGACCAAAATACTGACTTCCTATCATAAATCAGCACTCTTAAAACTTTGTTTTCTCAGTTGTTCATTAACGTATTTGACCCATCAATTATTCTTGTCTTCAAAACATGTTTCTATTGGAGATCAATATATTATTCTACTTTAATCTTCAATTTGAATCGGTTCAATCTGCCATCAAACGAAAAATTTATGCTTGAAATATCAACTGTTGCTCTAAGCTGGAAAATCGAAAATGACTCTATTATGCAGGTTGTTCTAAGAAAATTTGACATATCATAGCATTGAATTTTTAAAACCTATTTATATTGGAGATAAACCTTTGAATTAGCTCTCATTTTTCTTTGGAATCACTTAAATCGGACGAAAAAAAAAGAAGATATGATCGAAACACTGTTGGTTAGCATGATTGGCCACTGCTTTCCCGCAGGTAATAAATTAATTTTACTTTGTCTGTGGATTTTTTCTACAGAGTAATTATTTTTTAGTTTTTTGCATAATTATTGGATTAGGGTAGCCTGTGCACCTCTCTTTCTCCATGATTTAATGTTTTATTGCAGGTAGATACTCGTTTTTTGCAGGTCTTAGCAGAACAAAAAAGGTCAATTTATGGACTAGCGATTCTTGAAAGAAATTTTAGTGAAACAAGGGCATTTCATCCAGTTCACTACCTAACAAATTCATAACAAGAAGAAATGAAGAATTGGTTTCCATTTGAAGATTCATGTCACTGCTGCCAAAAAAAATTTCAAAAAGATCATTTTTTTTCCATTAACAGATTGATATTCCTTTAGGAAATAACATCATATCTGTTGTAACTTAATAAAGTGTTATTCTTTTTTGATTTCTTTTGTGTTTTTTTGTTTTAGATGTTGATCCCTTCAAATTGTAGTTTCCACTCAATTGGCGATTGAAAAATAAGGACCCCGCCATGTAAGTTTCAGTTACAGAAGGCAATTCTTCGGCAGCACCAATTCTGTGAAAAAAAAAATTACTTTTTCTTGAAACCTGTACATAAAGTTTGTTTTCTTTTACTTTGCTTTTTTTTTTATAGAATTTTATTTCTTGAACCATTCTTACTTTTCTTGCTGCGAATTTTTTTTGTTCCTTTCCAAAGGAACATCACTTTTGTTGTTCCTTTCGAAAGGAACAGTAGTACTGTTGTGAGCGTTTTTGCTGTTCCTTTCCAAAGGAACAACACTTTTGTTGTTCCTTTCGAAAGGAACAGCAGTATTGTTGTGAGCGTTTTTTTTGTTCCTTTCCAAAGGAAAAGCACTTTTGTTGTTACTTTCGAAAGGAACAGCAGCATTTTCGCAGATTGTTTTTGTTGTTCCTTTCCAAAGGAACAACACTTTTTTAGTGCATTTTTTTTTTTTGAAATTTTCATGACTTTTTGAAAGGCAAACATACAATTTATGGAAGGATACACAAATTAGAGGTTACTGGAATTAGCAAATCAAGATAAATTGTCATTTAAAAAAAAAAAATTGTAGTGATAAGAAAAGGAAAGGACACAACTATCTATATCACTTTGTTGTCTTTATTTTCACTAAAATTAATATGATCGACTATCTTTATCATGTTGGTTCTTTCCTAAATCTTCACAACTCTCTTTGATTTTTATTTATTGAATAAGAATAAGGGCATACTTTCTCTATTGAGATGTTCAGACTTCTTCCACCATCCCTACTCTTAAGGAGTGTTGAGCCACCCTTTATATATAAATAAGGAAGTGTTATATGTAAAGAAAAATAAAAATAAAACTCTCTATATGATTACTAAAAATTCTATGATATGGAAGATGGAGGATAGGGGGTCTCATCAAGAGCCAGCCTACCATGATCATAAGGGAGAAGTGAAGTGGCATTCCCATTATGGCCACCACACCAGGGATATGATCCAATGGACAACTCAGAAAAATAAAAAGTCTTTGGAACAGGAGGTCTCATTACGAGCTGGCCTACCCACCTTTCACTCCTTCCTGGTGAATCGCATTGTGATTCATCTGGTTCCCAAGCCAGCACAGTGGCCTCCATCATGACATCATACAGCACTTCCCTAGGCATAAATAAAGGATAATGGTTCCATGGGTGAAAAAGAAACTTTGTCAAGGTTATAGACACCTGTGGGCAACAGAGCTCTGCTGATGGTATTGAAGTCATATTTTTCACAAATCAATAGTAATGATAAATCCTTTTCTTATATATTTATCTAATATCAAATGAGAGTATGCCCATAAACCCTTTGTTTGGAACCGCTTATGCATGAAATTTATTTATAAATCGATCATAATGGTTTATGTGGATAATGACTGCATAAGTATTTTTTTCATCATCTGTCCTTTTCCCTTATTTTCGAATCATTACATAAACATTTCCATATCTACTCACGATTTCAAAATATGCATTGATTTCAGTAATGCAATAATTTGTTGATCATATCATAAGTATGTATGCCTTTCCATGCTGTACAATTGCTGTGCAGCACGCTGCTCTTCTATTTTGCTGATTTGCCACAATATTGATACTGCATTTCTACAGAATTTTTGTTGATTGAAATTTTTTTTGCATGGATCTTATCTATTTCCATTCCAAACTAAAACTGTGGATTCAAGAAAATTGCATACAGAATTGTGCTTTGTTTACAGGAGAACAACAAGTATGGGAGGGAATTCTATTCGCAGCACACAACAAAGGCTCGCGGAACTCGCGAACGCGCACAATTCTTCAGACATGATGTGCTTACATGGCTTCCACCTTTTACATTACTTTCAATATTCGCTCAGCCTACATCAACTTCAACAAAGGCCAGTCCCTACATGTCATTCCACATTTTTTTCGGAGGTAACACTTGAGGTAAAATAGCATAATTTTCTGATTTATTATGAATTTAGGAGAATTTCATGAAAATCCATTGAGCATTGTTTATCATCATTCATTCCACATCTTTACCACTTCCCATTTTTCTAGACACGTCTCATCTTTCAGTTTGGGGGAGTGTTGATTTCCTTCATTTCTTTCTTATGACCATGTCAATAATCTTCTTTGATATTCTTATTCATTCTCAACACCTCCCTTATTCCATGTTCTTTTACACCAAGCATAGATTTCAACAAATTGTAGCAACCACCTCTCTTTGTTTTCTAGCATCGCATGAGGACATGCTAATTCTTCAGTTTGCAGGGGGGGGGGGAATTGCTACACATGATGAATGTTTTCCACTTTCTTTCTCATTTAAGGCATACAATTTCATTTGTATATAGTGCAGAAATTGTTTTGCATATATCTTTAAAACTATGAACTGAATTCTTGTGATTTCTGGATAACAAAGAGGTATCATTAAAATACACGAACCCAGATAATTTCACGCTAAATTAGTTCATAAAATTTCAAAAATTATGCACTATCACCTACAACCATTTTGTTTATATCTCATGATCCGTGCATCAAAACGATCTGATTTTTGAGAAAATAGTTAATGAAGTTTGTTGTTACTTATGTCACATTTTTCTGCAACTTCATATACATATAGTTGAACGTCAACTGTAAAAATTGTTATGCCTTTATCAAGATTGCTAAAATTGAATATTCATTATTTCAGGAAAAATTCATTTGTTCCATCCATTTCATGAGTTGAGATGAACAATTTTTGCTTGGTTAACACATGGGTTTTGTCTTTGGGTTGCATGAGGACATGTTATATATTCAGTTTGGGGGTATGTTGGGCCGTGAATACGACCACTTTTTAACACTTATTTCATCTATTTTTACTCTTCTTTATCATGTCATTTATTATAATTTATTATATAAATCCATTTTATAATGATTTATGCTCTTATGGATGAATATTATTTCTTCTCCTTTATTTTTAATAAATGGATGATTATTATGCATAATTTTATCAATTATGGTTTATTAATATATTTTGTACCAACACTCACCATTTTAGCCTCCAAGATATTTCCTAGATTGCAGATTTGATCTCCAAATCATCATCAAATATTCCAACTCAGAAATTCGTTGGAATAAGAAGTGACAGTTTTGCGGTTGAGATTCTAGGAAAATGAAGAATAATCTAGAAAATCCGGAACATAGGTTTTGTCCAGAATGGACCAAATTAACTTCAACAAATTACGGTTTGCCCAAATTCAGCCTGTATTGAGAGAAACGCAGGGTTCTTTGAGCACGATTTTCTCAGATTTGCTGTTGCGGCCGTCCTCCAAATTATCTCAGCTGCAAATCCAAATTCGACTTGGTTTTGTTGAAATATGGATGGAAATATATTTTCTTGTTGATCAATTGGTTAGAAACAATCCAATATTGTTATGAGAGATCATATTTACTATTTAATTTCTCCTCTTTGTGATTATAAAAGGAGAGCATGTATTATGTATTGGAGAGGATGGATGAGAGATGGAGAGATTTCTTGTTGTAATTATACAGTTCCTCATCGACTCTCATTGATTAAACATAGATAGACTTTTTGTAAACGTTGTTATGCATGATTAATACAAGAACTTGTTGCCATTTAACTTCTTAGTTCTGCAATATCTCAGCGGCGTTTCACCGGTGGTTGAGGGCCCAGCCCTAGTGGATTGATCCGCTGTTTGTATCTCTACCTTTTCATTATTGTTGTGAGATAGTTCATATTTGCTTTTATTATAGTTTGCAAGTTAATCAGTTTATTGTTCATTTCTTTGATATCAGTGTGTTATATAACGAATTGCGTTGTTGTTCTTTTATTATTTAACAAGAATCTCAACATTGTATAATTTATCTTGTTAATACCTTAATAGAGCTTCGTTGTTCTATTTCCATTATGGTTTCATTCCACTTGTTGTTCCATTTGATTGATATTCATTACAAATTGTTGTTCAATAGGATTGGTTATTCGATTCCTTTAATTATAGTTTGTTGTCCATTTACTTTGATGTTCATTTCTGTTGATTAATTGCAAAGAGTTTGCTTTTAAAGAGTTTTCCTAGTTTACTTTCAATAGCAGCTTTAATTCAATTTCTATTTCCTTTTAATTTCTTTAAAGCAGGACTGTCAACTATAGAGAACATTGGTTATTGCTTCCTCGTTCACAGATTGATTGTCTTGTTCCAGTTTGATTTCAATTACATCAATTTCTAGAGGAATGAGTTATTGCTACTGTATCCTCGATTGATGTTTGTTGAGTGAATAGTTGGGTTTCAGAGAATTTGAGTTTATGTTGTTGTAGTTAGATTTCTTTTTCAAGAATCCATTTACTCTTGCATTTAGAACATTGTACTACATATTGAAGAGCATTACTCTTGGATAAATTGCTTCCTCAGACTGAGTACACTCTTGAAACAAAAAGTCATTCCCGGATTGATAATTAATGTAGGATAAAAAGGTGTTAAAAAGACACCTTTTATACCTTAACAACAGGAAAAGCACCTCTAGATATGTTTTTCATATGGGATCAGGAGCCATTTCATGGGCTTCTAAGAAACAGCCAATTGTGGCTTTATCAACAGCAAAGGCAGAGTATGTGGCAGCTACAGCAGCAGCATGTCAAGCAGTATGAATAAGGAGAATGTTGAGGATTTTGTGTCATGAACAGGTAAAAAGTACAACAATTTATTGTGATAATAGCTCAGCAATAGCATTGTCAAAGAATTCATTGTTTCATAAAAGAACGAAACACATTGATGCCAAGTATCACTACATTAGGGAGCCAGTGAACAATGGTGAAATTGTTTGAAACATTGCAGAACTGAAGAAAAGTTTGCTAACATACTGACAAAACCATTAGGGCAGAAGAGTTTCAATTATTTGAGAAAATTTCTGGGTATGGAAGAGAATCCAGCAGTTGAAATTAAGGGGGAGTGTTGAAAAGTTAATTCCAACTGCAAAGCAGAAGGACAGAAGGTGCAACGTTTTTTTTGTTGTAGTTCACACTCCACCGCTCATTGATTGTTTTCATTTAATCCCTAAAAATTCCATTATGTTTGTTCATGGCCATAGCCCCTTCTCTGAAATGGAAGTCGTGGTTCTTCACACCACGCAAACCTACATTTAAACCTCTCCATGACGCCATCAAAGTTGCACCAACCTGCATTCAAACCACTACAACAACCACAGTTTTTTAACGCGCTTTGATTTGTTTTGAAATGGGCCACGTCAATAATGGTGGACCCCATCTCTGCCACATCGTAACCCAACAGCCAATCAATGCCCTATCGTAAATCCGGATGCCTACGTCACCCACCTCCCAAATGGATGCGATAAGGTTTTATGGAATGTGGTTGAATTGTTTTGAAATCCATCACGGGCTCCACCTCCAGCCAATAGGAGGTCGATCGCATGGTTTGCATGTCCAGCCACCCACATCACAAATGGATGCGATAAAGTCTAAAACCAGTTTTCATAAAGAATCCTCAAATCCACGAAAATCCATTCATATGAGGTTTGAAACATTAAGGTTTTTTTTTGTTTTATGTTTTAAATGTTTTATGTTTTAGATGTTTTATGATTGTAATTCACCGCGACGAAGTTTTTTTTAATTAAATATTTAAGGTTAGAGTCATTATATATGTGTGTGTGTGTGTGTGTGTGTGTGTGTGTGTGTGTGTGTTATTATATATATATTATATACATTATATGTATATAATATATATAAAATCAAAAGTGCATTGTAATAAAAGGAATGAAAAGGCCCAAAGGCAAGTAAGCCACTTTGTATTTTTTTTTAAAGGGACAGTGTGTGGAAAAACAGAGTGTGACTGTGTAGTGTATTTTTTTTTTGTAAAAGCCAGAAGGTAGAAACAAAAAAAAACAACAGTGTGTTGTGACTCTGTATTAGAAAAGACAAAGAGCAGTTTAATGAGTGAGCAACGTGTTTCAGCAGCAGTCAACAAATTATTATTTTTTGTAATCCTAAACTGAAGATTCAGAGGAAGAAGACCTTGATTTTGTAATAGATTTCCTATGATTAATAAAATAGAAGTTTTATGCATCTCTGTCCAGAATTTTTACATTTGAATCTCTGTGTTGAATTGAGGAATTTTATTTCCTCTGTGTGTTTGGAATACTTCAGAAATTCCAACAAACTTTTCCAACTACCTCTTCGAGTGTGACTAAATATTTGTCAGACTAGCCAAGAAGAGTCCTCCCAAAACCTTTAAGGTCTACAAAATGTGAAAAATAATTGTACGGTAGTGATTGAGGACTCAGCCCAAAAACCTTTTGTTGAAAGGTATGGGTTTTCCATCAATAGAGTTGATCATTATTGGTTCTCTATGAATAGATTAAGCAAGAGCTAGTTCATTACTTTGTTCATAAAATAGTTTTACATATTTTTTTTTAGAGGCTTTTTTTATTAGGCTTGGCATTTTAACTTAAATTGTATAGGAATTTTTACAAACATATAAGAGTTAAACTTGGAAAGAAGCAAGGTCTCTCTTCTGTTAATGGTTCAATCGCTTCTAGTTATGATGAGGAGTATTACGTAAACTTAAATTTTGAGCATGCACACTATATTTCATTGATCAAATAATATTACATATATATAGGAAGTGTTGTATCAAGATAGGGAAACTATCTAAGACACACAATCAGTTGGTTGAGAGAATATCTCGACCACACACCAAACTAGGAAACATATTGATCACTCCTAAGGAATAGAGACAGACTCCTCTAGATAGAAAGAATCACAATTGAGACAAGTAGGAATTAAGTTTTCCAAGTCACCCCCTTAATGACTACTTGTCTCGATCTCAATCAACAAATATCTACATCTACATCTAGTCCAATCTTGTAATTACACCTTGTACCTTGTTAATACAATTGTTGATGTCCATATAAAGGAACAACCATCTACCAGAATGCATGGGTTCCCAACCGCTACAACTGCAAGTCTACTAGGAATTCCTTCACATACATGGTTCATCCAACCTCTCAATGAACTCCCCCTAAATATAAAATTTCACCTCATGGGGTCTAAAACCAATATGGTCCACCCAAGTGTATCCATCCTGCATGACACACTCTTCCAAGCTGTTAAAACTCTCTAACAGAGGGAACAAAAAACAAAGGGGTATGTGTAGAAATTATACAACATGCACGTATATCATAGATTCACCATATCTAACAATGTACTAAAGGTAAATACTGAATTGCTTCTACAAATATTTTTCGAAATTAAAAACACAATCTCTAATCACATGAAGTAAAGAAGAATCAAATCAAACACAACACAAATAATTTCCCAAGGAAGGCTTGCTGCTTAAAACCCCACTATCTTCTATTGTATATTCAGCATGGATCATGAAACAATTACATACAAAACTCTTCTCACAAGAGCCCTCTAGTACTCAACTAATTGTCTCACACTGTCATGGACAAAACTGACCAACACATAGCCAATTATTTGCCTCTAAACAACATGTCTTGCTTGCGCAATCCCTGATGAATGCAATCCCTAAAAGATAGGAATTATGGCCTTCCTTGACTGTGCAAGTATCATGGGAACTCCAATGGTTGTTTGGTTGCATGTGTGCAACCCAATAATCCTACAACTGATAGTAAACTTCCCTTTCACCTAGATCTCAACTCAGTCTCTTCTGGATCTGACATGCATGCAGTTAATAATAGTAAATCCTCAGTTGCATGTGAGATCAATGATTTTAAATTAATTAATATTTAATTCACTTGATCTCTCACTAGTGTATCTTCAGTTACAACTAGCACAACTGAGTTTAACTCACTTAACTGAGTTAAACTAATTACAACCTGCATTAATTAATGCACCACTGCACTTCGAAATCTGTTACGACTAGAATTACTCTACATGCCTTACCAACTACCTCTAACTCGAAATCCACTAACTAATTGAGTTTATCACTCTCAATTAACTATTACAATTTATTATTGTGAATATATTACAATTTATTTTCCATCTTAATTAAGGGATAACTAAAATAGACATGCACCAAAAATGGCACTGTGGGCCCCACCCTAGTGTAGGTGCTTAATGCACTAGGCGTGGGTGCTGAAATTTTCTTGTTGAATCTCAACAGTATGCATGCCTCTCTGGGTCTTGCAGCATATACATTAAAACATTTCAAGGACCACAATTAACCATTACAAGAAAACATATGACATGTAGATTTTCTCTAATTACAATATGTGACTCACGATCATGAGTCTATTCTACAAACTCAAACAAGCTTACACTATGCCACTCATATTAGATACACCACACCATTCATACGCTAGAGCACAACACTGCTTTCTCACTTGAATTTTTCAATCATTGTAGGCTTCCTACTTTTGAGTCTTTGGCAACTCCATTTTTAATTTTGGCATATTGTTCTTAGATCTTCATGCTTTACCTTTCATTCGTTAGAGTCGTAAATTCTAACCAAATGACTTCATATTGAGGTCGTGAATCTCAATATGTATACAAACTTCCAAGACTTATTCACCTTCGCCCATACAAGTTGATTCAACATGGACAGACCGCCCCAAACTTAGCCACAAGGGCTCTCAGCTACCAGGGCTCAACTTAGCCATCAAGGCTCAACAAACGAACCAGCCACCAAAGTCTCACCAGAACATAAACTTACTAATATAGTAAAATCTGGTCCAAGATCACAAAAGAAAACTAGAAAGAAGAAAGATATTCTTCAATTTTCTCCGTTGTCTCCGAAGTCAGAGTAGATGAAGGCCTACAAAACAAAGCTATAACAAGTCTCCTTGATTCTTACATATATCACTTCTAAGAAATATGAATAAACTCCTCTAGATAGAAAGAATCACAACTGAGACAAGTAGGAATTACATTTTCCAAGTGGCAAGTCTCCTTTCTTCAACTGAACTCGACATTGTTTATGGTTATGATGAAGAAACTTCCTATGAAAATGGCCTATTATATTTTCCACAACTTTTGTTCTCACAGGCTTTCCCCATTAATTGCCACCAAAAAACCCATGAAAACCCACGGCAAATCTCTTAGATATTAATGAAAATTATTTTATGCTTATTGATTTGGATTTATTTTCTTATTCATGGATCTTGAAAAACTATATTTAATTAGCTACTTCCCATTTAAGTTTTTTGAATGTCGTTGAAAAAGTTGAAATTCCAAGTCTAAACCATTGGATAAAATTAAATGCCTAACTAATGAAAAAAATCCCACATGTTTAGCACGTGAGCCTCACAACACTTTATGTGTGTGGGCTAGCAAGAAGCACCCGGGTACAGAGTGCTCTTCTTTGTATAGGTACAGAGCGCTCTTCTTTGTATAGGTTTTAAATAATTTTAGATTCTGTGTAAACCTAGATATACAGAATAGTAAATACTGCTTTTATATTCTATAGGATGATGGATAAAAGTAAACTATAAAAATTAATTAAGAAAAAGAGTGTGAATAGCTTTTCAATCTCATAGGAATTGTACTAGATGTATGTTGGGGCAAGAAAAACCCACCATTGGTATGAAAATTAGTTGAGAAAAATAAGTTGATGTTATTTTTTTATATGGTTAAAATGGACCGTATTTGTGAGGGTATTTGTTTATGTTATTTGTTTTTGTTTTTGAGAAAAACAATAAAATAAAGGTGTCTAGAGATTCCATCAAGCCTATAAAAAGGGAGAGGAGCTAGGCATTTGGATCATCCTGAGTTTATTTATCTTATTGTGTTTTGTTGAGGAATTGGCGTGGTCAATTCCAGTTTGATCCTGGAAAGAAAACCCCGTGGTGATTTTGTCTAATGGATCTAACCTGGAATCACAAGTGTGCTTCAGTGTTTTATATTAGTCTTTTAATGAGTAATCAATCGTGCATGTCATTGCCATTGGCCAGGGCTCTAATATTATTTGTATGGGTGTGTATTTTTTTTACAGTTATTAATATAAATAAGAGGTTGAATTTCCAGATCGCTTTGTGTTCGTTTTTTTTATTGCAAACATTTTAATTAGAACACCAAAGTGTGTCAGATTTATCATTTCCTGATCCCTTTGTGTTCGGTGTTTTTTATTGCAAACATTTTAATTAAAACACCAAAGTGTATCAATTTATTAAAAATTTTGATGTTTGAGATCTTACAATGGCATTAGAGTTGGTTTTCTTGCCAACCTGAGGATTTCTAAATTGCAGCTAAAGAGAATTAGTTTTAGCGATTTTATTTGAGCACCTTAGTTAAAGACATTGTCAATTTGGGTGGTTCTCCATAGCCACCCTAGTTGACCATTTTGGAAAATTTCTCTATGAGTTCTTAGGATCAATTCGGGAGTTATCGTACCTCTCCAAACTCAAGGGCCAAATTTTTCACTAAGGGTTTCATTATCATTATCAAAGTACTAGGTTCTTAATCTCATTAATTGATCTGCAAATTGTGTGGGTTGAATTGCAAAATTGTCCAGAGAACAAGTTGTGGAGATATGATTCCTCATCAATAGTGATCATCTGTGTGAGTTATTGTCAATATTTGGTAAATTTCTGAAGGATATATTCAGCCGGAAGACCGAGTTCGATCCCTTTTTGTGGAAGCCATTACCAAAATTTTGTGGACACCAAAATTAATTTAGAGAGCCACTAATTGTTTGGTTATAGATACTAAGGGACGATCACATATTGGCTCATATTCCTATAATGCAATGCGTTAATGAAGATTGGTGGAGGGGATCAGAGCACATCCTTGCTTTTTGAACTGTGGGGCCATCGTGTAGGATTTTAAAGGGTCGATTTGTTTATCGATTTGTCTTTAGTGTGATTTTTTGAAGGCTTTTATGGTGGTTTTTTCCAGTCTAATTTCTCTAAAATTCAGCATGAATTCATTGAAAACAGAAGTTTGATGGGTAACCTTGCACAATCGAAGTGCCATAGGGGTTTTTTAGGGTGTTTAATCCATATATACAGTAAAAAAATGTTTAAATAACATAAATCAAGATTCAACCTCAAATGTTTTAGCAAGATTCGAGCACCGGAAACTCCATAAAGTTGCACTAAAGACAACTCCTTTGTATATTTTTTAGGACAAGTTTTTTATCAGCTGCCTACTGATATACATGTTTTTAAGAGGCGATCCTCTCTGTGGATGCTGCTATTGATCAGGAAGATACGCGCAAGTGCTGTCAGCTCTGGTTTGGAGATGTCAGCCCTGTCTATTGGGAGGAATCGTCATCCAATCAGATCTGGCTTGTAAAATTGGTCATCCCATGTCTTAGCACTCGAAATAAACAATCACACATTTTTATAGGTTTCATTTTTTTGGGGTAGCTTCCAAACATAAATGGGACTACAACGATACCTTTTTTTGGACAACAATTGAGAATGTTACTTTGGTGAATTATTTGGAGGATATCTAGGCAATTTAATACAATATTTTACCTCTCTTCTAGTTTGCATCAGCAGCAAGGAAGGCATAAATTTTATCTTCTAGATTCCTGTAGCAGTCTCTTCCAATAGCATTAGCAACTATTTTAATTTAAGAACTTATAAACAGCCAAAACATTCCTGTATTTGTGAACTAACATAAGAGGAGCACATTTTTAAGGGAGACCCTATACATTTGCATGCATATGCTTGGTGGAATAAATATTTTAGGACGAGGATGCACTTCTCTATTAGGTATCCTATAATTGTTTCAAAATATCTTTCCTGTGTGACAAACTTTATTCCGACAAGGGCTATTTAATTTTTTGAAAGAAGATCTAATATAATTAGACATACTTCTCATTGTACTTTAATTATTGGTTGAGGCTTTAATAGTGCTTGCAAAATTTTAGTGTTTTCTTGCATATTCTCCTGCTTTGGTATGTGGGAAGATGGGATTTGAAGAGTCCCTAGAAAATGTTAAGAAACTTTTTGATGAACTAGAAAAAATATGGGGTCCTTTAGGTAGTAATACCTACTCGAACCAAAGAAAAATTCAGTGTAGCAGACCCTTCTTGAAAAAATTCTATGTTATTATGCAACAAAAGCACCCATGGGAAATGAAGGAAGGATGAGGAACAGGGAATAAGCTCTTTGAACTTGGATCCGAGTTGCAATGAACAAAGTAAGTAATTGTCCTTAACACATTTCTATCCATGATGGGGCAACCAAAATGGAAGAAGCCCAATTGGGTTCTAAAGACATCCATGCTTGCTCTCATACAATCTAAATTTTGGGAGCATCCTTGTGAAGAGGGCACACTCACAGTTTCTTCTTGTCTTAGCAATAGCATAGCTTTAACATTGTCGCTACCACCTTACAGTGATGATATCATGAGGGAGGTATTGCGATTAATAGTAGAAACCTTTCAAGGGTTGAACAACATCATGCTTCCTACCTTTTAGAAGAGGCACAAAATTGTAGGACTCATGGCAGAGTTCAACTTTGGCACATTCATGTTGAATCTGGAATGCGGCAACTTAATCTTGTAGATTCTCTAGAACTTCTGTACCAACATTACATCAACCCATCTAGATCGTGTTAAGACAAGCATGCAAAATATTGTGTCCTTGTTCTTAGAAGGAGATGTTGACATGTGCAAAATACTAAGATCCAAATTGTTGGCCATTTGGAGGAAGAAACTAATTGTAGCACCAGCTACCTATGATCTAGTTGAGAAGCTGATCAGGAAAAATATAAAATTTCTCAGGAGGGAGTTGACCAAGAAGGGGCTGACAATGATTGATGAAGGAAGCAAGAACAAAGGGAGTAAAACCAGCAGCAAGAATGAGCTAAGAATGAAAGGAATATGCTTTATTTGAAAGGGACCTTGGGCACCTAACCATTCATGCCCAGGTGATAGGAGGGAAGCAACAGGGGCCAAACAAGAAGAGATTGATTTTTATTGTGGGGGTTCTTCCACAGTTGGGTCCATTGATTTTCAGGAGAGAACCCATGAAGAATCTCAACAGTCAAGTAAATATGGTGAGCATCGACATGATGTTATTCAGAGATAATTGCAAGATAAGTGAATAATAATCAACCAATATGAAAAACATGGAGAAGGAAAGGAAAAAAATATTCCTAATAGTATTGATGAAGTAGAATCATGTACAACAAAATCCATATACTTCCATGAGGATGTCCATGAGTAGTCAAGTAGCATCCCACCAGTGCATCCATGTTAGACAACCGAAGAGGATGAACAATAGATTGTCTCCAAAGGTGGAGAATACATTCAAGGAGACTTGAGTGAGGATTCGGTAGTAGTGAACCAATATAGTGAGCATAGCATGCAAGAAGAGCCATTCCTAGAGGACCAGCCAAAGGCTCAAGTTGGGCATCCAGTGCAGGCAGGTACAAAGGCATTCAACAAAACACCAAAATTTCCAAGAGAGGATTTCTAGGGAAATATTGAGAATTTTAAGACAAACCTTATGATGTTGAAACATAGAATCAAAAAAATATAAGGCATTGTTGCTGGCTTGATGGGGGCTAGACCCAGGTTTAGATATGGCTATGCGAACCAACAAAACCCACTATTACTGACCCTTTCAGCAACGATCTGTTGTGCAAATCGAAGTCTCACCCGAGGCAATATTAGGGTATGCTAGAACCAGGTTTCTACATATAAAGGGACTATGGAGTGTGGCTTTAGGGATTATCTTCTCTTTAACACTTATCAGATCTTCGCAGAACAAATACACTAACTACGCAGTCGTTGTTCAATACTTCTAGTTAATTAGCTTGCAAATTGTGTGATTATACTTTAACATGCATTAATCAACATAAGAAACTATAACCCAGACTTCACGACGCAAATATAGAAAAAAACCCTAACTTGGCACAGACAACATCAAAATACAGATAAAGCAAACAAATAATTAAACAATGCATATATATCTTCAAATTATTCTCTTATTACTTTAGATCTTCTCATTACAACATTTTCTGCCCTACGCACTAAGCTGTAGACTTTCTAAGGTATCCACGCACTCAGTTGCAGGAGCCTTCCCTTTTGCACAAACACAGAATATAGACTCAATACTACCTTACATCCAAACGCATTCTATGATTCAATCTATGAGTTGATATCAAGAGATATCCCTAGACTCTCTATATAGTATTTTCTTTTACAATACCATGGTATGAAAACCATAGGTGGAGCTCTAAGTAAGGGGATTTGACCTGCCCCAAATCCCCTAAGGCTTTAACATAACTGCATTTTTTGCACTCTTCTCCTCAAAATTTGGATCCTTTTACAAAAATTTCAATCTAGGGGTACCCTATCCAACAGGCCCCCAACACAAAAATGTGACTAGTCCCGAGTCACTCAGTCGGTGCATCCTTAATCTTCGCTTTGTTGATGCTCAATGCATCCTTTAGTGGCTGAACTATCTCGGTGCACTACTTCTTGACTTCTCGTACTTCGGTCAGTAGCTTCTATGTGGCTAGCCCAGCTATCTTTTGAGAAATTTCCTTCTTTGTCTGGTGCAGCGCTTTCATCTGTTTCTCCATAGTCTATGATAGCTAACTGGCTCCGGCTTCCCATAGTTGTGTTCTGGTTGTGATAATTTTTTCCTTTATGCGCAACTCATCAATATGTCCCTGCAAAAACATACCCTCTTGGAGACGGGCATACCATTGTGTCGGTTCTAAGATATTCATTGTAACCTTAATGTGGTCCATTTGTTCCAATTTCTCGTGGATTTCAACTTCAATCTTCTACACATGGGGGTCCTCCTACGGTGAGGCCTAGACATCCATAATGTCTTCAAATATTCAGTTGCACTACTGGACTATGGATTCAATCTTGGCATTGGAAACCTTATTCTCTACTGCGCGCTGCTCTCGGACCTTTGGTGAAGTAGCGGGTTGTAATTGCAATTGCATCTCAATGATATTCATCTGTAGATCTAGTCATACCTTGTTGACTTCGGCCTTGGATTCTTTTACTGCCATCACGAGCTTTTCAAATTTTTCCTCTAGGGATGCCTCGGACTGAAACTGCGGATCAGGAAGTTCATTGAAAACCTCGGTGATGGTTGCCTCCAACTTATGTTTGTGCGCAGCGTCCTCATCTCTCTCATGCATGGTCTGTTGCTTTTCCTCATCCATTTGCTTCAATTCTCTCTTAACTTCATGGATAATCAACATGACACATTTCTCTCAGAGCTGCAACTCTTTTGTGACGCCCTGGTGGAATTCGTGCAACGCCTTCAAAGGGAGCGCAGCAAGGTTGAGCCTATTGTTCTGGAAATGCGACGTTTGTGCCTAATTCTCACTAGTATCAAAATGTAAGGTTCCTGCAGGAATCTGCACTGCGTGAATTCCAGTCGTAATTTCCAGTTCTTGGCTTCCTGTACTTGCACATGCTAGTGCCCCACTCGCTTGCACTACGCTCGTCTAAACTAATAATTCCTTGAGGCAATTGTGGAACTCCTCCAATATGCTCTTTTATTGGTCTTCAATGATGTGCCAAACAGTGTCACCAATCTCATCGAAGTCCCCCTCACTAAGGACCAATGATTCTAGGTCGGAAGACCTGTCTGAATTCATATTTTTCTGCGTGCCTCTGCTACCTAGTTTATGTTGTCTCTTTAGAATGTAAGGGGAGGGGGGGTCTGTTGGATCAACAAATTTATCATCACCACCTTGATCATCTCTAGCTCCCATCTCTTGAGCATATTTATCCGTCTCTTTCTCTGCTTCTTTTTCAACCTCCTTATCAGTCGTGAATGTGACTTTCTTGGGCTGCTTCCTAGTGTCTTTCTTCCATTTCTACGTATTTGAGGTACTGGTCTTCACGCCAAGTTTTTCTGCCTTCTCTTTCTTTGCCTCTTCCGTGGATGGAGTTATCCAATCACTTGGTCATTCAATTACAATGCGCACAACATCATCCTCGGTCACCAGGTACGGAAGCTCGTACCAGACCTCTTCAAGGTCCTTCTTCGCACAGATGTGCACATGGTGAAAATCTACTTTAAAGTTAGTAACCTGGTGATATTCTATGAAAATACTTGGTAATATCCATGGCTTCTAGTTGATCATCGTGACCAGACTCATCTCAAAACCTACCCAAAAGAATTTATTTTCCATCACCCGAGTTGGCTCCTTTGAATGTCACAGTGAGGCATACCTCGCAGCCTCGCAAAGGTCCAGGTCCACAATGGGGAACTAGGACTCATCAGGCTCTTTCCATGCCATCAACACAATTAAGAGTAGGAGCCACACATAGTGGAATTGATTTACCTCCTCCTGAGCTTCTCTGTGATCATCTAATAATTCCTTGCACAAATATCCTGCCCAATTTTACACTACACCTTTGCTACACTCTGCAGCCAGAGAGACTATCGGCGTCGAAAATTATTCTACGTGGCACTTTTGCATGATATTTCCTACCAAAATATGGGTGGCAAAGCATACCGACCTATCTGTAATGGAGCTAATATAATATCCTCGGGTTCCCTTCGTGAGTCCATAGTCATGTTTCATCTTGTTAGCCAGCTTTTTATCTTGATCTTTGCCTACAAACGCTTCTGCGGGGTCCAATCCTTGACAAGCAAGTACATTGATCCTCTTGATCAATATCACATCAATGGGTACTCTCTCCCCTAGCCATAGACTATCATTTTTCACTAGGGTCAGCATCTGCCGCACACATATTGTATTGATAATACTACGCCCAAAGTGTGGAACATATAACAGGTTCAGCAACCTTGCATTATGAATTCCTGCCACCCACCTCATTAGATCTACCCTTATCACTTCAACAACTTCATAATAAAAAGAGCGTAGATATCTTCTTGGCTCGAATTGAGGATATTTGTTGCAGTCATTGAAATCCTACTCTTCCATGCGCAGTTGTGGCACTTTTCCCAAAAAATATCCCTAAACCTGTACTTCTTCAGGAAGCAAGGGTGTAAATATATTATACTTCACCGCGTCTGGGTCCTTCGTGGGCTTCACAGTTGTCAGCTTCCTTGGTGTAATATATGGGGGCAACCTAGATACAGGTTTTGCCTCCTCCGCATCAGTATATCAAGACCTTCGAGCAAAAATTCTTCTTCTGATTCCTCTACCTCAACAGGTCGCTTCTGCCTATCATGCGCCACCTTAGACCATTGTTCTTTGGGAATTTTCTTCTTGGGTGACTTTTAGAGCACTAGCTTCTTTGGCTTCTTAAATGGTCCTTCTCCTGCAGTGGTTTGTTTCCTGGGTGACCTCGACCCTGTTACATTGGCTGGTGGCATAGCCATCATGATGTATCCTAGCCCCCGTCTAAGGAATTCCTACTCAATTTATTCATAACTCTTTCTAGACATGCAGCGTAATGTTTAGTTATCTTGCAGGCTAAAAATCACAAGTCGAATGCTCAAAGCACAAAGTATCTGAATGTGGAGTGGCCTGCCAGCTTTATAGAAAACTTTAAATTCAAACTCCATGATCTCCTTCAGATGTGTTATCACTCTAGTAATTCTCAAGTTGTGTAATTTTGGCTTTTAGTCTAAGAATTCTAGAGGTAACCACAAACCTACTTCAAACTCTAAGATCTAGCCTTCCTAGGGTTCAGAGAGGGCTCTCTCTTTAAAGTTTAACTTTGTTTTAATTTGTGAATATTAGGCTAGTTATGAAAGTGCAGCTTTGGTTTGGTTTTGTTTGATTTGGTGGGAAAAATCACTTGAAAGGATGGATAGTGGGAAATCTATTTTTCCATTGGGCTATGGAGTCAAAATCAAGCTAACAGGACTAGGATCAAGGGCAAAAAGGTCAAATGTCTTCAGGGCAAGATAGATAACCCTTGGAGACCTTTGAAAGTTTTTTTTGTGAGGTGGTATGATCGGGATAAAGGGCACTTGAGAATCCTTAAATCCGAAAAAGGGAAGTAGTAGGAGAGGTCAAACGAGAGAGGGAGCAATTAAGAATTCCCTACACTGGAAATCAAAGGAAAACATATAAATGATAACTAGTTAGAAACAAGATGCTATTAACATATCCTGTAGTAATACTCCTAGTTATACATTCAAATTTAGCATAAATATAAATGGATGCATGTAACAGAGAAAAGAAACAATGACAAGTGAAGAAAATACTTCACTCCAAATAGATCATCACAGGGATCCTGAAGTATGATGCCAATTTGCTTTGATCCAACCTGCTACTCAAAGTTTTGACACACAAAAGCTTTAAAGTCCAAGAAGAAATGACTATAACAATCCCAGCAATTTTATTCCACACAAAATACTTCTAAAGATGAAGTATTTATACATAATGTTTTACAAAATATCCTAGATGACTTCTAGGAATTAACTTAGGAAAATAAAATATCTTTACAATAAAAATAGAGACAACTGCTTAACAAATCAGCAAGTTGTCCTATTTTATCCATAAGAAATAGAAAGAGTTTTGAGGATAAAGCGG
Source organism: Pinus albicaulis (assembly GCA_034641835.2). Lineage (NCBI taxonomy): Eukaryota > Viridiplantae > Streptophyta > Pinopsida > Pinales > Pinaceae > Pinus > Pinus albicaulis. Next base: position 1,002,584,438 of record CM076577.1, on the reverse strand, counting down.
GTGGCTTCCTTGGTGTCCTCCTTGCTGGCCTTTAGATATTTTTTGAAATCTGACTTGCCTTGACTGATACTCTTTCTCGGATACTCTTTATTCACTGATACTCTTCAAATGATACTCTTTAACCCTTTAGTCAAAAATTGTTTACTGTTGCAAATAAAATATGTTTTGATTGTCATTCTGAAAAGTGTTTTTTATCTTCTTTTCATCTGTTTGTTTTTATCCTTCATAGTAAATCTGTGAGAGATTGCCAATCCTCATTTTTAGGAATCTGAATATTCTTTAATTTCCTAAAATTATCATCAGCTTCTGTATATTTAGCATAGGTAGGTTTGATGACAAATAAGTGCTTGATTTCGTACTGTAAGTAAAATAAATCTTCAAAACTCTTCAGTAACACTTTTCCTGTGGGGATGCCTTGACCTGTTGGTTTATTCACCTGTTCCTTGGAATATTCTCTTATCTTCTTGTCATAATCATTTTGAGGCATCAATTTATCATTAATAACCATGATATCAGGAAGTCCTTTTTGCCTCAGATTTGTGAACTTAACCATAAATCTAGTTATAGCAATATTCATGCCTTCACATTTTTCTTCAAGTTGCCTCATCAAATTTCTCTTTGTGGTGACTTTCCTGATTTCTAGGATAGTGGCAGTTTTGTCTGTTATTTTGAGCTCTTCCAATTCCTTTCTATTTTTGTTGTTGAGGAAATTGATTAATCTTACAGCCTGTTCTGTTTTGTCAGCTAAATCAGTCTGAGTCTTTTGAATTTCTTCCTGGGCTGCCAATAATAACTCTCTTTGCTCAAAAATTACCTGAATTGAAGGCCATGCATCATGGATGGCTTCAATAACATTATTCCATAGGTAATTTTTATATATGATATCTGATCCTTGAGAGTTAATTATTTTTGCAACTTCTTTAGCTCTTCACTCAATCTGTTGGCATTTTGTTCATGTATCTTATCATTTATCTGAGTTGATTTATTTTTCTTTTCAAGATTTTCAATCATCTTTGTCAACCTGTTAATTTCATTTGTCTTGAAAGACTTCTCTTCCCTTGCTTTTACTATCTTACTGGCATCATCTGTAGGTTGTACTATCATGGTAGATGATTCAGTGACTGATGTAGTGGAAGATGTCACTGGCACTGTAGTGGCCAGTGGTTCTTTGGGTGCCAAATTTTCTCCTAAAGTTGAAGGCACAGCTATAGTGATGACTGGGATGACTATAGGAATTACTGGTTCTTTTGCTGTCTCTTTTTCTTGGACAAGTTGGTCCATCTGTACTTCCATTTCCTTAATATGAGCTGTCAGTTGAAGAATTAAACTCATCATTTCATCTTTTTCCTTCTGTTCCTGTAAGACTTCCTTTGTCTGAGGATACTCACTTTGATGAAGTTTGAGTTGTTTCCTCAAGGCTGTTATATCCTCATTTTTCTTTTTTACCAATGCTTCTGCTGCTTTTATATTTGTAGGATCATATCCTACCTGCAATAATAGTTCTTCTAAGGCTTTAATCCTTAGATATTTGGCATATAATGAAGCTTTATACATCTTCATTTGATCTTGCATATTAGAGATGGTGTTTTGAAGCTTATGAGCACTCATAGATTTTGTTGTAACTGTGGAATATAGCATCTCAGAGCTTTTCCTGTGAAACTCTATTTGATCTGGTTCATGAATGCTATATGTATCTACTTCTAGATCAACCTTCTTATAGTCAGAAATTGTCTTTGGTACTGATACTGTAGGCTGCAATACTAACATAATCAATTTTTTGCTTGAGTAATCAAATGTTGATAGGAATATGTTTTGATTACTTGGATTTTGTTTCAAGAACTGAGAGTAAATTTCAGTTTTGATTTCCTCATTCTTCAACTTGATTTTCTTATATTTATCCTTAATATCCAAATCCTTTTCCTCAGCTGAATGTGAGGAAGAAGCTTCCATACTTTGTTGTCTTTCCATCATTTGTGTATCTTCATTATTTATTTCTTCATTCTGATTTGGCTCATTAATAATTACATTAGCTATATTTGTCTCTGGAAAACATGTGTTGGTATTAAGAGGCTCTGTTTCTTCAACATATATTGTCACTTTTCCTTTACCTGCTATATCTAATTTTAGCCTTTTTTTGTAAACGATCTTGAACTTTGTTTCTATTGTAGTCTCTGCCACATAGGCTCCTTCTTCTCTTATTCTTTTGATGGACTTCTCTGGTTTATTTGCAGTCTCTAAGATATGACTAGTATTACCTTTTCTTACTGCATCTATTAATGTGTTTTCAATCCATTCAAGCTGATTGGCAAACTTTTTTATTTCTGGCTTAGCTTCATGTATAAAGGGTGTTAATTTTCATTTTACCCTTAGCTTGCTCAAGATCCCTTGTGGATCATAGTTCCAAGGGAAACTCTCTTCAAATTTATATTCCAATAGTTGATTTCTTGCTTCCTTTTCTGCATCCCTATGATTTCATATGAATGGCCCAATTTGATTTTTTAAGTTTGAATTGGGTCTTCTTCTTAGCTGCCATGAAATTGATTGAATCGGAATTTAGGATCTGCCTGATATATTCCAAGGAAAATATCCTCATTGGCGAATGTTTGAGTAACTTGTAAGGCAACAAGTTTGTCCCAATACTTTGATTTCAATATATTTATCATATAAATACCAATCACCCACTTTACTCTGCTCTGATAATTGCAATATATTCTTCATTTCCTCACTTATTCTAGGTTTCTCTGTCTTGGTCAACATGGTAATCACTAGATGTTAAAATAACTCTGAAAACTCTGAATAGCTAAAATCTGTACATTCTTTTCTGAGCAATGATGTCCAAAATATGATAGATAGAGGATTTGACTCTATGTCAAGTTTTTGAAGAGTGATAGGAAAATTATCTGATTGGAAGTATAAGAACATGTGGAAAAGGTAGGAAGTATATATAAACACTCCCTCTATTATAAAATTTTTCAATTGATAATGGATGTTATCAGCAATGAAACTAGCATAATCAAATATGACTTAAGGTGGTTGACCTAGGGAAAAGGTGGACAAGAATCCCAAGATGGATTCATTAGTATGCTCATCAGTGAAATATCCAAGTATGAAAGAGAGCATGGAAATTACATGTCTCGATCCTTCAGGGAATTAGCAGTAGAATAGGGAGGATTTAACTTTGGAATTTCTACATGCATAGGCATAAAAGTCTGAAAAATCATGAACCTTTTAGGAAAATCTAGGCCAATGTATAGCTTGGTGAGGGCCTAAATAGACAAAGGGACTGCTTGGAGGTATGGTTGAAGCTGCAACATTTGGTTAATTGACTCTGCAGTGATGGTAAATATGACTTCTTTACTGGCATTCACAATAGCTCTTTGTTCAGGAACATAGTACTACTAACACAATCTAATAATCTCTTGACAAGGGTGAGTCAAAGGGACTACATATTTGGGAATATTGGATTCTAAATATGTATTTCTTCTTGATCATCTAAAGACTTCTCAAAGCACCAGTTATGGATATCTAAGAGGTTGAATTCAACAATGGGATCAGCTATTTTGTAATCAATATCAGCAAGGGGAATGTATTCAATATCAAAAACTGGGGGGTTGTAATGGATTGACAACAATAGCACTGTTTGAAGTCATAGCAGGGGTAGGTTTAGGTGCTTTAGAACCTTTAGGCTTGCTTGCACTCTGTTTTTTAGGCATTTTGATCTGCTTCTGCAAGTTTAAACAGTTTGCTGAGGCAATTTTACTATAACATAGGCTTAAATGGGAAAATTTGGCAAAGTATGGGCTTTTCTTGTTCAATTAGACCTATCAAAGAGATGTGGAGGTTTTAGAAATGGTTTAAAATAGAAAACAGGGGTTTTCTAAGTCTTTTAAATGGAATTTTAGGCTAAAACTCTTTTAAAAAGGGTTACAGAGGGTTCAAGGTACCTACAAAGGTTTTATGGCCTTTTAGAGTTTGAAATGGATTATTAAATGTGGAAAATTAATAAATTTCCTTGAAATAGAGTGTAGCAGACAAACAAGGTTTCTAGGAAAAATTTGCCAGAGTTTGGCCTATTTTTGGGACTTTTTAGGCAGCTTAATTAATGAATTTTTTTATTATAAATGTGCTTTATCTATTTAAAAGGTTTTTCAACTTCATTGCATGTTTAAATTCTAGGAAAACACCTGTTGTAGTGTAGGTATCGGCTTTGCAAGGGTTTCTGAGTTTCTTTGCTAAGTTGAAGGCTTTAGTAGCTTGTTTGGAGCAATGTGCAGCTCCTCAACAATCTTCAAAGGTTTCAGGGAAAGGGTTTCCAAGTTTCGGGCATAAAAATTGCAGAAAAAGGCTTTAACAGGGTTTATTTACAGTCGGGGAGGCACAGCAGTAGGTTAAAATGCGTAATATAAGATAAAATGAATGTATTTCAAAGGTTTATCATACATTTTGGTTAAATTAATTAGCATTGAATACAAGTCGCGTCAGACAGGAGAGCGGTTTTGAATTTTCAATGGACGAAAACCAGGCTGGTTATCGCGTAGATTTTGGATGGTAAGTGGTTTTAAGCTCAACCCACGTGATCCAATGGTTGAAAGGCATGTGGAGGAGAGAGGAAAGGGTGAAACCACCCATTTCACGTGGCTTTAGCGTTTGGGTGGTCGCACACCTATTCTATGTGATATCGGCTTCTGACCGTTAGATCTGGAGGTTGAACACGAACGGTCAAGATTGTTTCAGGAGTTGCATTGAAATGGGTTGTGGGACCGGGCCTTATATGTATGCAGATGGGTTAAAATACGTTTAAACCTTTATGATATAGCTGAAGGATAAAGGTACAAAACATATATATAATGTTTTAATTAATGTATATGGGTGCGGGTTTTTATACATCGGTGGCCATGGTTTTCGAAAAAACATTTGTTTATTTCAAAAACTTTGGATTATATGAATATAGGTGGGATAATGTTTTTATTTAAAACATTTGAAAAAATGTTTCAAATTTCATATGAGAGCGCGATAGCATATTATATAGTTTTTTCAAATTTCACCATTTTCAAACCATAGGGGCGGGATATTTAAATAATGATAGTTTTAGACCAAAGGGCTTTTATTTGGGGTTTTTATCTATGCACATGGGGATAATAGACTTTGGTCTAAACATTGCAATAGTGGGTTTTTTGGGGGTTATTTAGATATAATGGAATTAATAACTAAGGGAAGTTATTTTTAGGGATTTAATAAAAATAGATTAAAAGTTAACATGAAAGGGTAGTGAAATGTAAAATAAAACACATGTTATCACTAAGTAAAGTGTATATGATAGAAAAAACAAAGCACTGCTGTCTTTTTTAATATTTTACACTTTAACTTAGGACAAAGTGTATTTTTGGGGTTTTATAAATGTTTTTTGAAGGGATAAAGTTAATTATTTTTTAAGGTTGCAATTTTACTAAGTAAGAATGTGTCTTTACTTAGAAAAAGGGGTTTTAATGTATGAATGAAGGGTAAATGATGATAAATGTGGGTTTGACATAAGAACTCAATATTTTTAAGTAGCCAGTCATCGAGCCTTGGGTCTAGTCCCAACAGAAGTCAGAGAAATGCTCTCAGCCTGTTTGACTTATAGCTTATAATACTAAATACTTATAAGGGAGGGGAAATTAGTGATTTTTCCCGTTTATGCTTTATTACTTGATTTCCCAACTGCTTTCTACCTACCCAATTTTATTTCTAACATTTTTTCTTCATTTTTTAGGTGCATTTAGACTTTCAACCTTAAAACATTTTCTTTCAAAGCATAAAACTATCTAGATCTACCTTATTTCATCCGAGAGCTCATATTAAACTGTTGAGCTCCTCATTATTCTCTAGCTATCTACTGATTTGTCAAGTTTAAACTTTTTGACAAATCTTTATTCACTAACTAAAACATGAAATTGAAACATGAAAAGTTAAGATTAAATTTTTTAACTGATCATGGATTATGGCATTTATTGATACTCTCCACATAATCATTATTCTTGCAGTAAAGTAAAAGTAGTGGCATTTGGATTTGCTCACTTTTAGGTCTTATTTTCATCTCTTTTTTCTTTTGGGGTCTATATTTTTCTAAGTCCTTTGATTTTTTTTTAGGACTTTTTACCCTCTTTTTGGCTTTTTTATTCTTTTTTCATTTTTTCAAAATATGGGAAAACAACTTGCAGAAAGAAAGGTATGTACATATTTACAAGACTATCAAAGTCAATTCAAAATTTATAAACCCTATTATTATAGGATCCTAAAACGATGCACCTCATAAATGCAGATTTGGCGGCATATCCGCCCAGATATGCCCATTAAATACATCCCTCCCGCTCCTTTTAATGGCCAAGTCCTTGTCAAATAAATTGTTTTGGGTCCAACGGTCATATTTTGAATGAACTTCATCAGACCTGCATTTTCGATGTAGTCCTGCTTCCTTCAGTGCAGTTCCCTCGAACTGCGCCATAATCATGTATCCCACACAGTACTTCTACTTTGACGAAGAATTCCTTTGGTAGAGTAATTTATAGTCTCATTCTCTCTTTCAACTACGTGGAGCATTAAGACTCTTTTCCAGCCATATAGTCAATGTGAAGCCCCAAGGGCGGATTCGTCCCTGTATAAATTTAGCCTACTTCTATTGATATGTCCAAGGAACAACTCACCATTCAGCTTCTCGAGCTGAACTGCGACCCCCTCTGAAATATTCCTGACAATATACGGCCCCAACCAGTGCATTTTTAGCGTACCTAGAAACTTCGTGAACTTACTGTGATATAAAATAACTAAGTCTCCCTACTTGAAAGTCTTCTGCTTAATATGCCTATCATGCCAGGCTTTTTCCCTCTCCTTTTTCACCTGTTGGTGAAATCCAACGATGACCCAATCTTCCTCTAGCATGAGCAGTTGCTCCAATCTCTACTAAATAATATCTTTGTCCACCATATATGTAACTGATGTGATTCGGAGACTAGGCACGATGTACTCCATCGACATCATTGCTTCATGTCCATACACCAATCTGAATGGAGTTTGACCTGTCAGCTTCTTATAGGTAGTCTTGTAGGCCCATAAAACTATAGGAATTCGCAAGTCCCAATCATCCATGTTGACGTTGCACACCTTAGTCAGAGCGTTCTCCAGAATTTTTTTAAAAGCTTCCACCATTCCATTTTCCTATGGGTGATATGGTGTACTATTTTGGTGATGCATTCAAAACTTTGCGATCAATGCTTCAATAACACTTCTCAAGAAATATGTACCTCGGTCGCTCATTAATATCTTCGGGCAACCAAACCGTGACAAAATATTTTCAAAAATAAACTTTGCAGTTGTGTCTGCATTGAAATTATTCATCGGTTGTGCCTCATCCCATCTTGTGAGGTAATCTATCACAGTAATAATGTACGGGGCACCTATTTTCTTCCCTAGGGGATAAATCAATCCCAAAAAATCAATTTCCCATTTATCAAATTCCTGCAAAGTGACTTGAGGATGTAGTGCCATTTCATCCCTTCACGGTGATTTCCCTGTCCTCTGAAAAACATCGCAAGTGCTACAATAATCCTTCGAATCCTTATGCACCATGGGCCACCGTAGTCTAGCCCTCAGAATATTTTGCACGGAGGATTTCCCTACGTAATTCCCTCCCACAAATCAGTCATGTGCTTCAACCAAAATTTTGTGTCTCTCGTGCTCAGGGACATATCTTCACAATATCTCATCAGCCCCCATCTTGTATAAATGTCTCGCAATTAGAGAAAATTTTGTTGTGTTTACTACCATCTCTTTCTTCTACTGCGTAGTATGCTCCGCAGGTGCAACTCTCATAGTTATAAATTGAATGATATCTACAAAATTCTCATCTGTAACCTGAATCGTGAACAACTGTGCATCGGGAAATCCTTCCTCAATATTTGTTGGCTCTTCGCTTGTCTCGATCCTGGAAAAATGATCAAGGCATGCATTCAAATGTCCTAGATTGACTATCACTTCAAAATCATATTCCTGGAATAACAATATCCATATGTAAATCTCCCCCCCCCCCACAACACAGGCTTGTTCACCAAGTATTTCAATGAAGAATGATCGATGAAAATTTTGAAGTGCAGTCCTAATAAATAATGTCTAAACTTCTGTAGCATATATACCATCGTTAAAAATTTGCGCCCTGTTGTGGAGTAATCCATTTCCACCTTAGACAATTTCCTTCTCGCAAAGGCTACAGGGTGATCAAGATCTCCTTCTCTTGGCTACACTAACACAGCCCCCAAAGCTATGCAGGATGCATCGACATGTACATGGAACTCCTTCCAATCTAGAAAAACTAGAATTGGCACAGTTACCATCTTTTCCTTCAACACATCGAGGCTCTTCTGAAAGTCATCATCCCAACAAATTGAAGCATCCTTCTTTAATAGATTTTCCATCGGCGCAGTGATATGGGCATGGGCCTTTATTAACTTTCTATAATACCTTGTATGTCTAACTGTCATGCATAGCTGCTTCACATTCTTTGGTGGCTCCAAATTGATTATGACGGCAATGTTTGCATGGTCTGCCATCAAGCCTTGTTTGCAAACAATATTCCCCAACAACATACCATATGGCACACAAAAAATGCATTTCTTTAAGTTCAAGGAGATTCCTGCAGGTATCCAACATCAAACGTATACTAGAAATATGTTTCTTTAACAATCCAAAGATGGTCCAGCCATCAAAATACACCTCCAATAATTTGTGGATATATTATTTAAATGCAGGGATTACGACTCTAAAAAATATTGTCATTGCATTCTTCAATATAAATGGCATGACCATGTACTGAAATGATCCCCATTCAATTGTGAAAGTGGCCTTTCTCCTATCTTCCGTCATGATCCTAATATGATGGTATCCTGAGAACCCATTTGTAAAGGAGTAGACTTCCTTCCCTCTAACATTCTCTAAAACTTCATCAGTGAACGACGTTGAAAATGGATCATGCCATGCATCATTCCACTTTATGAGATCGATACAAATCCTCATATCTCCCTTGGTCTTTTTCTCCTGGACCACCATAGGGCTGGCCCACTCAAATTCCTCTACTGGTTCAATAATTCCAGCACTAAGCATATTCTCGAGTTTCTCCTTTACTTTCTCTTTATATTTTGGGTTCAGTCGATATGGATGTTGTTTCACTGGCTTTGCATCTGGCTTCAAAGTAATGCGCATAACTCTCAAATCTCTTGTTATCACTATAAAAATTTTCTGAAACGTGGTCAGTTACGCTTGTTCCTAAGTCATAATGTTAGATAGGGTTAGAGTCATTTTTATATTTTTAAAGGTTTAGATCATGCGTTAAAAGTCTCATTCCATCACCAAAAAATGTTCATTAACCTTGTTTCATTCTTCAAAGATCTTATGCCACGTTTTGAAACCCATGTTTTAAAGTTTTTTCTTTTTTCTTTTTTCAAAGATTTGATGAATAAGCCACAAAACCACGTTTTCGTAGCACGCTCAGTGTAAAAAGTTGATTTTGCACTACGAAAACGCTGGTGATTTCGTAGCGCAAAAACCCGAATTTTCAAATCATGCGCTACGAAATCAGGGATTCTCAGTTTTGCGTTTGAGCTGTCACATCTGTCAAATACAGTTAAATTCCTCATCATTAGGTGTCATCCACGAGTTCTCCTTCACACATGCAACCATTCATTGCAATTATTAGGGGTCATTTATCATCGATTAAGGGTCAGTTGTCATTGGTCCTTTCAAATTTGAAAACAGTTGGTCGTTTTCGACTTCATTTGTCTCATGCAAGACAATAGTGCATGCATGCTTATGTTTTGAAGAAGAAATTAGTGGTGAAAGAACTGATTTTACTGAAACAAATTCAAGCAAGGCTGTAAAGTATTCAAGCGAGGCTGTAAAGTTTTCAAGCGAGGCTGTGAAACTATATTTCAAGAGAGGTAGAACTGAAACAAATTCAAGCGAGGTTTCTCATTCAAATTCAGGTTATATCAGTATTTTCAAAACTTGCTATCAAGTGAGTTTGAAATTCATTGCTGGTGGAAGCAGAATTGTTATCAAGTGAGGCTGAATTGTTATCAAGTGAGGCTGAACTCATTTACCAAGCGAGCCAGTTCATTCAACAGGAAGCTTTGATTGCTAATTTGCCAATTTGCTAAAGACACAGGGTTTTCAGAGGGATTATCACAGATTTCTGAAGATACAAGGTTTTCAAGAAGAAAATGGCTAAAGAAAGAAGGAGTCATAGGTCTGGTCATTGCCTAAGAACAGAACCTGAAGGTGTAGAAGCCCTTAAAAAAGACAAGTCTGTTGAAGAAGCCTTTAATAAAGTAGGTTGCTGGAGGTTTTGTGAAAAACTTCAAGGAGGGCACACTCAAGTCACCAAATAATTTTCCATAAACTTCACAGGATCAAACTCAAAGATTGGATTCCTCAATTTACCAATTTCCCCTGAAGTGATATCAGCAGTTACAAAAATTCTGAGAGGAGAATATAGGTGGTTTAAAAACTTCAAGTTTGACATGGTGCCCTGCAAAATCTTTCTAAAACCAGAGTTTACAGAGGTTGACTTGAACAAATTTGTGCCAAGAAGTTATGTCAAAGATACATTTTCCAATCTACTCTAAAATATTCAGAGGTACTTCACCTGCGAAGGGAGATACCACAAGGTGTATACCTATCACTTTAAACTCTTGCTTCATTTCATAGGGATGATATCTCTAGATTTACCTTTTTATCTTTTCAGAAGTTTGGCTAAGATGTATGATAAGGTACAAATGAAAGTAGAGTCATGTGAAACCTCATTATTTCACCATGGCTTAGTCAAGTTAATAGTCTTACATGAGCTGCAGAAAGCAAAGAGAGATTGGGCTGAATTCCTCTTTTTGAGTAGAATTGGGATTGAAGGAACAGGTGTTAGTCCTCAAGCTAAAGAAAAAACTCCATCAAAGATTATTGCCCCTGTAGAAACAAAGTCAAGAATATTTGTTAAGCTCAAGCCTCAGAAACAAGTTAAAGAATCAATGATAAGAACAACATTGAATATCCAAGATACTCCTAAATCCGCACAGAAGAAGAAAACTCTGGTTAAGGAGACAATTCTAGAACAGTCAACTAGTAAAATAGATCAAAAGAAGTTGACTAGGAGTCAAAGGTTAAAGGAAAAGGGTAAGGATATAGTTACAGAGGGGTCAAGAGGTAATTTGAATGATATACTTCAATCTATTGACATTGAAGAGTCTCCCCTAGTACAAGAAGACTTCATCAAATTGGATACAGGTGGCAGCAAATCAAAGAAATTGAAGACATCCAAAAGGTTAGATTTTCAGGATGAAGTGGCAGAGTTTATCTTTAAGCCCATAAAAACTTCAACTAGGCACTCCAAGAAGTTGAAACAATCAGACATTGAGATAAATCAAACAGGAGGTGAAAGTGCTAATGTTTTTGAAGAAACCACAAATACATCATTTTCAATGCCTAAAGAAGACAGAAACAGGGTTTTCAATATTCAGAAGGAAAAGAGAAGCTATGAAGATGTCAAAGACAAACTCAGTTTTGAAAATAATGAGATTGATAAGTTGAAGAAAAAGGTGAGAGTGCATGCAAAAGAAAGGGAAAACTTTGAAAGGATGAAAGGACTGTGGGAGATGGAGAAAAATCCAAACCCTGAATTAATTGATAGTCAAGCTCAATTCTTCATATGGACCCTAGCTACAATCAAAGAAGAAACATTCATTAGGATGGTCAATACCAAGCTAAGGGAAAACAATAGAAGGCTTAAGAGGAGAGTAGAAGACCTGGAAATACAGCTAGCACAGTTTGAAGATCAGCCACAGCTAAAATAAGTGCAAACATATTAAAGGGTTGAAAGCTAAAATTTAGGAAGGAAGTTGTGAAAAGTGAATACTTAGCAGTTTCGTAGCATGCTACGAAACTGCTGAAGGTGACACACAGCAATTTCGTAGCGCGCTACGAAACTGCTATAGGATGCACTTTGAAGAATTTTTGCAATTTTCAAAGGTGAAAAGGGTTTGGTTTTGAGCTTTGATGCTAGTGGGAGGTATATGTAGAATATCAATGAAGATCCAGGATGTTTGGCACATAAAAATGGAGGTTTGAAGCACGATTTTTAAAGGAAAAGTCTGCGCTACGAAAATAGCAGACTCAGCAGTTTCGTAGCGCAGCAGTATTGACAGTTTTTGCACCATTTTGGAGGTTCGGGATTTGCACAGCTGGAAGTTCGAATTCAAATGAAGGCTATAAGACATTTTCCACATGTTTTGAGCATCAGTTCTTCAGTAGTTGGTTTGAATGGACAGAAATGAGGCATTCAGCTATTATACAGGGAACATGCTCCTATTTTGCAGGAATGGATAAGAAGCAGGTTGATGGGGTCTAACAGCAAGAAGATAAACAACATCATGGTTGAAGTCTAGAATAAATAGCTGTCAAGCATAGTTTTTAATGATTAGATAAGGTTGTTAAAGGTTTTTAAGATATAATAAATAGTGTTTTAGTCCTAGTTGTATTAGGGTTGTAAGACATACAGTTTAACTGTCAGTTTGTAAATGAAGTTTGTTTAGAAGTTGATATGTGTCAAATTCAAATTTCTTCTCAAATGTTTGGAAGGAATCCAAGGATGTAATGACCACTCTATAAGAGGGAAGAAATTGAATTGCATAGGGTTGGAAATTTTTCAAGAAAAAGCATACTGTTTTGTTGTAGCAAGAGACTATGTTTTCATATTAATACAGATATATTGGTTTCATCACTCAGGATTCAGAAAGGGTTATGGATGTTTGATGTTCTTATGCTTTTCATCTTTCAATTACTTGTAGTGGAATGAATGTATGTTACTCATAATTCACTGAAGGTGCTCTAACTTCCTTCATATTTTCATGAACTGTGTTATTTTTGTCCTACTGTTCTTTTGATGCATCTAAACCCTGAAATGCCCTAACTTCCAATTGAAGCTGATACTTATGTTTTTGTGAAAATATACTTGAATCCATAAGCCCAATAGATGTTTTTTGATTAGTAGTACAACCAATTATCCATTTTATCTACTTTACTCATAGAGTTAGCCATCTAATCCTTATTTGAAAATCATAAACCTATTAAGAGAGCCCTCTCAGGTTGAGGAGGCTAAGCCTCAACTAAGAGTCTGGTTTGAAATAGTTACTCAGCGTATTCTTGATCAGTAGCCTATCAGGGTATGATTTTGAGATAACATCTCCTATAATGCCTTTTATCTCAGAGAAATTTGTCGAAAACAGCTCCTGATACTCATTCAACAATTTAGCAACCTTGCTTACTATATCATCGTCCCAGTAATCTCCAATCTTTGCAAACTTGGGCTCCACTTCTAAGCTGATGTTAACTTGTTGAGTCTTCAGAGGTTGTGTTATGTTAGGTATCTTCACTTCAGGGTCTACAACCTCACACTACCCTTCTAATTCAGGAATATTGACATTATTTGGATCCTCCTCATCTTCTTCTGCAATCATCTTATAACATTCTAAGGAAATTTCCAACTGCGCAACCCAGTCAAGTTGTACTGAAATTTTTGGCTCAGTGAGAGTTCAGAATATTCCTATTCTGACTTCCTGAAGAGTTCCATCAATACAATCCCAACCATCTTCAAAGCTAAAGGTCAATAATAATCCTTCAGTCTTCTCGTACCAATCTGTGGTTCCATGGTGCAACTCCGTTTCTAGATACCACCTCTAAGGTATCATATCCAAAGTGTGGAAGAATATGTGCACCCATTCCGGGTTGAGGTTATTTTCCCCAAGTCGTAGGCCAATGAGACAAATGCTCTCAAGGATCATCCTTACCATTGTATTTTTCTGCGAGCCTAGTGTTTGCATAACCAAACCTGAGCCTCATTAATCTTCGATACTCCTTCCATCCTCCTATGTTTTCCTTGTGCGCACCCCACCATCTGGCGAGTGTGGACCACAAAGAAAAGTTAAAAGCTTCATATCATTTCTCTTCAGGTGGCTTCTGATACGACGCAGTGAAGATATTTAGTAATTTTATTACACTGCTTAGTGGAAACTTCATGCAATCGATTCTGCAAATTCTCAAATTCTTCTTCAAAGTCGGAAACACATGAGTTATCGTGCTCCCTACTGATCCTTCCATCAGTGATAGTATTGATCCACTCTTTTTCCTACGCAATTATCTTATAGATATTGTCAATATCAGCATCACCATATTCATTATGAACTGGTTCTGTATATCATGTGCCTTCAGAGGGGTCCAAAGGAACAATGACCTGGAACCATTCTTTTTAAACACCATATTTTTATTTTTCAGATTGATTATAGCCTCCATATCATAAGCCCAATTAAATCCAAGCAAATTAGGATAAATATTTCTATCATCAACAATCTTAATGACTTCTAAATCTGATAACACATTTGCACCATCAATGTCGACTTCAATGCCATGCAATCGACCCATAGGAATAATTTTCTGTTGATTGGCCATTCTTAGCTGAATCAACGACCACTGCAGCTTTGGTCGTCCCATTCGTTCCCATGTCTACTTTGGAAAAACATTTTCATATGATCATATATCAAGAATTACTTGGTCCATTTCATAATCCCCTATCTGCGCAGTTAACCGCATTTCTCTGTCATTTTTCTTCTTATTTCTGTACACCTTATTTACTATGCATTGTTCATGTTGTGGTTCCTCTTTGCCAGTGTAGTTTTCAATCAACTCCTACAATCCTTCCACATCTTTGTAATCCATTAAAAAATTCATACTTGTCTACAAAAACGACTTCATAATGGATGGTTCAAATTCCTCCTTGGGTTTATTCTTCTGTGGGATTGGTTGTAGCTGTGTCTTCGATGTCGAGGCTCCAGGATCCATAAAACTCTTCTTTTATTTCATGAATGTTTCTATTTCACATTGTACATTGAACCCAACATTATTTTCTCCATCCTTCCTGACTCATGTATCCTCCCTAGGCTTCTTTCCTTTCGCTTTGTCTTATCCAGTACTTACACTGCTTCTTGTCACTATATTGACATTTAGAGCCTCTTCACATCGTTCAACTCTCGTCATCTGTATGTTTTGGGTAGGATAATAATTCTACTAATCTTATTTGTTGGCTTAATGGGGCCTAGACTCAGGTTTAGATATGGCTCTACGAACCAACAAAACCCACTATTACCGGCCCTTTTGGCAATGATATGTTGCGCAGACCAAAGTCTCACTCGAGGCAATATTAGGGGATGCTAGAACCAGGTTTCTACATCTAGAGGGTATATGGAGTGTGTATTTAGGGATTATCTTCTCCTTAACACTTATCATAGCTTCGTAGAACAAATTACTAACTACGCAGCCATTTTTCAATACTTCTAGTTAAATAGCTTGCAAACTGCACGATTCTACTTTAACATGCATTAATAAACATAAGAAAGTATAACCCAGACTTCATGAAGCAAATATAGATAAAAATCCTAACTTGGCAAAGATAACATCAAAATATAGATAAAGCAAACACATTAGTAAACAACACATATATGTCTTCAAATTCTTCTTTTATTACTTCAAATATTCTCAATACAACACTTTCCTCCTTGCGCACTCAGTTGTAGACATTATAAGGTATCCGCACTCTCAGCTGCAGGTGCCTTCCCTTTCGCACAAACATAGAATACGGACTCAATACAACCTTACATCCAAATGCATTCTACGATTCAATCTATGAGTTGATATCAAGAGATATCCCTGGACTCCTTATATAGTCTTTTATTTTACAATACCATGGTCCGAAAACCATGGGTGGAGCTCTAAGTATACAAAAAATTCCCATCCTTTTACAAAATATGAGGCTTTGACCCACCCAAAATCCCCTAATGCTTTAACATAACTGTGTGCTCCACTCCTCAAAATGCGGATCCTTTTACAAAAAATTTGATCTAGGGGTACCCTATCCAACAATTGTCTTACGGGAGAACAAGAAAATTGAGGATCTCATAGGAGTATGTGCCAAATCAATGACCATGTTATCTAGTGTTAATGAAATACCCAAGTCCATATCAAGGAAACTCGAAGAATATACTATGGAGTTGCAGAGCATCCCTCTTTAGGGATACATTAATAGGGCTTGCAACTCTATTAACCTACCTCTGTGCATTGGAGTAAAGAGGGAAAATTTCTCCAGATGGATCTTATGGGAACCCTCTAGATGGGTTTTACAGGTCGACCAAGACCGAGCAATGGTCCAACAACTTAGGAGGATCCCAGTTAAAATCAGATTAGCACAACACAGCATGGTGGGGTTGTTTCTCTTATGTACAAGCAAGAGATTATGTGTTGATACCTGGTTGATAAGATTATTCCTGGGAGGACAGTCTCAGCTGGGGACATGATACAGTTAGATCCATGGTGAATGGGCCATGAAGTTGGGTCATAGTGGCATTAGGATCCAGGAGGATATGTTGATGGAAATTTGATTCATTAATTGGATTGGGGTCCATGTGGAAGTTCACACGCCAGAGGATATATTAATGGGAAATGTACCCAAAGGTTGAACTAGGATCCTAGCATTAAGAGATCTATCCTTTATTGGATGATATAGTGGCATACTATGATGATTCAGTGATTAATATGGGACCCCAGTATTGGCATGTGTCTACTTCGAACATGCATACTAATAGACAACTGTGAATTTATTGAGGGAAAGCAATCTTAGGCGAGAGGATTTGTAATGTTCCTTTTTCTTGGTATGGTCAAAATGGATGGTATTTGTCCATGGTATTTGTCGTGGTATTTACCCATGGTATTTTCCTTTGTTTCTTAGAAAAACAATAAAATAAAGGCATCTAGAGAGTCAAATGAGCCTATAAAAAGGGCGAGGAGCTAGGAATTTGGATCATCCTGAAGTTTGTCTATCTTATTTTGTTTTGTTGAGAAATTGGCATGGCCAGTTCCATTTTGATCGAGGGATAAAAACCCCATTGTGAATTTGTCTGGTGGATCCATCTAGGATTCACAAGTGTGCTTCAGTGTCTTAGATTAGTCTTTTAATGAGTTGTCATGCATGCCATTGGCAGGGGATCCAATATTATTTGTATGGGCGTGTATCATTTTTATAGTTATTAATATAAATAAGAGGTTGCATTTTCATATCCCTTTGTGTTCTTTGCTTTTGATTGCGAGAATTTTACCAAATCTATTAAAAATTTTGGCGTTTGGGATCTTACACAATCTCACATAAATTGTACTAGTTGTATTTTGGGGCAAGAAAAATCCACCCTGGGTATAAAAATTAATTTAAAAAAAAGGGAGCATGATTAGCTTGTCAGTCTCACATTTATTGTACTAGTTGTATGTTGGGGCAAGCAAAATTCAACATGGGTAAGTGCACTACTACATTGTTAGGTATTGTCAGCCAATGCATAACAAGGTAAGTGTGTACATGATGCAAATGATGATATTTGAACTCACATGAATTTCCATGATCTGAAAGGCTCACTTTGATGATATATTGTAGGTTCTTGGCAATGTCCAAAATAAGCATAAGGACATAATTAAAGAAGCCCTCAGGAATTTCTTGATATACATAAAGCCTGTGTAGACTTTTTGAGTAATTTAATGTAAAATAATGGAAAAACAGTGAGAGAGAAATGGGGGTGCAAGCATATGAAAAAAGTGTGGAGAAATTCAACAAAAATAAATGGAAAGAGAAAGATATGTGTTGGGTTGGTTGTCATGTAAGTTTTCATTCTAGGGAAAATTATAAAATATATAATCACTAGTATAGATGATTGATAAATATCGATAGACATTGTGACACTTACCTTATAATACATTTCCAAAAAAAATTAGAAATCATAAAAACTAACTAAATTATAAGTTTATTTTTTTATTTGGAATGGTTCATTTCATTGATATTTAAAAAAATGGCTAAGTTTGTACTCAGTTGTAGGTATAGGGTTCAAAATAAGTTCAATTTCTGAGTGGTATCCACTCAAAGACAGAAACACCCCCTTACATAGTGTAATTAGAAGAATTTTCAAAAACCTGAAAGTTCCCTTTTCTGTAGAAAATCTACCAATGGGATTCAATATGATCTTATAATGTACTAAAACAAGATATCGAATCCCTCTAAAAAATTGCAGAAACAAAACACGGTCGCACAATCACATATAAGCAAGAGAAAGAAATTATCAATCACACAACACAAGATGTATCTCGGGAATGAAACTGCTCAAAACCCCACTATCTCTATATTTTATATGGTAAATATCATGAAACAATACAATGATATTCCTCACGTTGAGAAATATTTGTACTTTGTTGACTGTCTCACTCCGATCTTGCCCGAATTTGGGTTGCAATCTAAGAAAAATTGGTCAAGTATTTAACCTCTTGCTTGCCACATCCTGCACAGCCTTCCTTACGCATTCTTGGGCTAATTTATCCCATATTAATTAGGAAAATACCAATTAATGATTGTCCAATCCTTAAAGGTCTTCCCAATGACCTCATGCATGACCTATACAATTTTCTAATAGTACAACTGATAGATCTCTTCCCTTTAACCTCAATCTCAACTAGGCCTTCCTTAGAACTAACATACAACAACTATTTATAGTGAATTATCAATTAACTGATTGATCACTACTTGTGAATTAAATCTAATTTAATTCACTGGACCTATCGCTAGCTCATCTCTCAGTTAGAACTAGTTAAATTGATTTTAACTCAATTAATTGATTTAACTAATTACAACTCATAAATAGCTATAACTGGACCCCTAAAAATAGAAAATCCTCTACATGCCTCCTCTTTGACCTCTAACTCGAATTTCCTAAGCTAACTAAGTCTTCCTAACTCAGTTAACTAATACAAGTTGTCATGAGACGAAATTACAATTTTTCTTCCAATTTAATTAAGGAAAAATTAAATCAGAAGCATCATATGGTGCCATTTCTTGGTGTCATTTTATGGTTTCCATTTATGGCTATCATTTTCAATGTTTCTTGTTGTCAATTTCAATAGTTTCTACTATCCCTTTGCTATAAATTCTATAGAAGGAATTCATTTTTTTTTAACAGAAGAAAATCATATAGAATTATAAAACTAAGAATTCCCATCCAACTCATGGCTCCCCAAGTAACTACTCCCATTAGTGTCGTATTGCTTCCAAGTGGAGACTGAGCAATGCCATGAAACTCCATGCTCACTATAAGAGGGCACTCCATGCTCACATGGTCAATTTCTATTTCCATGAATACGAAGTATTGTGGGGAGGACTTAGACGTTAGAGTTAGATGTTGGACTAGTTTCATTGTCAACACTAGTCAAACTAGCCAAAATTCAAATATGCAGTCAAAATTCGGCCTAGTCAAACTCAGCCCTACAGTAAACAACTTATCAAATGACTCAATCAAACAACCGATAAACTCGGTATTATTTCTCCACATGTGTGACCAAGAGAGAGAGAGAGATAAAAGTAGAAAATATAATCTATGAAAACATATCTCACACATTATTTTTCTTTGATGAGAGAATGAGGCATCACATCATATATTTATACTTGTCGAATGGTGGTGAATTAACCCAAGAGACACACGCCTTCATGAGTTGAGTCGACTTATCTTCCTAGGCATACTTTATGCTCCAAAAATAAAATAAAATAAAATTTTTCAAAACTCTTATAGTTCAACTTGTTAAAGAAATGGCTGTGAATATTTTCTCTTATCGTGACATTATCTTGTGATTATTATTATGTGTTCTTGTGTTTTTATCTTTTCTTATCATCAAGACTAATTCCAAATAAATAGAAGTGGACACAATATATAGGCACGCTGCCAGGTAAAAACCTAGTCAAATTTATTTCTTCAATAGTTTCAAGATGAGACAACCAAGACACTTAGACTATAGACTTCCTCCATCAAGTCATCCCTTCACTATGTTAGCACCGAGATCTTCATGACACTGATATCTCCCTTTATTTCACTTAAACTTCCTCTTCAATATATCATTGAACATCATCATAGTACTGAGCATATTGAATAATCATTTTAGCATTGACCTTCATGACTAAGATGACACTAAATTCATGTAACACGAGCATAGTAATTTATTCTTGTAGTACCGAGTTCATGTGTTGTTGAGATGGTATTGAATCCATGTAGCACACAACATTGTAGCATCGCGGATAAGGAAATCATTATATTATAGAGATCCTATCACCATACATAGAGATGACATTATATTACTTATCATAGTATCATACTTCCAAACTGCTACATCATTGTAGTTGGCACTTGAACTGAGCCACTATACCACTGTAAACTTGAACCTAAACCAACACCGAGAACCACTGTAAGCTTGCACCAAAACTAGCATTGAGCCACTGTACTACTATAGACTTGCACTAGCACCGAGCCACTGCACTAATATAGACTTGCACTAGCACCGAACCAATGTACTATTGTATACTTTCACTAGCACCAAGCCACTATACCACTGAGATTTTCACCAAACCTGTAATATGATCCTTTCTCGACCTCCTGAAATTGATCTAAACTATAGAAGATAATCTTAAAATATTATTGAGGAAATGTGAAATCACAGTGGGGTATATACACTTGTATGTACATATGAAATGAGCCGACATGAGAATGATGAAGATATGCGCCATTAACTTTGAGCCGACATTCATACTATTTCTTTGAGGCATACTTGAGGACAGTTTTGAGGCTGACTTGAGAGTTGTTCTTGATGTAGATTTGTTGAAGATATCGAGGATGATGGTCACCTTGAAGAAGACGACTTCATGGATTAGCCTTTTGACCAACAACCTAATATTACATGATTTAAAACCCAAATAGGATCAATTTAAATATGTAATGACTAACCTAGAAGTCCATAATTGGGACCTTAAACTAAATATGACCCAAGCATGAAACCCATTCTTTAATAAGTCATTTAATAGTAATAATAAATTATTTTGAAAAATATATTAATAATGAATATCGAACCTAGTTACATTCTTCAACACTCCCTCTTAACTATGGAGGTATTCATATATAAAAGAATTACATGGAAGATCTCACTTTATCTATGAAGAATTTTGGGCACCACAATGTCATGGACTAGATTCCTGACCAAATAAATCTATCCATTTAGTCTCTCTACAATTTAGGCACCGCAATGCCACGTACTAGATTCTTGACTAGGGAAATCTATATGAGTGTGAATAATATGGAATAAAGCTTTAAGCCTCTATAGGTAACATCAAGCTTACTTATTAACCGTCAACCCAGGGAACTAGGTGCACATCCACACAATGCCACCCTCCCTACCAGACATCAACACAAAGTGTTAGCCTGATTTCTTTCCAGAAAATGCTTCCCTCACAAAGCCTTAACACGTATTCATTTGTAGATCAACAACATTTCTAGGAAATGCTTCTCTCACAAAGCCTCAACACACCTTGATCCAGCAGATCAAGGACAACCAATCTCTCCCAAGCAAGATGATTGGTAGACATCATGCTATCAAATCCTTCAAGATATTCACCTGTGCAAACACAAACCCCAATCATGAATAATTTCATATGCATAATCAAAAACAAATATTTAGGGTTTCAATGTTTCCCTTCAACTAATTTCAGTAGGACCATCAATAGAATATTTTAAATAAAATATTCCTCTTCCTACTTCACATGTGGCAACATATCTTTCTAGAATATATTCTCCAACCATAAACTTTGTTATGCCCTCCCTCTTGACTAGGGATATTTCTTCTATCCAAGCTCCCTCTTAATGTAGGTATATTTAGTTCTTCGTTAGGTGTTGGAGAATATTTCATGGCTTCCATCCTTCTCATCATACTTATCATCTTCTCATCTTTATGATGTACCTACACAACTTTAGATAAAAAGTAAAACCAAAACTATAGAAGCATAAATTTAGCCTTATCGGAATCACGGAGGCATTATGAACTTTATATATATCAGATACCTAGACAAGAGACATATACTCTTCAACATTTTTCTAGGGAATTTTATCATAAACCCTAGACTACTTCATAATATATTTCATTTTATCTAGGGTTTCAATGTTTCTTTCAAAGGTATAACATACCTTGCTACAACATTTAGAAAACCCTATAACCAATATAGATCTACAAGACATCTAACAACCTTTAAAATTTTCCTAGGGATTCATACAAGTCCTAGATTTCATACAAAAGAGTTGATCAAGATTAATCACAGCTCAGACATTATCATGATCAATTTTCAATAGGGTTAGTTGCAAACCCTAGATTAATCAAGTATCAAAACATATCATGAAGAGCTTCTACTAGGGATTGATGTGAACCCTAGATTTTTCCATCTATAAATTCTCAACAACATTATATCGATTCATATGAATACACATACTACAGAATTCAATCATTCATAGACTCTTCAAACATCATCCTAGAACATCAAACTTTGACTAGGGTCTGTCTCCAAACCCTAGGACTGATGACCATTATAAATTTGATCAACCCATCTATCTAGGAGATTACCATCATGTCGAAGCACATCATATGATCAGTCAATATTTAATATATCATACATACATTGACCTAGACAAATCTAGGGATTTAATCAAAGGAACATATACCTAGGAATTTTCATGGCAAGAATTTTGCTTGTAGACCTAACCAAAACTAAGGTTTTTGGTTCATTTAAAAAAAAAAACCCGTATTATATCAAGACTCCAAAGGTTCGATATTTTGAATAGCATCATTTCAACCCTCATAAGTTAGAGATTATATTATCTTATCAAAATATCAAACACGACATTATCAATATATCAATCAGTATAGTAATGTATTCATTAATAGCCCTAATTAGGCTTAGGATTTCATAAATTACCAACATATCCTTATGTTAGGGTTTTCCAGAGAACCTCTTAGGGTTCCTTTCATGCAGAAAATTAGAGATGTATAAGGTGGTAGATTCATCAGATGATGAATCACCCCTAACAAGAATGTTTCAAGATTCAAGAGAGCTAAGTACAACAGTTGTTAGTAGTGTGGAAAAGGATTTATCAAAGAGAATTAACGAAGCTTTGTAATTTAAGACATACCTCTTTTTCTTGACAAACCTTCTTGTGATGCCTTCATTCATACTACTTGATATTTTAAGGAATCGTTTCCTAGAAGTGTGAGTCATAGTCTCTTATACCTACAATGCATAATTTCAAGCAAACTGTGATATGAAGAGCACAATTTTAATTTTCATGTTAGATATTTTATGCAACTATGAGAGATGGAATTATAAGATATCAAGTATCAATTTAATTAATAAGAAGACATTTATTTTATAACTAGACTAGAAGATCAATATTTTGACTTGTATCTTATTACAAATTAGACTAGCCATAAGAATACAAATCCAGAGATTTATATGTACCTTGTAGTAACATACCTTTTGAATTGATATAAATAATACTTACTTGGTTCCTTTCACTTCAAATATTTAGGGATCCCTTTCATTTATTTGTTAATTTCATAGAGCAAACTTTGGATTCCTTTAGCGATGGAATAGTTTGAGGAGTATGCTCTCTAGCTTGGTCACAAAATTTCATCATTGAAGGACACCGTGTTGAGATCATATCATTATGGAGGCATTGAGATTGTGATTTTGTGTCATTGAGCTAGAGGTGTCATAACATCGAGTGCTTACATTGCAACACTGAATTATTTTCACTAGGATACATCACCGAAAATATGTGGTCATTGTACTATGGGTTCGACACCTGTCCTTATCACTGTAATTTCCAAGCTCATGAAATTATTGTCAGAATATTTCTTCATGTTATATTACTGTGACCTTGAAATATTAATATTGTGATATTACTGAAATTCTTTTTACTGCAATGTCATCGAACCACTGAACATTGTGATATAGAGTAGTCATATCTTTAAATCTGAGTACTGTGATATGTTCAGATTGTCTTGTAGCATTTTTATGTGGTGGAAGCAGCAAGGAATAGTTTCTTATAGCAACAATGAGATATTTACACCAAACTTGATTCAAACCTCATACTTCTAGGTTCCTTTAATATGTTTACTGTAGATTTGGTTCCATTAGCCTTGAATTTCCCTTCTTCAAACTTCCTTTAACCATGAACATAGCTCTAGAACCATGTTAGAGAAATGGAAGTGAATAGTTTATCTTATCATGACATTATATTGTGATTATTATTAGGTGTTCTTGTGTTTTTATTTTTCTTATCATCAAGACTAATGCCAAATAAATATAATAGGACACAAGATGTAAGCACGGTTCCAGGGAAAAACCTCACTCTTTGGGGAAAACCCAGTCAAAGTTATTTCTTCAATAGGTTCAAGATGAGACGACCAAGACTCTTAGACTATAGACTTCCTCCATCAAGTCAACCCTTCACTTTGTTAGCACCGAGATCTTCATGACACTGATATATTTGTTGCTTTCACTTAAACTTCATCTTCAACATAGCATCGAACATCATCATAGTACTAAACATATTGAATCATCATTGTAGCATCAACCTTCATGACTGAGATGACATTGAATTCATGTAACACGAGCATCATAATTTATTCATGTAGTACCGAGTTCATGTGTTGTTGAGATGGTACTGAATCCATGTAGCGCACAACATTATAGCACCTAGGATAATGACATCATTATATTATACATATCATATCACCGTGCATAGAGATGACATTATATTACTGAGCATAGTATCATACTTCTGAAGTGTTGTATCACTTTGGTTGGCACCTGAACCGAGCCATTGTACCACTGTAAACTTTCACCTGAACAAGCACTGAGCACCACTGTAAGCTTGCACCTGAACTAGCTCCGAGCCATTGTACTATTGTAGACTTGCGCTAGCACCGAGCCACTATACCATTGATATTTTCACTGAACTTGTAATATGATCCTTTCTAGACCTCCTGAAATTGAACTGAATTGCAGAAAATAATCCGAAAATATTAGTGAGGAAATGTGAAATCACAGTAGGGTATATATAGTTCTTTGTACATAGGAAATGAGCTTACATGAGCATGATGAAGAGATGCATCATTAATTTTGAGCCGACATTCATATTCTTTATTTGAGGCCGACTTGAGAGTTGTTCTTGATGTAGATTTGTTGAAGATACTGAGGATGATGACCTTGAAGAAGATGACTTGATGGATTATCCTTTTGACTAACGACCTAATATTACATGATTTAAAATCCCAAATAGGATCAATTCAAATATGTAGTGACTAATCTAGAAGCCCACAATTTGGACCTTAAACTAAATATGACCCAAGCATGAAACCCATGCTTTAATAAGTCATTTAATAATAATAATAAATTCTTTTGAAAAATACTTTAATAATGAAGATCGAACCTAGTTACATTCTTCAACACAACTTAGGCATGCGCGAATACCTACCAATGCTACAAAAAAAAATAATGTTCCCTCTTAACGAGGGAGGTATTCTCCTTGTCTGCAAACATATTCCTCCTTAGCTGAAATTTCTCCTCCACAAGAAAATTTCATGAGCTTTCTACATCTACAGATCACTCCATTATGGAGTAGGCAATTCACATGCATATCTATAGATCACTCCATCCTGGAGAAGGCAATGTGAGTATCCTGGGCCATTTACCCCTGACCAAATTAGTGCGGCCCAACCAAAGTCCTTTATGTATTCTCATGTAAATGTATCAACATACTTTGGTCAACTCAACATGACCCATCCATAGTCTCTTATGGCTTCTTAGGAGAGGATCTGACCTTGTACCATTCACCCCTACCCAAATATACATGGCCTAATCAAAGTCCTTTATGGATTCTTAGGTGATTACATCAATATCCTCTAGCCAAATTAGCATGACCCAGCCAAATTCCTTCATGGCTTCTCAAGAGAAAATCTGTCCAATCTCACAATTTCCCTAGGTAATTCACCCCTGGTCAAATCAGCATGACCTAGGCAAAGTCTTTCATGGCATGAGAGAAATTTTGAGATCAAAAGTGGTCCTCAAAACAAAAATGCACAACCAAAATAAACTTTATAACAACCAATAGGACTCAAGATGATGATTTCAACCATGGGGGATGATTCACCATTTTTGGAGTAAACAGGAAAAAGGTAAAATAATAAAAAATAATAATAAAACTACTTTTTCAACTCGTATTTTCAACTTATCTCCCTACATGTTTACTCAATTTTCGAGCGGGAGCAACCTTTGGATGCGGAATTTAATTCCTCGTCCAAGGAATACCCATGTTTCATACATTTGATGGACCCTTCTACACAAAAAATGAGAAATATGTGAAAAACATGATTTCCTGATCAAAATTTGAGTTAAATTGTGGGGAGATAAATTAAAAATACGATTTGAAAAAGTAGTTTTTTCCCCCCAAATTTTGATGAGGTAATCCACTATTATTTTACTATTTCCACTATTATTTTATAATATTCCTTAGAATGCCCATTTGAGACATAAAAATTTCTCTAATGCTTTATAGGTGAATGTATCCATCTCCCCTTGTCAAATCAACATGACCTAGCTAAATCAACATGGCTTCTCATGAGCTGGTCTACCCATTCATGCAAAGACATCAATACTCCCTCTCAATGAGGGAGACATTTTTCATCATGCCAAGCTTGTCTCTAAAGTATACAAACTTCACTCTAGACAGAGGCTTGGTGATAATCTCTGCAATCAACTCGTTTGTGGATATGCTATGGAGCTTCACTTCTTCCTTCTGCACCATGTCTTGAATGAAGTGACATGATCAAATAGTCCGGCAAGAAGCTTTTAAATTTATTTTGTGTCCTAACTTGCAGAACTAGTTGCAATAAGCTCTGCCTCAGTTTTACTGAGTGCGATAGAAGTCTACTTCCTTCTAAACTAGGATACCACAGTCGATCCCAAATTGAAGCAGCACCCTGAGGTGCTCTTTCTATCCTCTGCACTCTTGGCCCAATATGAATTTGTATATTCCTACAACCTCACTCCACCACCTGAGAAATATCTAAGATTATATCCAACTATACCACACAGGTACCTCAACACATGCTTTGTTTAAACCCAATCTATTTTCCTCGGCTCAACCATACCAGCTCAGGGTGTTCACTGCAAACCAAATATTTGGCCTGGTGTTAACCATGTACATCAAGGATCCAATATACTTACCATACATCGAGGGATTCACCAAATACAAATTTGAATTAGAATCACTCAACGTCTTCAGATTGGTCACCATAAGCCCTATCGATCTACTTGCAGTCCATGACACTGAACCTTCTCAAAATCAAGACAATGTACTTCTCATGTCTGAGGAAAATCTCATCAAGTCTCTGTCATACCTCTAATCCCGTGAAATAATGCAACAAGCCAAGATACTTCATTTCAAACTCGAGGCTAACTCCTTATTGCGCTTGAAGATGAGTCTCTCCATCCATGTGATGAACAAATCATTAACCTTGTAACAACCCCTAGTTGATTTTATATGTAAATAAAATAAGACCAAAGTCATGGGACATATATTCCAAGTGTAATGTTAGGAAAACATTATAGTGGGCATCATTTTTGGTTTATTAATGGTTATGGAAATTGGCAAAGGCATTGGTGAAGGAAAAGAGACAATAATTGTCATTTAATTATGAAAATAAAGGAAAATAGTAGAAAAGGAAGGTGAAGAGACACAAAATTGCATGCTAAGGAAATTAGGGGAAAATGAAGGAAAATGAAGAAAATATAGGCATGGATGATAAAATGGTATCAAAGAATCAATTCATAGCTTTTTTTGGTTCATTTTTTGGCTCTCTCATTAATTCTCTCATTCTCTCATACTCTTACACACTTACAGAATTCTTGGAGCATGCTTGGAGCACTCTAGTATTCACTTGGGTTTGGAGAAAGAAGGCAAAGGAAAGAAATGGAAACACAAGGAGATAGTTGGATCATCTAATATAACAAGGATACTTTGTAGGTAATAGGTTGCATGTGTGATTCCCTTACTAATTTTTGGATGCATGGTATATGCATGTCGTTCCTTGCACTACAAGGAAAAGACCCTCTAGCGGAGGTTATAAAGGAGGTTTTTAGTGTTATAAAATTGGCCAAAATTGTCAAAAACACATTTTCTACAACATCCGTTTACGGTTATGGAGGTTTTGGAGGAGATTTAAACAGAATTTCAACACAACTAAAAAAAATGGGTGGCCGGAGGATATTACAAATGTCTTTTCCATCGGTGCGCTACTAAGGTGTCAACACACAGTTGTGTGTCATCTAGAAGGTGGCCCGAGGCGGTCGAAGGTGCATGCACTGGGCCATCAAGGTATAAAACAGCACCGGTGCGCAGTGTTGGTGATACAATGCATGGGGCTGTTCTAATTGGTCTTGGGATTTGTGTGGTGCCCATAGGTCATATAAACGCATCGGCACGTCAAGTTATAGAAACGCACCAATGCGCAGTATCAGACAAACGCACCATTTGTTCTAATTCATATTGGTATTTGTGCGGTGCCCATAGGTCGTACAAATGCCCCGGTGCGTAGACTCACATAAACACAGGTGCGCAGTATTTGTAATTGGTATTGGTATTTTTGCACTGCCTATAGGTCGTAGAAATGCACCAGTGCGTTGTATCATACAAATGCACCAGTGTACAGCAACTGACATGCACCGGTGTTCATTTTGTATTTTTTTTAAACATCGAACTGTGACAATGCAATTATTGTGATTTTTTTAAATTCATTATTCATCAAAAGTCGACACATCTTATAACAGTATTCATATTTATTAAATTTTTATTAATGCATTTGAATGTGATGTTTGGATTAATTTGTTATATCATATCATAATTATTGTGATTTTTTTAAAATTCATTATTCATCAAAAGACGACACATATCTTATAACAATATTCATATGAATTAAATTTTTATTAGTGCAATTGAATGTGATGTTTGGATTAATTTTTTATATCATATCATCAAATTTCACATCTCTTCATTATATTATTTAATCATCCATAAATTTAATTTGTGGTGTTACATTTCATAGCGACAATGGAGAATGCAATAGAATAAATTAAAACATATTTTATTTTTTATATATATAAGAATAAGACAACCTTTGTCATACAAAATGGGACAGTTGTTGGTATCACTTTGTCTTTCAATTGGGACACTATGTCCATTACATTAAAAAAAATGTCTGATTTTACAGACAAATATTTCAAAAAATACAATGCCTTGCTTTGATATCCAAACATAGTGATCATCATTCTTCGCTTGAACTGTTGTCCTACTGTTGGCAATACTAAGGGGGGGGATGAATCAGTATTCCTTTCAATTAGAGCATTAGTTAATCTTCAATTATTATCAGTGTTTGTACAATGATAGCAGTAAACAAAAGGAACAAAAATGCACACAATTTTTAAGGTGGAAACCCACTCCGGGACAAAAACCACCTAATGCTTTTCTAATAATTCTTTAATATTCAACTCCAATTTAAAATAAAGCTCCAACTTCCTAGAATCTAGAAAAGCATTCTTCTCTAGCTCCCACTGGATGGATGCTCCAACGCCCGAGATTCTTCAGCAGTCAATTGAACGGATGCTCCAACACCCAATGAGCTACAACTCACCCTACCACCCTGAAGTTTTCACAGGCTTGAACCTATTGGTGACTTCATGCACCATCCTAGCACCACCCTACCACCCTATAGAAGAATAGAAGAAGAATGGACTTCCGTACCAGGGATAATGGTCCACTTTACAATAGAATGATGTAGAAGAAGAAGACACACTAGACCATAACCCCAACTATGACACAACCACCTAATGATGATCCTATACTTCCCGACACTGCCTCTTCAACTCTTGGCAGATAGACACTAGTACAATTTTTACAATAATGTATTTATAATGACTTAGTACAATGATACCTTTACAGTGACTGTATGCAGTGTTGCCCACTTGAAGACTTCATGTGATGAAATTATTGCTATTGTTCTGCACCTTGGTTTCTGCTCTTGTCATGCTACCCTCTGTTGCACCTTGCTTTGCTTTGCTGCCCTAGAAAGTCTGGTCCTTTGTAGCCATTGACAACACATTATCTAGCTTTTTCTTGCCTTCTAGGAGCTCGATATTGAATCTGGTATATCTCTATTATTTCAAATCCCCAATATGTGATTTTTGGCCCTATAGTATTCCTCCAAGTCTTCTTTCCAATGCCATAGGTCTGACCCAATTTGGATTCTTCAAGGGAGATTTATGCCCAATCCCTCACAATGCCCTAATTATGGACTATTTCAGTAGATCGAACTTGTACGGCATGCCACGTGTCACTGTTTCTTCATTCAGCCCTAAAATTCATACAGAGAAAACTATAGTCCGTGCACTATCTGTCACTTTTTATAGAATTCTAATCCGATACTCAGAGAGAGAGTTATGACGATTTTCCCAAGGTCAGTTCTTTGAGATGAATTTCAGGAGCCTGCAAAAGCACTGACTTCCACAGATCATATCTCCGAAAATATTGTGTACCTTGATCTGAAATGTTTACAGAAGCTTCTTCAGGATTTCGGCTTCACCTCATAAAATTTCAGCTTCTGAACCTTCATAAAAAAAAAAATTAGAGCGAAAATTCCACAATGACCTGTTTCAAATAGCGAAATCCCTACATAAGGAGGATATGAGGATCACAATTTATATAAATGCTTAGGTTGAGAGGGGCTTCAACAAGTGAACATGGGAGGGATTTTAGGAGCTTAAAAAGTATTCATTATTGACTTTTCAATGGCCCATGCCACAACCCCATGGGGTTTTAGCCCACTAACTGGGGTTACAAACTTCAAACATGAATATCTCTCAAACCGTGAAGAATTACACGGCATGCCATATATCAACAGAAACATCTCGACAAGTAGAAACCATCAAAAGAATTCTTGAACCAGAATATAGTAATCTTGTAGGTCAAAATTCCCATGCAATATTGGGTTATTCCCTGGTGTTTCTTGGGTTGGCATCAATGACAACCGCTGATCAACAATCTCCCCCTTTGGCATTGATGGCAACACAAGTACTCCCCCTGCAATCATGACACCTCTTCCTACAACATTATCTCCCCCTTTGACATCAATGGCAAAGGGTAACTCCCCCTGACACACAACCATCTTGCGGACCTGTACACACTTCCACTCCCCATTTATATTCTGAATAAGGAAAATCTAATGAGAACTTGGGAGAATCCCAAGCTTTTGGCGAAGATATCCCAATGCTTCATGAGTACTCTTAAGATAATCAACGCTTCCTACCCAATCTTCATCTATAAAGGCTTGAATAATGAGATATTTACCCTTGGGATACGACAAGCCATATTCTTTTGTTGCCTTTAGATATCAAAGAATTATTTTGACGATAATAATTTGTGATTCTTTTGGTGCTGCTTGGAATCTTGCTACTTATCCAATTGCTTGCATAACATCTGGCCAGGAGGCTATTACATATAGAAGACTACCAATCATAGATCTGTACAACCTTTGATCCACATCCTTAGATGAGTTGCTTATGTTTAATTTGCAACCTGTTACCATCGGAGTAAGGATGGGTCTACAATCTTCCATTTTGAATTTCTTGAGCATTTCCTTGATGTACTTGGCTTGACATATAAATATTCCTTTCTCTTGCTGAGATATTTGAATCCCTAAGAAGTATGTCAGCTCACCAAGTAAAGACATCTCGAACTCACTCTGCATATTTTTAAAAAAGTTCTTACTTAGTCGATCATCATTTCTATCAAATATTATATCATCCTCTTTAGCTATTAGACATGCTTTATTTTCTTCATCCATAACATATATGTTGTTTGGAGCTCAACTTTCTGTAGCCACAATTTCACCATACCTACCTTTCCTGATTTCACATTTTGTGGAGTTGAATAGTATTGTGTGTCCTTAATCACACATTTGTGCAACACTGAGCAGATTGTGATTCATGTTTTCAACCAATAGAATATTCTTGGCTAGAGCATCTTTGCTTCCAAGAGTGACGGTACCTGATCCTATAACATTTGAAGATCCATCATTTCCAAATGACACGGTTCCATTGCTCTTCTCTTTTAGAGATACAAATTTCTTTCTATCTCCAATCATATGCATTGAGAAACCGCTATCAACATACCACACATCTTTGTTGTTTTGAGCCTTGAGAGTGAGAGCACAATTATCAGTCTTCTTCTTCTTCCATGTTCGTTCGTTCTGTGGCTTCGAAGATTCTTCTGGAGGATTTTCAAGTCTGCAGTCTCTGGCTATGTGTCCAGAGTTTCAACATTTGTAACATTCAATATTATTTATTAAATGTTCAAATCTATTGATGTTTCACTGAGCCCTAGGAGGTTCATATTTGACAGATATCCTGGAATTGTATTGGTTCCTAGGATACGTGCGACATTCTACAGCTTTATGACCAAATTTTCCACATGAATAACAATAGCCATAAAAAATATGTTGGTACCTGGATGGAAATCTTCGTCGAGGGATTGTCTTCCAAGGCTGTTCTTGTGAATCTTGTCCAATGAATTCTACATGCATGTCAAATCTCATAAGTTCATTGTATTTTGTTGTAGAAGGTCCTGCTTCTTCTTCTTTGTAACCGAGGTTGGTTATGTCGTTGTAAGATCGTTGATTGTTGATGATTTCTTCCAATGCCCTTGAGCTGTTGGCATAGTTTTGGGTAGTTTTTCCTTTCTTCACTTCCTTATGTAGCGAGACTACTTCGGCTTCTAATTCTTCCCTTTCTTGGTTACTTTCTTCCAACTTCTTTTGAAGTGACTCTTCAATGCATTTTTGTTCTTCAACTTCAATTTTGAGACCTTGAACTCTTTCTTCAAGAGTATTGGAATGGATCTTCTCAGCCTTGAGCTCTTTTATAAGCTTGATTGCTTCTTTAGAAAATTCTTCTATGGTCAACCCTTCTTCTTCGTTGTTTGTTACCTCTTGTTTATTGTGCTTGGCCATAAACAATACTCTCTCATTGGCTTCTTCTTTGCTGCCATTGTCTTCATCAAATGATGAGCTATCTTCTTTAGAGAGAAAGTTCCTTTTGGATCCTTGCTTGTTGAATTTATTAAAGCTTTTCTTTCCTTTTGAGTTTCCATCACTTTTGTTCGAACATTTTTCTGTGAAATGCCCAACCTCACCACAGCCAAAACATATCAATGGAAGTTTACCTTTGAATTTTCCCTTACCAATTTTTAGTTTTCTCGTAAAGTAAGCATATTCTTCATCTGAAAGACCTTCTTCATCATCTCCCTTTTCTTCACACTTGCAAGTGCATGTCTTTTCAATTGAAAGTTTTTTGTCCTTATTGGTTTTCTTAGATGCAACAAACATAGTTTCTAGATGCGAAGTACCCTCTTCTTCATCAAGTCTCATTTCATATGCTATGAGAACTCCATGTAATTCCTCTTTGCTGAGTTTGTCCAAATTTGCACTGTATTCTAAGACTGATACCTTTGGGTTGAATCTCCCTGGTAACGTTCTAAGAATATTTCATATAATAGTCTTCTCGTAAACTAGCTCTCCCATTCCTTCTAGAGTATTGGTTATTTCATCAACGTTATTGGAATTATGCAGCAATATTGTCATCTTCTTTCATTCTGAGTTGCTCAAATTTTTCTCTATAGATTTGAAGCTTTTCTTCTTTGACATTTGAGTCACCTACATATATATTCTCAAGCTTGTCCCATACATTTTTGGTGTTTTTACAACCCAACACCTTATGATAAGAAGATTCAATAAGTCCACTGATAATAATATTCTTTGATTTTGCATCATTTACCAAATTCTTCTTACCTTGTTCATCTGCGGTTGATGTAAATCCATTTTGAACAGTGTCCCATACTTCGTACCCTTGCGCCAAGAGATAGACCTCCATTCTTCCTTCCTAGAGTGCGTAATTAATTTCATTGAACATAGGTAAAACATTCTTGGTATGCTCCATGACCTCCTTCCAGCTGTTAAACTGTTATTGAAGGAACCAAGCTCTCATCCCAATTGTTGGAAATAATAAGAGGGGGGGTGAATTAGTATTCCTTTCAATTAGAGAATTAGTTAATCTTCAATTATTATTAGTGTTTGTACAATGATAGCAATAAACAAAAGGAACACAAATGCACATAGTTTTTAATTGGCACAGGTAGCCAGTTCATCCCTTGCGCCAATGGGGAAAAATCACACTAGTGGGCACGCCAGCTGGCGCTCTGTCTCTGTGTCTCACTCGCACCAAGCCTATTAAGGAATGTTTTTTAAAAATAAATGGCGAAAGTTTGATTCTAACCAACTCGGAATGAATCATCAGAAATAAGTTGGGTTGTTTGCCTCTGGATCTCCCTGATTAGGAAGTGGTTTTCCACCTCTAATGGAACCTTCCTAAGAGATAGGACTCTATCCCATGATTATAGGGATCCCAACCTCCCTTCCTCCCTCTATAAAAGCCTGCCCTCTCCATTTTCTAGCTAGCTGAACTTGTGGGAAGAAAACTATAGCTGGGCGACTATTGAGAGCAGAGCCGAGGAGAACCCCATAAGGGAGAGAGCTTTGTCCAGATTCCCGACAGGCTTTGTTGAGACACACTTTGCTGAAAGCCCCGCCGAAGGAAGATCATAGTGTTAGATCATTTGGTTTTAATATCCTTTTTTTCATCTATAATATAAGCGACTCTGATTTTGGTTCCATTCGTGTGTCTACTCTTTTATGTAATGCAACGAATTATATCTTCTCTGACTGATATATATTTACATGATTTAAGTATTACGTTGTATATCGTCATTTCTTTGCATGTGTACAGGTGTCCGGATGTGGCGAATGCAAGGATTGTGATCTTTCAAGCTAAGAACGAGGAGCACCGCTTCTTCCTCGACAATAGCAGCGTGGGATTTGAGGTAGGCTACTTATCGTGATCCTTGTCTTTCTTGTAACTAGGAACCAACGTCATTACGTGATTCGATTGTTGCTAGACCCAATCTAGGGCTAGTGGGATCGCCTTTATCCACAGAGGGGATTTACCTCCACAACAGAAACCCACTTCGAGACAAAAACCACCTAATGCTTTTCTAATAATTCTTTAATATTCAACTCCAATTGAAAATAAAGCTCCAACTTCCTAGAATTTAGAAAAGCATTCTTCTCCAACTCACACTAGATGGACGCTCCAACGCCCGAGATTCTTCAGTAGTCAACTGAACGGATGCCCCAACACCCATTGAGCTACAAGTCACCCTTGCACCACCTACCACCCTATAGAAGAATAGAAGAAGAATGGACTCCTGTACCAGGGATAATGATCCACTTTACAATAGAATGATGTTGAAGAAGAAGACACACTAGACCATAACCCCAACTATGACACAACCACCTAATGATGATCCTAGACTTCCTGGCACTGCCTCTTCAACTCTTGGCAGATAGACACTAGTACAATTTTTACAATAATGTATTTACAATGACTTAGTACAATGATACCTTTATAATGATTGTATGCAGCGTTGCCCACTTGAAGACTTCATGTGATGAAATTCTTGCTGATTTTTTGCACCTTGGTTGTTTCTCTTGTCATGCTACCCTCTTCTACACCTTGCTTTTCTTTTCTTCCCTAGAAATTCTGGTCCTTTGTAGCCCTTGACAAAACATGATCTAGCTTTTTCTTGGCTTCTAGGAGCTCGATATTGAATCTGGTGTATCTCTGTTATTTCAGATCGTCAATATGTGATTTCAGCCCTATAGTAGTCCTCTGAGTCTTCTTTCCAATGCCACAGGTCTGACCCAATTTGGCTTCTTCAAGAGAGAGTTATGCCCAATCTCTCACAATGCCCTAATTATGGATTGTTTCAGTAGAGTGAAATTTTACGGCGTGCCACATGTCATTGTTTATTCATTTAGCTTTGAAATTGATACAACAAAAACCAAATTCTATGCACTATCTTCCACTTTTTACAGAATTCCAATCTGATACTCAGAGAGAGAGTTATGACGATTTTCCCAAGGTCACTTCTTTGAGATGAATTTCAGGAGCCTGCAAAAGCACTGACTTCCACAGATCATATCTTTGAAAATGTTGTGTACCTTGATCTGAAATGTTTACAGAAGCTTCCTCAGGATTTCGACTTCACCTTATAAAATTTCAGCTTCTGAACCTTCGTAAAAAAAAAAAAAAAAAATTAGAGTGAAAATTCCACAATGACCTGTTTCAGATAGCGAAATCCCTACATAAGGAGGATATGAGGATCAAAATTTATATAAATGCTTAGGTTGAGAGGGGCTTCAACAAGTGAATATGGGAGGGATTTTAGGAGCTTAAAAATTATTCATTATTGACTTTTCAATGACCCATGCCACAACCCCATGGGGTTTTAGCCCACTAACTAGGGTTACAAACTTCAAACATGAATATATCTCAAACCATGAAGAATTACGTGGCGTGCCATATATCAACTGAAACATCTCGACAAGTAAAAACCATCAAAAACATTCTTGACCCAGAATATAGTAATTTGGTAGGTCAAAATTCCCATGCAATATTGGGTTAGCCCCTGGTGCTGCTTAGGTTGACATCAATGACAACCGCTAATAAACAACTGCAAGAGCTATTTCCATGACTTGGGTTATTTTCAGGAATGTTTTGTTCGCAGTGTTGATTGTTTTCTTCTTCTTCACCTTCCATCTACAAACATAAAAATAAATTATAATGAGTGTATATACATTGGTGAGAATAATGAAAATTGCAATATTAAATAATATACATCAATGTAAATCGAAAAGTAATGACGTACCATAGCAACAATTGACTCATGAACTATACACATTCTTTCAAAACCATGTAGTATGCCCTCTTTCAAGATGTCATATGTTGGCGCAGTTCCATACTTTGTTTCGTGCAAGTTTTATACCCCATAACAAATCATATATTTAATATAAAAGATTTTTTTCTATTAATTATAGATAGAGCTAAGTAAAATAAGATCGATAGATGCTTACAAATTCCACAATTAATTTCTGATAAGCCAACATATACTCACAACCCATATTTAACCCAATGTCAATCAATTCGTGTGATGGTTCTTCTTTGCATGTTAGCACCTGTTTGAAGACATCCAATGATGATTTTTTTAAAACAACTTAAAAAATACAAAAATGAAATCTAGTTAAGTTGTTATAAGGAAGTAACAATTACTCACAAACTTAGATATCAACCCTTTTCTTCCTTTTTGTCCTGTTTTATGTGCTAAATGGGTTACATTTTCTTTTCTTTTTTGCAAGAAAATACTTGAAAATTAGTATTTAATGCTAAATTGTTTATTTATTGTACCTAATGATCAAAAAATTCAATGATTACATTTTACATATGAAGCACGTTGTTGTTGAGATGGCTCCTGTTGCGATGCAATTTTTTCCATTTCTTTGACCATCTCCTTGTACACCTTTTTGGACATTCCTACTAGCATATTTCTGATATCAGCTCATTCATGTTTTGAAATTTTCATAATCTTCCTGAAAATGTAGCATGACAATAAACTATTTAAGTTTTATATTGATATATGAAAAGTAAATATAAAAAAATTGATATTTATAAATAATTCTAGACAAACATTTAAAGGAATATTACTTTTTCCTTCCTTCTTTTTTGTTGTTGTAAGTTTTTTCTATTAAAAGTCTCACATGTCTCATTAACCAATTCTCTGGAAACTCTTCCTGTAGTTTAGATAAAATTTGGTTCTTGGAATCATTGGATTGATTTTTTTATTGTAAGTGGAAAGAACGTCTATACATTCGTTCCACTAGACACCTTAAACTTTTGTAAAAAATATTCCCCCTTTTGTTAACCTCCAACACCACTCCAGATGAGCTAAGGAGAAATTCATTTTCATTTTCATGTTCTATTTCTTTTCATTTCTTAGAACAACATTCCTTTTCTAAGTTGTTGGTCCCTGGAGAACATTAAACAATTGTGAATTAATATATTGTTTGACACATGTTATCTAATAATTTTAAGTATATTATTAATGAAAATTAAAAAAAGAAACTCATATTGGATCAATTGTATTTTTCATTCACCTAATTCATGCTTTTGCAATTTTTCCATCAAGCTTTTACACTCTTCTGGTCCTAGATCAGAAATAATCTTATCAAACTTCGTCATTTTGTGGCTCTGCATGATACACAGTAAATAATACATATTAGTTAAACTTACATATAGTTCAAAAATAATATTTTTTGTAAAGAAATTACAAAGAACTTGCCTTTTTTTCTTTTCTTGATGTGTTATCAGTATTTTTGTAACTTGATCTCTTGTCAGCCATTTCTTTATCAATATGAAACCTGTACCATATCATTTATTAATATGTTTTATAAATAAGTTGTCAACTTTTCTGGTAAAAAAAAAAAATCTCAAGAAACCGGTGTGCCATTCATGATGTACGCATCGACATCGGTGCGTAGTGGTCTTATAAACGCACCGCCAAAATAGTATAACACATAGTACGGTGCTCTGTGTCAAGAAGGAGCACCTGTGCATTACATGTCAACCACTGCACTGATTTACACAGACAAAATATTAAAAATCGTCCATTGTTAGTTTTTGTAGCATAAACGCCACGCGCAAACAAGGGACCACCATACGATGCTCTCTGTGAACTAGGAGACCCGGTGCGGTGCCTTATATGTTACATGGTGCACCGATTAACATAATAAAAAAAAATTGTGAAACAACATGAGCGTGGTGCGTCGTAATTAAATAGCACACCAGTGCCATATTTTACATATGGCACACCGATTAAAAAAAATTGTTTTTTTTTACTTTTTTATCACATAATACTTCCGCGGTGCAGTGGGATAATCCAACACACTGGTGCGCTAGGTTACGCCTAGGGCACTGATAAAAAAAATTATGTTTCTTTTCAATTCACGCAAGGGCCGACATGGATTGGGATCCGACTATGCAAGTCGTCCCGTGGGTTGGATGTCTTAGGCCTATATATATCAATACAAAAACCCTATAAATCTAAATTGAAAAACCTTAATTCTGAAATCACAGAAACAGGGAGAAGAAAGGGCATAAACAAAAAGAATGTAGGGTTTAGGGTAAAAATGGGATTTATTTTTTTATTTTGTTTCTGAAAATGAAAATGAAATTGAATTTTTTTTCTTACTGCGTAAAAAAAAACTGCAGAAAAAATTAAAAAAAAACAATAAACTTTAATCATGAGATCGTTTGAAATTATATGCTACAGGGTTTGAATCACCAGAGGTTTGGAATTCTGATTGTGTGAATACTTTTGTTTGAACATATTTCGGTGTTCCACAGTGCTCTCATGCTCTGTTGCTCTAGGTATGTCTCCTGCAAATCTCTAGCTGAATTTTTTTGCAAAAATAGTGAAATAATGAAAAGTGTTTAGTATTTAAAGAATTGTTTTATGAAATTAGATAGTCGAAAATATTTTTTCACCCATTTTTCAAATTACTGCTTTTTTTCACTTAAAGAAAATAGAGTTTCTCTTTTTTTATTTGCAGTTATTCGTCACCGGTGCATCACTTAATATCACCGCACCGGTGTGTCTGTTTATATCATGGCACCAGTGTGCAATAACGAAAATGCACCGGTGCGTCCGTTTATATCATGGCACCAATGCACAGTAACGAAAACGCACCGATGCGGTGATCTGTACATTAGCACCGATAACAAGAAGTCAATTTTTAAGGCACCGAAATTACTTTTAGGTGTGTGCACCAAAATTTATTGTTGATTTTGCTCAAATGTAGGGAGAAAAAATCATAATTATATCGAATGGAAAATTCTTCAAAATCCATCTTGTTCCATAATATTTCTCAAAGTCCATTGTGGAGTTCTCCCTATCCATATCGAGACGTAATATTTACTTCAGATTTTATTTATATTTTCATTATCTAATTGAATTTATGTTTTTTATCCATGTCAATCATGCACATCTTAATTAAATTTATAATGTATAAAAATTTGCAGGTTCATGTAGATTCAGAATCGAGTTCAGATGCACAAAAAATTGAAACAACTCCAAAACGTCGGAAGCTCTTATCAGGAGCAGCATACCGCAAGGCGCATTTGGTAGATGAAAATGGACAGCCGCTTCACCCTGCCATTTGTAACAATATTGCATCTTCTAGCCACAATCCTGGGATAATGATGGTGTTATCACCCAAAAATTTTGAAAACATCATTGTGTCAACTCTGTTTTTTATCATGGTCTCAAAATGGGTTTGAAAACCATTTTAGGATTTGGTTAAGGGTAGGTTATATTTTTTATAAGTTTCAAGGTCATCATTGAATTCAAATAAAGCCTTTTAAAGGTCCATTCCATGATCAAATACTCACATTTTCCATTTAGGAGTCATTCCATAAGGTTTCAGGTTAAATTTCTGCAATTAGCCAAGAATCCTCTGTTTCGTAGCACCGCTAGTTCAAAAAAGTGGATTTGCACTACGAAAGCGCTAATACTTTCATAGCACAAACTGGGAAAAATACACTGTGGGCGCTACGAAAGCGCGGTTTCTTAACCGTCTTGTCAATTGAGCTCAAATTTGTCAGAATCCATTAGGAAATGATAGGATAGTGGTATGGTGAGTAAGTTAGTGATTAGATTCAATGTACTTACCTGTCTCACAGTCATCATCGTCATGATAGGGCATGAGTGAGGCATCATTCAGTTATGAGATGAAATCTTAAATTCAAAATCTTGCCTAATTTGGTCATTCTCGTTTTCATTTTCCTCCATACAAGTGTCTGAGCTCTAAAGCAGTCAAGCTAAGCCAGTGGTTATTCTATATAAAGGATATCTTCATCATAATCAAGCGATGCAGTTCCATACACTCAAGCGAGGTTGTTCATATCCTAATTAAGCGAGGTTGTTTTGTAGATTCAAGAGAAGCTGACAGGTTTTTCTAAGAATCATGGCAGAGGAAAAGAAAGTCCACAGAGGGAGGACATTGCTTAAGATATGAGCCTGAAAATATGAAGGCTATAATTGAATATCAAACAGTGATGGAGGCTTTTAGCAAAACAGGTTGTCTTCGGTTTTGTGAAAAGCTGCAGGGTTGCCACACATAGGTGTCTAAAGAATTTGCCTTAAAATTTAGTGGAACAACTACCAAATTTGGGATGTTAAATGTGCCAATTACACCTAAGATTATTGCTTCTGTGACAGAAATACTAATGGGGCAGGAAACTTGGTTTAAAGGTTTTAAATTTGATATGGGACCATGCAAGGAATTCATGAAACCTGAGTATCCAAATATGGACCTCAATAATGAAATACCTAAATGTTGTATCAAAGACACCTATGCAAAGTTGTTTTTCAACATTCAAAGATACTTTAAATGTGAAGGAAGATACCATAAAGTTTATACTTATCATTTTAAGTTGCTTCTGCATTTCACAGGTATGATATCACTAGATTTTCCCTTTTATTTGCATAGGAGCCTTGCCAAAATGGCTGATAAAGTACAAGCCAAATATGATGGTTGTGAAACATCTTTGTTTCACCATAGTTTGATAAAGTTATTGGTTTTGAATAAGCTTTAGAAAATTAGCAGGGATTGGTCCTCCTTTTTTTTTATGAATGGTTTTGAACTGGAAACCCTAACCCCAGCTAGAAACCCTAAAACTAAAGGAACTCCTTCACCACCAGTAGCAGAGTCTAGTCAGCCTGTGGTTGAAAAATCAAAGAGGTTTGTAAAGTTGAAACCAAGGAAACAAGTTGAGAAAAGGATAGAGAAGACACAAGTGCTTGTTGCACCAACTCCATCACCTGCAAAACAGAGGTCAAAAAGTGTCAAAGAGGCAAAACAAAAACAAGTTGCCAGCAAGTAGGAAATCAAGAGAGTAACAAGAAGCCAAGCAGTGGCATTAAAGGGAAAGACAGTTGTTTCAGTTTTAGAAGATAGCCCAGTAATTAAGGGAAATTTAGATGACATCCTTCATGCAATTGATATAGAAGAGACACCAATCGTGCAAGTTGATTTCATTGGAGTAGATGAACACAAACAGAAAAAGGCTAAGTCAGCAAAGAAACTTGAATTTGAGGGTGAAAATGCAGCCTTTATCTTTCAAGAAAGGAAACATTTAACTAAGCATGCTAATAAGCTCAAGGAAGGTAACAAACAGGTCCAAGAAACTATTAAAATAGCTAAAGTCCCTGAAGAGGTGGTTGATCTCTCATCACCAACAGTGGAGCATGCAGCCAACAGGACAATGAAGGGAAAAGAACACATGACAGAGTGTCAAAATTTTGAGGAGAGATTGAGGTTAGTAAACCAAGCGATTGCAATGATGAGAAAGAGGGCCAGAAAGAACAGTATTGAAAAATCAAAGTTCAAAAGAATGAAGACACTTTGGGAGGGTCAAACTGGTTCTAGGTCTGAAATTCGAAGCAGTGCAGAACAGTTTTTCACATGGACAATTCCAGCCATCAAGGAAGCTAAATTTGTCATAGTAATAAATACTCACTTGAGAGCCAGTAATAGAAGACTAAGAGATCAAGTGGAGGACTTGGAGCAGCACCTGAAATTAACCCAGGATGAGCTAAAAAACAAAGGTGCAGAATGACAATCATTAAAAAAGTCAAAAGCTAAATCAAGTGAAAATTAAGAAGGAACCTCATGAAAAATGTGTTTTTTAGTTCATTTGAATTTTTTTTTATGAAACTAATGGTATTTCGAGTTTTGGCACGTTTTTGGTTTTCATTTTGGAAAAATCTGGGCAAAACTACTCACTCGGCAGTTTCGTAGCGCAAATAGTGCAAAAAGAGTGAAAAGCGCTACGAAACTGTTGTAGCAGCTTTTTTCACTCTTTCTCATGAATTTTTGAAGGGAAAATGTATGGATTATGACTTGAAATTTCTAGAGGAGTTGTGTTAAATTATAATGAAGATAATCCTGGAGGAAAGAAACCAAACTTTGAAGGTAAAAGGGTAAAAAGGTTGTGCTACGAAACTGTGTTGTTTTCGTAGCGCAGGTCTATTTCAGCTACTTTGAATAGTTTGATGGTGGTTTCGGACAACTAATACTTAAGAATGATTTTGGGCAGGTATTACTTCAGTTTCTAACAATAAATAACCTAGAAGTGATGGTTTCATGATGGTCAGAGTGTCTCAAGAATGCAAAGAATCCTATGCCTAGGAACAGGGGACAGTTTCCTAGTTTAATGGAGATCAGTATTGAGGTCATAAAGAGTTGGAGCTTATCATCTGGATTTGACCTTATGTCAATACACTTGGAAAATGATGTAGTCTAGTTTAGATAAGGTTGTTATGAGTAAAGTTAAGGAGTTTGAATCCTATTTGTAATAGGACTATTCATGAGATTTGTAGCTATCATTTTGTAATAAATACCATGTCATATGGTTAGGCAAGGTGTCAAACAGTAGGAATTTGATGTATCTAGCTCAGGATAAGGTTATCCTATATTTTAAATGATCTATAAAAGATCAAGAAGTCGAATATGCATGGGTTGGACATTTTTAGCAAAAGACTGTGTTTATTGTAAGTAACTCGTTTTCAGCTTAATACAGATTTTTCTACTTAACAAACTTGAGATTCATAAAGAGTTATAGTGTGTTATTTTTCTAATTACATATTTTTACTACCCTATTGGAGTGGTGTTTGCTTATGTTACTCAAAATTCATCATTGATGCTCTGACTACCTTCATAGAAAAACCGACTGTGTGTTTTACAGTTTCACATGTATGTCTCTTGACTAGAACTCTGATATGCCTTGACTTCCATGCTAAGTAGATTGTTTGGTTTTACTGTAGCTATTTTGACTCCATAAGCCCAATGTGCACTTTCTAATGTGATTTACAACCAATATCTATCATTTATCTGCTTATTACCCCACATAGAGTTAGCCATCTATATTTCTATCAAAAATCATTAATCCTTGATAGAGCCCTCTCAGGTTGAGGAGGCTAAGCCTTAATCAAAAGATTGGTTTGAAACAGTTACATGAGATTGATTTGATTGGAAGCCTATCAGGTCTGATTTTGTGATAAAATTTTTGTGCGTCTTCCGGGAGCCTAAAGACTATACTTTCTCGAGATTTTGAAGCTGAACTTCTGAAGGTAGCAGGATCTCAAAAAAAAATTCGAGGTTGCATCTACCTTGGTGACTCCATTTAAATTTTATATGATTAAAGGTGGCTTTGAGAAGGAGATACACGAGGAGTAATCATGACCCAGATCCACCTACCATCGTGGACAATCCAAACACCATTTCCAGAGGCAGTAAAGGCATTTCTGAAATATCAGGTACTCCATCACATTCGAAATCCTTGTCCTCTAAAATTTTAAGAAGTCCTGAAGATAAAAGAGTTGATGATAAAATTCAGAAGGTTTTGTTTAGATCAGAAAGTGAAAA
Organism: Pinus albicaulis; assembly: GCA_034641835.2. NCBI lineage: Eukaryota > Viridiplantae > Streptophyta > Pinopsida > Pinales > Pinaceae > Pinus > Pinus albicaulis. Next base: position 1,002,539,936 of record CM076577.1, on the reverse strand, counting down.
ATAACTAATTGAAATTATCTTAGACTTGCATAAGAGAGGTATTGATACCTCAGCTCTAGTAACACAGGAAGACAAAGAAGAGTTTTGGGAAGTTGTTACTTCTGAGTTATTGTTGGAAAAAGAGTCTTTAGATAAATTCAAAGAGCTTGACCCTTTTGAAGTATTGTTGAAAATTAAATCTGGTTTGCCCCTTCCAAATTGGAGTTCAATTATTAGTGAACCACAAAGACCAAATAGTCCTCCTCAGAGCAGTTTTTCATCCTCTATTTCTGCCATCCCTAAAGCTACTACAATCCCTTTAACCATGGCTGGGAATGTACCCCCTCCACCTACTGCACCTGCTAGATATGCCCCTTTTGTTCTTCTAGATTTCTTACATGATCTCCCTAGCAAATATGCTACTAGAATCAAAACTTGGGGAAGTGATGAAGACATTATAGCAGAATAACATGTGGATCAATTTAATGATTTTATAGACAGGGAGGAGGTCGATGATGAAGATGTTAAGTTGAGGTTGTTTGCTCAGAGTTTTACTAGTAAGGTTAGAAATTGGTATAAATCTCTTACCCCTAGATGTATTCATAATTGGAATGAGTTTGAACATGTTTTTCTGAGAAAATGAGGAAATAGAACTAATCCAGTACAAGCCCTCACCGATTATAGTACTTTGGAGAGAGTTTCTGATGAATCTATTCAAAACTTTTCAAAAAGGTTAAACAAGGTATTAGACTCTATTCCTGCTCATTTGAAACCACCACAAGCCTTAGCTCAAATGAGGTATGTTGAATCTTTTGACTATGAGTTTTCCATACTGCTGAGAAAAAGAGAATCCCCTACACTTGCTGAAATGAAAAGTGATGTAGTGAAGGTGGAGGTTAACTTGATAGCAGCTAAAAATTCAAAAATGGGTAAGACTAAGTTGAAAGAAGAAGAGAAGCCTTCCTCCTCTACCTCTCAGGATAAGATGGATTCAATGATGAAAACAATGGAAAAGTTGATGGATAGATTAGCCCTTGGGAATAACTCTGTTCCTCCTGCACAACATGAACCTCAATTTAGAAACCCTCAGTTCAAGAGGCCTCAGAATCAGAAAAGGCCAAGGGAAAATAGAAATCAGCAGCCTGATCCTCCAGTGAGACCTCCTTTCTAATAGAACTTGGTTGATGAAGAATATGATCCTAAAATTCCTGAAGAGTCTATTCATTGTTTTGATGAGGAAATGTCTGGAATTTTCTTGACAAAATAAGAACACGATCAATCAGACCAAAGTAATCATGAAGAGGAAACGTCATATTATCTAAAGGGGTATCGACATGCTATTTTTGAGATGAAAAAACAATACAATCTCAGAAATAGAAATGTGTCTATCATTGCAAACAAAACTCAGCCTAAGAAAGATATACCTAAGGTTGTTGATGGCAAGAAGGATGCTCCTAAGGTCGTTGAAGGTAAGAAAGATACACCAGTTGTCCCTCCTATCAAAGAAGCTGAAAAATATGTTTCTGTTTTCAACCTTGAGAATGAAATTTCTAAGGTTAAAATATCAGTCCCTTTTGGTGATATTCTCAAGGTAGATGACTATAGAAGCAAGATTGTTAAAATGTTAAATTCACAACCAGGAGTTGTTGATATCTTGAATGTATTGGAAGATCATCCAACCATATATTTGGGTCCAAGACTAGAAGATGAACAGAATGAGGAGGTCCCTCCTTTTTATGTGAGCCTTAGCATTCACGACATGACATTGCATAATGCTATGTTGGATTTAGGGGCCTCTCACAATATTATGCCCAAATTAATCATGGAAAGAATAGGGTTAGAAATAACTAGGCCATATAAAGACTTGTTTTCTTTCGATTCGAAAAGAGTTCAATGCATTGGTTTAATCAAGGATTTTGTTTTTGGTCTAACACAAGTTCCTACTAAGACTGTAGTCATGGACATCGTGGTAGCAAAAATTCCACCGAATTTTGGTATGTTGTTGTCAAGGTCATGGGCAGCAAAAATTATAGGTACAATGCAGATGGATCTTACTTATGCTACCATTCCTGTTTTTGGTGAGAAAAGAAGATTATATCGAGAAACAAGAATGGCCTACATGGTGAGTAGTAAAGACAAACCCAAAAATTTTCCAATTTATGCTCTTGATACTGAACTTGGTTCTGCTATTCTTTTCAATGAGTTGACTAATGAAGCAGAAGAGGAGAGGAAAGCAGAAAATCAGAGTTCTGAAATTCAGCAGTCTGAAAATTAGCAAACAGAAGATCAGCAAGTCAGAAATAAGAAGGTGGAAGGTTGGTGGTCATTTCATTTTGATGGATCAGCAGGCAGAGAAGGAGCAGGAGCAGGGATTTGGATTAAAAATTCAAGTGATGAGAGTAAGTTCTTTTCCTATAAAGTGAACTTTGATTGCACGAACAATATGGCTGAGTATGAATCTTTGATTTTGGGTCTAGAAGTTTTGAAAAGAATGAATGCTCAAAACATTTATGTTTTTTGAGACTCAGAATTAGTCATTAAACAGGTTGAAGGTGTTTATCAAACAAAAGATACAAGGATGAGAGCATATAGGAATTTGGTTTTGGACATGTTAGAAAACTTTCAAGCCTATTCATTCATGGTCAAAACTAGAGAACAAAACTCCATTTTTGATTCTCTTGCTATCTCTGCAAGTCTTTTCCTTATTCCTATGCATTCCACAGGAAAATATGAGGTTGAGATTCTCCATAGACCAGCTATCCCTAATAAAATTACTCATTGGCAATTTTTTGAGGATGATCAACAAGTGAAGAACTTTATTGAGCTGAAAGAAGAGTTTGAAAATATACAAGTAAATCAGAAAAATATGTTGGCTGAATCTAAAGGGAATTCTGAAGTTTTGCAACTAAAGAACAATTCCATACCAAAGGGACTCATACCTCTAGAAAAAAAAAATTGGATCAGAATTATGTTTTTAAATCCCCTTAGATACAAGTTGATGATGAAGAAGTTGAGAGTTGTAACCTTGGAACAATAGCTATGCCCAAAATGATTAAAATTTCAAAGTTTCTTTCAGCTGATATGAAGTTTAAGTATGTTGAAATGATGAAGAGATTCATAGGTGTCTTTGCTTGGAACTATGTTGATTTGAAAGAATATGATCCCACCATTATTCAGCATACTATTCCCATAAAAGAAAATGAAAAGCCCTTCAAGCAGAAGTTGAGGACGATCAATCCACTTCTCATGACATTGATTGAGAAGGAGGTCGAAAAACTCTTTGATGCCAAAATCATCGTTCCAATCAGATTTTCAAATTGGATTGCAAACTTAGTTCCAGTTAGGAAAAAGAGTGGAGAAATCAGAATATTCATTGACTTCAGACATTTGAATAAAGCTTCCATGAAGGACCATTATCCCCTCCCAAATAAGGATCAAATTTTGAAAACTATTGTTGGTTCTCAGAGAATTTCTATGCTTGATGGTTTTTTAGGTTATAATCAGATCCTTATACATCCTGATGATCAGGAAAAAACAACCTTTACTATGCCATGGGGCACTTTCATGTATGCCAAGATGCCATTTGGTCTCATGAATGCAGGAGCTACCTTTCAGAGGGAAATGGACATTGATTTTTCTAAAGAGAAGGACAAGATGTTGGTTGTTTATCTTGATGACATAACAGTCTTCTCAAGGAGGGAAGAAGATCACTTGAAACGCCTAGAAAGAATTCTGCTGAAATTTTGAAGTTTAGCATCTCTCTAAATCCCACCAAAAGTGTTTTTGCTTTAACTTCAGGAAAATTACTTGGACATATAATTTCTAAAGATGGGATTAAGATTGATCCAAAAAGGGTCAATGCAATTCAGAAGGTGGATTTGCCAAGAAGTAGGAAGGAGATTCAATCTTTCCTTGGAAAGGTAAATTTTGTAAGGCAATTTATTCCAAATTTTGCTGAGATTGTGAAGGACATAACAAGGATGTTGAAGAAGGGAGTTGATATTAAGTGGACAGTAGAAGCAAGACACTCATTTGATGAAATCAAAAGGGCACTCACACAAGCACTGGTATTGATCAATCCAGATTTCTCAAACGAATTTCTGGTTTTTACTTTTGCATCAGAGAATACTATCACTGGAGTTTTGCTACAAAAGGGACAGCAAGGTATTGAGCAGTCGATTTATTTCTTTAGTAGGAAATTAGATAACTCTGGGCTGAAGTATAATATCTTAGAGAAGCAAGCCTATGCCTTGGTGAAGGCTATCAAATATTTCAGAATTTATATTTTGCATTCTCATATTGTGGCGTTTGTTCCTAATATTGTTGTGAAAGACATCCGCACTCAAGCCGACCCTGATGGTAAGAGGGGGAAATGGATTGCTAAATTTCTATATTATGATATAGAGATTAAGCCAATGAAATTGATCAAAGGGAAAGGCTTAGCAAAGGTAATGGCACAGTCAAAATTTGATTGTCTCGACATAAACTTGATTGCAGAAATATCAGAAATTTCAGATGATGAAGAAGAACTAGTTCCTATTGAAAAAAAATACATCACTTCAGATTGGGACAAGGAGGTTGTTTTTTTCCTATAGCACAATAAAGCACCTGCTGATCTAACAAAGTCTAAAGCAAGGTTTGTAAATCTGAAATCCTTGAGGTATTTTATTTTTGACAGAAATCTGTTTTGGAAGGATACTGGCAGAATTTCGCTGAATTTTTTGTTGGAAGAGGAGGTTGATAAAGTAATTGAAGAATTCCACAAAGGGTATTGTCGAGGTCACCATTATTGGAAGGTGACAATGAACAAGATTCTAAGAGTAGGGTATTATTGGCCTACAATGTTTAAGGGTGTCTACAAGAGGGTTGTTGCCTGCCATGAATGCCAGATTTTCGAGGGTAAGAAGAAGCTTGTACCTTTACCTTTGATGCATATCTATGTAGAAGCTCCATTCCAGCAATGGGGGCTAGATTTTATTGGGGAGATTCATCCATCATCATCAGGTCAGCATCTCTGGATTCTTTCAGCGACTGATTACTTCACCAAATGGATTGAAGCAATCCCAACTAGGCAAGCAAATGATTCTGTGATTATTTATTTCTTAGAAAATAATATCTTGTCTAGGTTTGGTTGCCCCATGAAGATTATAACTAATCATGCATAAGCATTTAAGTCTAAGAATCTGATCAATTTTTATCATCAATATCATATTACTCTTGGGAATTCTACTGCATACTATCCGCAAGGGAATGGTCTTGCTGAGTCTTCTAACAAGATTCTTGTGAGGTTCATTAAAAAGGTGTTGCAGGGGAATAACAAGGCTTGGCATTTGAAGTTGAAATATGCCTTATGGGCTGATAGGATATGCACAAATAGGTCAATTGGAAATTCACCATATGAATTTGTATATGGCGATGAGGCTATTTTTCCTACATCACTAGGGGTACCTGTCATGAAGCTGATTCAAGGGCTAGAAGAGGAACCAAATGTAGTCCAGAGAAGAATTAATCAGTTGATATCTCTGCAAGAGAAGAGGAATGAGGTTTATAACATCAATCAACAATCTCAAAACAAAATCAAGAGGACATTTGATAAAAATATCAAGGAAGAAAGTTTTCAAATTCAAGATGAAGTGCTGAAATGGGAGGCCAGAATTGAAGAGAAAGGAAAACAGGGTAAGTTTGAGAACTTATGGAAAGGTCCTTTCAAGATAACTGCTTTCCATGGGAACAATACTTACATATTGCAGGAGATGGATGGAAAATAATATGCTGGAGGACCTGTCAATGGCAGGTTTTTAAAGCATTACTCTTCCTAACATCTGATTGATCATTCATGTCATTGTACATACTCGATTTTATGAGTTTTTCTGCTAATAATGACAAGCTTAATCAGCGAGCTTGAGCCCGAGGTGAAGGCCATTAGAGCTTGAGGAGGAAGCTTGGAAATTTCAAAGTTTTTCTGTTTTGGTTAGGAAAATGGATAGCAGCACTGGAACTACTGGTTGTTAGTGTACCACAGGGGCACACTATCCCAAGTGGAGCCACTATTATCACCCAAAAATTTTCAAAATATCATTGTGTCAACTATGTTTTTGATCATGGTCTCAAAATGGGTTTGAAAGTCATTTTAGGATTTGGTTAAGGGTAGGTTAGATTTTTTATAAGTTTCAAGGTCATCATTGAATTCAAATAAAGTCTTTTAAAGGTCCATTCCATGATCAAATACTCACATTTTCCATTTAGGAGTCATTCCATAAGGTTTCGGGTTAAATTTCTGCAATTATCCAAGAATCCTCCATTTCATAGCATCTCTAGTTTAAAAAAGTGGATTTTCACTACGAAAGCGCTAATACTTTCGTAGCGCAAACTGGGAAAAATACACTATGGGCACTACGAAAGCGCGGTTTCTTAACCGTCTTGTCAATTGAGCTCAAATTTGTCAGAATCCGTTAAGAAATGATAGGAAAGTGGTATGGTGAGTCAGTTAGTGATCAGATTCAATGTACTTACCTGTCTCACAGTCATCATCGTCATGATAGGGCATGAGTGAGGCATCATTTAGTTATGAGATGACATCTTAAACTCAAAATCTTGCCTAATTTGGTCATTTTCGTTTTCATTTGCCTCCATACGAGTGTCTGAGCTCTGAAGCAGTCAATCTAAGCATGTGGTTATTCTATACAAAGGCTATCTTCATCCTAATCAAGCGAGGTTGTTCCATATACTCAAGCGAGACTGTTCATATCCTAATCAAGCGAGGCTGTTTTGTAGATTCAAGAGAACCTGACAGGTTTTTCTAAGAAGCATGGTAGAGGAAAAGAAAGTCCATAGAGGGGGACATTGCTTAAGATATGAGCCTGAAAATATGAAGGCTATAATTGAATATCAAACAGTGATGGAGGCTTTTAGCAAAACAGGTTGTCTTCGGTTTTGTGAAAAGTTGCAGGGTTGCCACACACAGGTGTCTAAAGAATTTGCCTTAAACTTCAGTGGAAAAAATACCAAAGTTGGGATGTTAAATGTGCCAATTACACCTTAGATTATTGCTTCTATGACAGAAATACCAAGGGGGCAGGAAACTTGGTTTAAAGTTTTTAAATTTGATATGGAACCATACAAGGAATTCATGAAACCTGAGTATGCAAACATGGACCTCAATAATGCAATACCTAGAAGCTGTATCAAAGACACCTATGCAAAGCTATTTTTCAACATTCAAAGATACTTTACATGTGAAGGCAGATACCATAAATTTTATACTTATCATTTTAAGCTGCTTCTTTATTTCACAAGTATGATATCACTAGATTTTCCCTTTTATTTGCATAGGAGCCTTGTCAAAATGGCTGATAAAGTACAAGCCAAATCTGATGGTTGTGAAACATATTTGTTTCACCATGTTTTGGTAAAGTTATTGGTTTTGAATGAGCTTCAGAAAATAAGTAGGGATTGGTCCTCCTTTTTGTTTATGAATGGTTTTGAACTGGAAACCCTAACCCCAGCTAGAAACCCTAAAACTAAAGGAACTCCTTCACCACCAGTAGCAGAGTCTAGTCAGCATGTGGTTGTAAAATCAAAGAGGTTTGTAAAGTTGAAACCAAGGAAACAAGTTGAGAAAAGGACAGAGTAGACACAAGTGCTTGTTGCACCAACTCCATCACCTGCAAAACAGAGGTCAAAAAGTGTCAAAGAGGAAAAACAAAAACAAGTTTCCAGCAAGCAGAAAATCAAGAGAGTGACAAGAAGCCAAGCAGTGGCATTAAAGGGAAAGACATTTGTTTCAGTTTTAGAAGATATCCCAATAATTAAGGGAAATTTATATAACATCCTTCATGCAATTGATCTAGAAGAGACACCCATCGTGCAAGATAATTTCATTGGAGTAGATGAACACAAATAGAAAAAGGCTAAGTCAACAAAGAAACTTGAATTTGAGGGTGAAAATGCAGCCTTTATCTTTCAAGAAAGGAAACCTTTAACTAGGCATGCTAAGAAGCTCAAGGAATGCAGCAAAGAGGTCCAAGAAACTATTGAAATAGCCAAATTCCCTGAAGAGGTGTTTTATCTCGCATCACCAACAGTGGAGCATGCAGCCAACAGGACAATGAAGGGAAAAGAACACATGACAGAGTGTCAAAAACTTGAGGAGAGATTGAGGTTAGAAAACCAAGAGATTGCAATGATGAGAAAGAGGGCCAAAAATCACAGTATTGAAAAAACAGAGTTCAAAATAATGAAGGCACTTTGGGAGGGTCAAATTGGTTCTAGGTCTGAAATTCCAAGCAGTGCAGAACAGTTTTTCACATGGACAGTTCTAGCCATCAAGGAAGATAAATTTTTCAGAGTAATCAATACTCACTTGAGAGTCAGTAATAGAAGACTAAGAGATCAAGTGGAGGAATTGGAGCAGCAGCTGAAATTGACCCAGGATGAGCTAAAAAACAGAGGTGCAGAATGACAATCATTAAAAAATTCAAAAGCTAAATCAAGTGAAAATTAAGAAGGAACCTCATGAAAAATTTGTTTTTCAATTCTTTTGAATTTTTGTTTTGATGAAACCAGTGGTATTTAGAGTTTTGGCACATTTTTTTATTTTCATTTTGGAAAAATCTGGGCAAAACTACTCACTCAGCAATTTCGTAGTGCAAACAGTGCAAAAAGAATGAAAAGCACTACGAAACTGCTGTAGCAGCTTTTTTCACTCTTTCTCATGAATTTTTGAAGGGAAAATGTATGGATTATGACTTGAAATTACTATAGGATTTGTGTTAAATGATAATGAAGATAAGCCTGGAGGAAAGAAACCAAAATTTTGAAGGTAAAAGGGTAAAAAGGTTGCGCTACGAAACTGTGTTGTTTTTGTAGCGCAGGTCTATTTCAGCTAATTTGAATAGTTTGATGGTTGTTTCGGACAATTGAGACTTAAGAATGATTTTGGGTAGGTATTACTTCAATTTCTAACAGTAAATAACCTCGAAGTGATGGTTTCATGATAGTCAGAGTGTCTCAAGAATGCAAATAATCCTATGCCTAGAAACAGGGGACATTTTCTTAGTTTAATGGAGATCAATATTGAGGTCATAAAGAGTTGGAGCTTATCATCTGGATTCGAACTTATGTCAATACACTTGGAAAATGATGTATTCTAGTTTAGATAAGTTTGTTATGAGTAAAGTTAAGGAGTTTGAATCCTATTTGTAATAGGACTGTTTATTAGATTTGCAGTTATCATTTTTTAATAAATACCATGTCATATGGTTAGGCAAGGTGTCAAAAAGTAGGAATTCGATGTATCTAGCTCAGGATAAGGTTATCCTATATTGTAAATGATCTATAAAAGATCAAGAAGTCGAATATGCATGGGTTGGACATTTTTAGCAAAAGACTGTGTTTATTGTAAGTAACTCGTTTTCAGCTTAATACATAGTTTTCTACTTAGCCAACTTGAGATTCATAAAGAGTTTTAGTGTGTTCTTGTTCTAATTACATCTTTTTACTACCCTATTCCAGTGGTGTTTGCTTATGTTACTCATAATTCATCATTGATGCTCTGACTTCCTTCATAGACAAACTGACTGTGTGTTTTACAATTTCACATGTATGTCTCTTGACTAGAACTCTGATATGCCTTGACTTCCATGCTAAGTAGATTTTTTGGTTTTACTGGAGCTATTTTGACTCCATAATCTTAATGTGCACTTGCTAATGTGATTTACAACCAATATCTATCATTTATCTGCTTATTACCCCACATAGAGTTAGCCATCTATATTTCTATCAAAAATCATTAATCCTTGAGAGAGCCCTCTCAGGTTGAGGAGGCTAAGCCTCAATCAAAAGATTGGTTTGAAACAATCACATGATATTGATTTGATTGGCAGCCTATCAGGTCTGATTTTTTGATAACAGATGGTAATAATTATAATTGTTTGGTATATTGATTAATGTAATTATTTCAACGTCAAACCAATTAATCATACAATATTGTCAACGTGGTTACTAATTGATATCATATATTTTGTACTAATCATGTTCAAATTTCTTTTTTTAAATTATTACGATTATAGTGATGATGAGCGACCTACCTACCATCTTCCGTTGCACCCAACGAAAATGTCAAATCGAGAGAATATTGAATTAAGAGAAAAAATCAGAGAAGAACGATACCAAGAATGGTTGAATCAACCACCGATTCAATTCCCACTATGTCCAGATTCACCAATTAGGAATGACTACAGCAATAGTAGTTCTTCACAAGCTGGAAATGGAGGCAATCAAATAGAGGTTGTTATGGATGATTACTTAAGGGATACGACAGCCATGGAGACAATGTTGTTACATGCATTCCAAAACGATGATCAGGTAGGGGATGATACTCATATCGCTGACACCTTTTTGAAAGCCTTAAATTTTCTTCCACCACCCCTCTCTTTGGACCTAGCGGTCAGTCAAAGTCTACCTAGTTGGGGACAACGATGTTACTATACAACTTGAAAGCAAATTTTGGCTTTTCGAATGCATGTTTCTTGAAAATTTTGAGGTAAGTTACCATAAATTCCTCCCTTATATAATTTTGAGAAATATAATTAGTACAGTACAATGAACATTACAAATGGTAAATTTTATGAACGTTAATAATTATATCGGCATTAATGTACATTTATTAATATATTTTTCCATGATCACCAACTACATGTTATTCAAAGATAAGGTTCTTCTGAGTGATAATGTCTTTCCCGATAGCTGCGAAGAGGCAAAGAAATTGTTGAAAATGTTGGCTGTTGAGTACATATCATATCATGCATGTCCAAATGATTATATTCTATATAGAGGATAATATGCAGACAAAGAGGTATGTCTGAAATGTGGGCATGACAGGTATAATAAATCCAAAAATAAGCGTAAATCACATATTGATCCTCCTTTTAAGATATTGAGGCACATGCCTATAATCCCAAGGATTCAAAGGCTCTTTCGTTGCAAAGAATTAGCTATGTTGCAAGGATGGCATGCCTCACACAGAAGTGAGTTGGGATTTATGTGAATCCCAACTGATTCAATAGCCATGAAGCATATAGAGAATACATGGCCCGAAAAATTCAAGGATGAAGTGCGGAGTCTATGACTTAGCATAGCCATGGATGGCGTCAACCCATATTCCCTCCAGAACACCAACTATTATGTTTGGCCTATAGTAGTGATCAATAACAATATCCCCCCATGGTTGTCCGTGAAGAATGCACATCTTATGTTGGCTCTCATAGTCCCTGGTAGAATACAAGAGAAGAATATTGTTGCCTACTTACAACCACTGGTAGATGAATTGAAGGAATTATGGGATGGGATAAATTTATATGATGTATCAAGACCCATCCTAGCAGAGAGGAGTTTTACGTTGTATGGCATATGTGCTTACATGACACATGATTATCCAGGCTTAGGATTTTGCTCTGGGAAATTACATGTTTAATTTATTGATTTGTAATTGTTCTAATCTTCATGATATTCTTGAACGTGCCATGCATATTAATTGTATACAATAATCTCGCAGGTCTTGTAACAAAAGGGTATTTTGGATGTAAATGTTGCGGACCTTCTCTGAAAGCTAGATGGTCCAAGGACCTACAAAAGCCAGTGTATGATTTCTCCAGGGTATTCCTCCCATAAGAACACCCTTACAGAAAAGCAGCATCTGCTTTCAATGGTAAACGAGAGAGAAACCAAAGGACTCCAATAACAACACCAACTGAATGGCTTAGAGAATATGAGAGAGAGAAGGAGAAGGAGTTCATAGAAAATTTTGATTCAAATGGGGAGCCTATATTTGATGATCCAGAATTCTTCGACACCTATGTTGAGAGATTTCCCATTGGGATGAAAAGGAAATATATCTTTTATAACCTCCCATATTGGGAGCATCTTAATATTACCCACTTATTAGATCCCATGCATATATTTAAAAATGTTTCATCTTCTTTATGGAGGAACATATCATCGAAACAAAGAGACACATTGGTTGTTAGGAAATATCTTATTACTTCAAAAACTAACAAGAAACATTGGCTAAGACGATTAGAAAGTACACGATCAGAGGCAGGCGCTGGTCCCTTTAATTCATGGTATTTCAAAGAAGGTGATGTCCCATGGATTTCAAAAAAAGATTATCTTTATTTGGCAAAGGAAGTTATAATGGGTGTGAGGGTGCCATCTTCATACGGGTCTTCACTACGGTGCTGCTTCACCGTGGATGACCATGTGTCAAGGTTGAAATCGCATGACCATTTGAATACTCTAAGAGTACATATAATTTCAAAATCATGATTTTATTATTTTTAATATTAATAAAATTTATCTTATGCAAGGATCATAAAACATAACTAATTTTGTATATTATTGCATGTGTTTATAACTTTGTAGTGTCATTATCCTTTGTTCATGCATGGGTGTGTGAAACATGAATTCTCTCAAGACCTAGGACGTGCCATATCTAAATTATCTGCATTTGTACGTTGGATCACGTCAAATGAGATTCATGTGGCTAGCATTCCACGGTGGCGTCAAGAGATAGTTGAGATTGTTTGTATGTTTGAGAAGGAACTGTCAACGAGTTTCATGGACTTGCAGGTTCATCTTCTAATCCACCTAGTAGATAAGGTTGAATTATTTGGGGTGGTTTGTTGTCATTGGATGTTCTTAGAGAGGTACATGAAGAAATTGAAAGGTTTTGTTCGACAAAGGGCAAAACCCGAGGGGTCTATGGTAGAGGAGTACATATCATATGAGTCTTTCTATTATGCCAGTGAGTACATCAAGCAGATCAACAATAGACCAGGTGCAGTGATTTGGGATGATGAAAGGGATGAAGACAAAAGAGAAGGGGAGTTGCTCCAAACGAGTGGAAAAAAATGCTTGATAAAGAGTAAGCAACTTGTAATTTTTCAAATTTACACAAAGTAAATATTCATGTTGAACTTCGATATAATGTATATTTTGATCTCTATGTACTATATAATGTCGGTTTGATTTCATCAGAGAATGTGAAAATTGAAGTAATCAATAAATTCGTTCTTTACAATTCTGAAGCGACACAACCGTGGGTCACATTGTATGAACAAAAGAGGATGAAATGGGAAAGTGACAGGAAAGAATTCAAATGGTTGAATGGTAGAAGTGTGCCTTATCCTGATAATTTAAAAGAAAATATGCCAAAAATATGCCCCAACAGTTGGGTTGTTGACCAAGTCAGAGAGAAATATAGTGCAACTGGTCGTTACTCGTGTGCTGAAGAGGATGCGCTAAACGTAGGGATTGGATGCAGAAACTAGGTAATAATCTATTTAATTTATATGTACATTTGAAACTTATAACACATCTATATTTCATATTTTAACTGTTGGGTTATTATAAGACACATGACACTATGATTTTTTTAACTTTTTTTATCATAGGTGCATTTGTTCCCATCGATGTGGGCATATGGACACCATTTTGGCACAGAAAATGCCGATGTTAGAAACATCACACAAGACTGTGGAGTGGAAGTCGAGTTCGATCAATCTAGTCTATCTAGCCATCGTGATCAAAACCTAGTACGAGGGATGTTAGGTTACGTCGGAAAGATACAAGAGATCATTGAAGTGGATTTCTCTTCTTTCTAATGTGTTATTTTTAGGTGCAAGTGGTCGGACACCTTTGATCAAAAAAATGTAAATGAAGATCGCGATAGTAGGCAGATATGTATCAACTCTAGAAAGATGTGGGATGAAGCCAAGGAGCCCTATGTTTTCCCCAAACACTACAACCAGGTGTTTTTTTACCCATATGTGTTGGATAGGGATTGGTGGTTCGTATCAAGACATGACCTTAGATTAAAACATATTTTTGAGAAAAATAGTGTTATCATGCCATGCGAGATGGAAGATAATGAGGGTGATCATGAGAACCGAGAGTGATATGGTACATGTGTTATTTGATCATCAATATTTATGCTTTTTAAGATTGGTTTTTCGAAACATCATAATACATATTTTGAATTAATTGGTAATTTGCATTGGGTTACTGTTAAAATCAATATTCACTTGATAATTTGCAATTATGTTGATCTAAAAAACAATGGCATACTGTATAAAGTTTTTTTTTTTTTGTATGTAAGATCGTAATAAAATAATGATAATTCTAAAGCACATGAATTTATTTGCATTATTTTCTAAACTTTATTATGTTACAATAATTCATATTATTCTAGATTTATTATTTTACAATTATTTAAAATTTTATAAATTTACAAATTTAAAAATTTTAATAAAATCGTTTCACATTAATACAATTAAAATTTTACAAATATTTTACATACAATTGCAATGACAATTTTACAATTTCACATACAATTACAATTACAATTTTAGAATTTTACATACAATTACAATTACAATTACAATCATTTCACAGTAATACAGTTAAAATTTTACAAATATTTTACATAGAATTACAATTACAATTACAATCTTAGAATTTTACATATATACAATTACAATTTTACAAATTTAAAATTGACAATTACAATTACAATTTTACAAATTTACATATATACCATTACAATTACAATTTTAGAATTTTACATACAATTACAATTTTATAATTTTACATACAATTAGAATTACAATTACGTCAATTTTACAATTTACATATATACAATTACAATTACAATTACAATCATTTCACAATAAATTAAATATTGCAATTACAATTAAAATTTTACAAATATTTTACATATAACAATTACAATTAATACAAATACAATTACAATTTTAGAATTTTACATACAATTAGAATTACAAATATTACAATTTTACAATATCATGATCATATTGGACTAAAAAACACATTCAAATTCACTAACATCATCGTGATCATGATCATCTAACAAAACACAATTAGCATTATATAACATCATCACAACAAAAACATCAAATATACATCTCATGTAAAATAACTCCTATCACATACACATCTATCTGCAAGCTACACATTAAATGAAAATATCTAACATGACCTAACAATATACACATCATGATGATCACCAACATGTAAATTAAGTACACTACAACATGAACATAAAATACATGGACCATATATATATATATATATATATAAGTGAATAATGTCAAAAATATACAACTGTAATATAAATGTCATCTATCAGCTGGTGGTACATCATCAATAGCAGTACTAGTCGAGGCATGCTCAGTCAATGGTACAGCCTCGACAAGCTCAGTCGATACATGTTGATCATCACGTGCCTACTGATCTAGTACTAGTGCCTCATGCTGATCAGGATCAACTGTCGGTTGCTCATCATAATGACTGGACATGGTCGTTGGTCCAGCCTACTCATTCTCGTCATGATGACTGGACATGGTCGATGGTCTAGCCTGCTCCCCATGATGACTGTTGCTCGATGCTAGTGGAGGTTGCTCATCTGGCGCGGCACGAGGTGAACGATGGTCACTCCCTTGATCATGATCATCAGATGATGCGTCGCCACTGCTCACAGACTGTCGACCACGTGATGTGTCTCGACCATGCCTATAACGTGCAAGGGTTCTCCTTAGTCGCGTAGCTAAAGTCGTAGCTCCTATGACATGTTGCATCAGGCTATACATGTCACGCGGCATGCCTCTCCACATATGTACCAGCCTACCATCGGCCTGTATGTATCTCATAGTAGTGGGTCTGACTCCCTCCTCAACAATCGATGCACAGAGTTGGTCGCCCAACTCCATCCTCAATCTGTTATCAAGCCTACCGCATCTAGCAAAAGGCAGTACCGGCACACCAGCAAGAGCAGGTCTCTCTGCACTGACCTCCTGATGATCCTCGGCATCTGGCATATCCTGATCTTCATCAGGATCCACATGTGGATCATGTGGTGGTGTTGGCATGTCCTCGCTATCAAAAGACCCAATGTCTGCAAAATATATACAAGTACAGAACAATAATTAGACAATTTCATTACACAATTTAATAAAAACATGTTAAAGAACATGTTAGAATAAATTTAAATAAAATAGTAATATTACCTCTATCATCCGGTG
Organism: Pinus albicaulis; assembly: GCA_034641835.2. Taxonomy (NCBI): domain Eukaryota; kingdom Viridiplantae; phylum Streptophyta; class Pinopsida; order Pinales; family Pinaceae; genus Pinus; species Pinus albicaulis. The sequence continues at coordinate 1,002,523,860 of CM076577.1, read as the reverse complement.
GCTCATCATCTGTGAAGAGGATGTTGGCACACCCTCGCCAATCCAAACCATCATAAGGACATGGGACCATAAGCAAGGGATGCTTGTCAACGCTGTCTAGTAACTCCAGTGCATCATGCGATATCCTCATGGAAAACCCAGTCTTGCCCCTCTTGGGCATCATCTGTGCCTCCAACATCGACCTACGAGGCTTCCAAACAAACGTAGGCCTCGTCTCTGGAAACCTCTCAAAAAATAAACAAAAAATATCTGAAGAAAAAGGGAAGTTGACCCTCCCTTGTGTATGAGCACGACATCTATCTAAGGCTGTACAAAACTGCCGCAAAAAAATGACAGACCACCTGACAAGTCGTGGCTCCTGTACTAAAGAATCAACATAATATAGAAGCAGGAAAATAATGCATTTCCCGTCACTAGTGTTGTGTGAAATGGTTGAAATCATAAGTGAGAGGCACTTCACCTCCTCACTACCAAATGCAGCAATATGTAACTGACCTCTGGAGACCTGAAAATCTGATGGAGACAGTATATCCGCGCTAATGTATCTCTGGGAGTACACCAACTAACTCCCTGCTGCATAGCCAATTGGAACCACTGGGAACGAGGGAAAATCCACCCCTCTTCTCGATAGCCCTGTAATGAAATATATGTCCTCCTCAGTGGGCACGTACCACTGGTTAGGACTAACCCGGAAATCTTGTCAGTGGGCATTCCACCTGCGGATAAGATGTCTCAAAAACACACCATGGCCCTTTAGGGAAGTAGCCTCCCCATAGAACTTGAGGAGGCCTACCTACCTTAGGAGCCCCTGGGTAGATGTTGTAATAGGGCGAGGGTACGCATCTCTCTCCCTCTCTCGTGCCTCCCACAGGCGAACCATGTTATACTAGTCTGCCTGTTGTCACTGTTGTTCCCTCTCTTCTCTCCTTTCACGTCTCTGAATTATTGACATATTAAATACAATTTTTTTATTAAATAAGACATGTATTTAGGAATATCCATATATATATTTTTTTGGAAAAAAAAAAACATTCGGTGCGCCACAAAAAACAGGCATGCACCAATACTGGTGCGTCTTTTTTTTTCATGCACCAGCCGTGGTGCACCAGAAAATATTCAATGCACCGGCACGGTGCACCTGAAAATTTTTAGCGCACCGTTGACTATGGATGGTGTCGGGAATATGGTGCGCTGACTAAACTCTACGCCCCAGGGCATATATTTTGGTCAGCGCACCGACCTCCTAACATCATTACATAGTCAACGGTGTGGTCTTTTACCATGCTGCACCGTTGACCCTGTCGAAATGCGGAATGCGGTGCGCTGACAAAAATACCCGCCCCGGGGCGGATATTTAAGTCAACGCACCACATTGCTGCTATTCCACATAGTTAACGATGCGGCCAGGTAACCCACTTCACCGCACTTTTTTTTTAATTTTAAAATAACACAATGCACCTTTTGGTGCCACCTCAGAACTGGTGTGAATACCATTAGCACCGGTTGAGATGCGGCCTGTAAATTTACAGGAAGCACTGCGAACCGGTGCGAGCCGAACGGCTCGAGCGCACCACGCGACAATTTTTTTTCTTTTAAATGATTAATTTTAAGGTAATTTGAAATTATAATCCACTAAAAGGCTTAATTATGGAAAAACAAGAAAAATACCTGTACATTTGGCCTTCAAGAAGGCATTTTGGCTATAGAATTTGCAAAAGAAAATTTTCCCACCGTTTTGCAAAATTCAAGCTGGAGATTGGTGGGAAATGCACAGTAGCATTGTGTGCAATGGGTGCAATGGGAGCACCGATGTCAAGGCAGCTCAGACAAGGATAAATTGCACCGGTGCTTGAGAGCTCTGGAGCACTGAGAAAAGTGAAAAATGTAGTTTTTTTTCCGTAATTTTTTTTTATTAAACCCTGTTTCGGTGCACGAGGTTTTATAGGCACACCGGTGCGGTTTCTTAAGACCGCACCGGGCGGTTTCTGTATTGGTGCGAAGTTTTAGGACGCACCAGTGCGGAATCTCTCTAAAGCACCGGTACGCTATAGTAATAATATGCACTGGGTGGCTTTGTACGGTTCGCACGGTGTCTGGTGTGCCAATGTTTTTTGCACACCGGTGTGTTCTCTTGTTGAACGCACCGGTGCGGTTTAGGATGATAACCGCACCAGATTAAAAACATCCACAAAAACCTCCACCCTCCAACATCCTCTAGTAACCTCTGCTAGAAACGAATGTCTGGGTTATTTTTATAAGGGGTTCCTCAAAAACATCCGCTAGAGGGTATTTTCCTTGTAGTGTTGGTTATGTGTTGTCATTGGTGTGGATGTTTTTCTTGATTGATAGTGGTTTTAGCCTTGCCTTGCCATTTCCTAGATAGGCATGGTGTTGTGGATTTCCCACTTGTTTTTCTGATTGGTGCTCAAATTCCCTATGGTTGTGGGTTGGAACAAATGCTTTGGAAGCCCTGGAACAACTTGGGTTGAGTTACTAGTTCCTCGAGTCATAGGTTGAGAAAAATGCTCTATAGCCCTTGGTATGTTGAGTTACTAGTTCCTGGAGTTGCAATTGGAACAAACACTTTGGAGCCCTTGAAGGTTGTGGGTTGAGTTACTAGTTCTTGGAATTGTAATTGGAATAAACGCTTTGGAGCCCTAGAAGGTTGTGAGTTGAGTTACTAGTTCCTAGAGCCCTTGACAACTTGGGTAGAGACCGATCTGGTTGATGTTAGTGATCTCCAAACCATAGAGGTGGAATCATTGTGGTTAAGGGTTCAGGTGGGTTGATCTCTAGAATACTAGGTTGGTTTTGTCTTGGTTTATTCCATGAGATCCCATATTCATGCTTGGAATATGGCATGGGGGTGATTGGCTAAAAGAGAGATTTGGTTCAGCCCAATCTATGGTAAGGTGGTATGTGAAAGTCCCTAACTTTGTTGGCATTTTCATATGTTAATATGAGATATTTTCCTATTTTGATCTATGAGGATTTGTAGTGACTATGCTGGTGATATTATGGTTGATTTTCCATGGTTTCCATTATGGTTATATGCCAGTTATATGATGTAATTTATCTATATCTCATGTCATGTTTTGATAAATTATTGAATGGTTGATGAATGCATGGAATAAAAAGTGCTATTCCAACTATCCATAGATGGATTAGAGCCTTATTGGTGATTCTCATATGAATACTATCAGTTTATGATCATATATGCATTCATGACCTGTAGCTTACATGTTTTTCAGATGTTTCACGAAATGTATGTTATGGATTAGGCATCTTTGGGTCAAGTTCTTGCTTGAGTTTTGATTAATTAGCATTGTCGGTACCTTTGTTTTCATTCTGGAAATTTGCAGGAAGTACTAGGCAATGGTCTAGAGGCTAGCCTAAAAAATTGGCTCAGATCTCGAAACCATTGTCACTGAACTAGGGATTTTAGGTCATAACTACATGGATATTGGCTTATGAGTGTGGTTGGAGGTTCATAATCACATACATGTTGTGTTGTGCATGCAGTTGTGCTAGGTCCCTATAATACTAGTGTATCCCCTTATTTTTATTGTTACTGTAGCCCCCTTATTATTATTGTTGTGCCCATGTAGTCCCCATATTGTTATTATTGTGCCCCATAGAAGCCCATTATTGTTATTGTTGTGCCCTTACATTTTTATTGTTATGTCGGCTAGGATTATATTGTGACCCCTTGGACTCCTATATATAGAAAGGAGGTTTTCTCATTTGTATCATCCAAGAATTGTTCATTTATGTAATGTAAAGGAGGTTTCCCCCTCGAAGAGGCTGATTTCTAAGTCATTGATCTATATTTTCTTCTATTTTGGGAGTTGGTTTCATAACATTTGGTATAAGATCTTTGGATTTTAGGGTTTTTCTACTGCAAATAGGCCATCTTGTAATTTTCGCTATAATTTTTTTCTACAAGGCTTCATAAGCTAAAAATTTTACCATGTGGAGGTGAAATCTTGATAAACTTCGTGTAAAAATTTTAGACCTTGCCTCGTAATATTTTCAGAGATATGATCTATGGAAGTTAGGGTTTTTGCAGGCTCCATAATTTCATCTCAAACAAATGACCGAGGGAAAATCATCATAACTTTCATTTCAGGAATCAAATTTGAATTCTGTAAAAATTTACCAAAAGTGAACGGAATGTAGTTTCTTGTGTATCGGTTTCAGAGCTGAAGGTTGAAACAATGACATGTTCCACGCCATAAAAAATATCTCTACTGAACCAACCTATAATTAGGTCATTGTGGGAGATCGGGCATAAATTTTCCTTGAAGAATCCAAATTAGGTCTGACTTGTGGCATTAGAAAGAAGACTCAAAGGGCTACTATAAGACCAAAGTTAAGATCTTGAAGATCCGAAATCACAGAGATAAATCAGGTTCAATATCAACCTCCTAAAAAGAAAGAAAAAGGTGTGTATTTATTCCTGAGTGCACCCAATTTTACATGTTTCATGCTTAAATAAGGTTATAGGTGACAAGCTCTTAGTTCAAACAATATTTCCATAACTTGAAAAAGAAGGAAAAATCATATTAGAACCTAAAGCATTCACGGAAACAAGAACTCTATAGCTACAAAATCAATCAATTTCAGAGTATCTCATCAAGTGGAATAACTTACCCACTGAAGATTCGACATGGGAGGATGAGAATTTTATACAGAAGCATCCAGAACTACTCAAGAATTGAGGACAACACTTTTTTGAAGGATAGGGGCATGCTAGGTCCCTATAATACTAGTGTATCCCCTTATTTTTATTATTAGTGTAGCCCCCTTATCATTATTGTTGTTCTATCGATGTAGTCCCCATATTTTTATTATTATGCCCCATAGAAGCCCACTATTATTATTGTTGTGCTCTTACATTGTTATTGTTATGTCGGCTAGGATTATATTGTGACCCCTTGGACTCATATATATAGAAAGAAGGTTTTTTCATTTGTATCATCCAATAATTTTTCATTTATGTAATGTAAAGGAGGTTTCCCCCTCGAAGAGGTTTATTTCTAAGTCGTTAATCTATATTTTCTTCTATTTTTTGAGTTGGTTTCATAACAGGTTGGGGGTTAAGCTTGTGAAAAAACAATTCCAGCTCACGATCTGATCATCAGAGGTTATGGACTGACTTCTGGGTGATCTAGTGATCTTGGGGGATGTTTGTAAGTTTTCTATGTGTCAGTCCCACTTCCATAACTAGAACTTGGAGGTCGGTTCATGTCATAATGACACTTGTATCATGTTTACCCTGGCGAGATTATGAATTTGGGTAAATGTGGGAGGAGGCGTTACAGGGTGGTATCAGAGTATGTAATGTTCTCTTTGGGTGATATATGATACCACATGGTGGTATCAAAGATTCTAGGCTCAAACACTTGGATTGGATGGGCTAGATGTGATTGTTATGCATGCATGTTAGTTGTCTATATGTTTGTTATGTATGCATTGTGATGGTGATTGTTGCAATATTGTGTCATCATCATGATGTTGAGATGATTGATATGTTGATTTCATTATATGTATATATATTTTGCTAATCTGGATTGATTGTGCAGATAAGGTAGCCTCCCCTGAACTTCACACTGACGTATGATTTGTATTACGTCTATATTTGGTTTATATAACATTGTATGGTTTCAAGAAGAAGAATATCAGAAATGACGAGTAGAATGGTGGATTATAGTTCACATGACTCTCCTTATAGAGCAGCTAAGTAATAAGGAGATGAGTACTCTCTTAATATAGCAGATACACTGAGAAGTCTAAAGGCGGAAATCAGAAGTTGCAAGGTAGATAATGACAGGATAATTCTATCACAAGAAAGACTTTCCAAAGCTCAATAAAATTAAGCAGAGGTTAATGCAGTGATCCTTTAAATTTTATCAGAGTTTTAGAGACAGTGACAACCAAGAATTAGTCATGGAAAAGAGGAAAGGATTAATAGGGCATACTGTAGCAAGTCTCGATTAGGAAATAAGTTGGATAGAGTTGACACAATCAAAGGTGGAAGGTGGTTGGATACACCTTACAGGAGAGGTAGTGCTTATGGGTTCTATTCTAGTTCTATTTTAGAGAGACATCACGGTCATCACCACCATCATCCTTATAGGAGGAGTGAGAAGCACTATTTTTCAGATGAGTTCAAGAAATCCAAGCCCCCTACATTTGATTAAGAGATGAAGAAACCAGAAGATGAAAAATCATTGCTACTTGGGATGAAGAATTTCTTTGAGCTGCATGATTATTTAGAGAATATGAAAGCGAATATAGCGGTTTTCAAACTCAAAGGAAAAGTGAATATCTTGTGGTAATATGTGAAGCGTGTCAGAGGCATCAAGACAAAGGTGTTGAGTTGGCATGAGTTTAAAAGACTCTTCAGAAAGAAGTACTTGTTAGAGAGATATTATGATGGAAAGGCTAAGGAGTTATATGAGCTTTAAATGAGTTATATGACAGATGAAGAGTACATGACCAAGTATCTGGATTTGTTGAGGTATGTGCCCTACCTCAAGGATGAGAAGACAAAGGTTCAAAGGTTCATTAGTGGATTTTCATTAGCATTCAAGGATTAGATTGAGTATGATGAGCCTTGGTCATTGGAGGAAGTCATTGGGAAGTTGAATCATTGTTATGATCAGTCTAAGTGTAAGTTTGAGCCTAAACCTGATTGGAAAGGGAATTAAAAGACAAAGGAAAGTGGGATAAGAAGCGAGGAAGACCCCAAGATGCAAGTGATAAGGAGAATGTGGTACTTTACAAAAATTTCAATGCAGTTGACAAAGGACATGGATTTCGGTCTAAGGAGAAGAATAAAGGTGATGTCAAGAAGCCTTTGCAGTGTTGGACTTTTGTTGGATAGCATCGCATGAGAGATTGTTCATTGCACCAGGGTCGAAGACCTCAAATTTTCAGTGCTTAGGAGGCACTGAGAGTTGGTGACATTGGGAAAAGTATTCGTCATATTTATGCAGTAGTGAATAATAGGCAGGTTGATCATCAGGCATCTATTATTGAGACGGAATGTAAGCTTTTTTATTAAGTTGTTTCCATTTTGATTGATCTTGGATCTAACTATAGTTATATCAGTCCTGAACTGATGGATAAGTGTTGCTTGCTTAAACAAGTGCATGCAGAATATTGGTTGGTGTAGTTGGATACAAGGACACAGAGAAGAGTTCATCATTGGGTGAGATATTTTTCATTTGAGCTTAATGGTATGCCTACATCAACAAATATAAATTTGCTTCTTTTGGGATCATACAATATGCTTTTGGGCATGGATTGGTTGTTCATTCATAGGACCAAGGTAGACTGCTATGACAAGACTATTGAGCACTTGTATAATGATGGGGAAAGAATAATCTTGCAGGGAAAGAATAAGCCTACATTAATGAGGATGGTAACAACTATGCAGGCTAAGCACCGTTGCAAGAAAGGGTGTGTATTATTTGCAGTGCGTATTTCTAGTGACAAGGGGAAGGATGTTGAGGATGATGAAGTTCTGAAGAGGTATCTAGTTTTTCAATAGTTTCAGGATGTGTTTCTTGCCTAGATTTCAAATTTATCACCTCGTAGGGAAGTGGATTCCTCTATTGAGTTGATACCAAGAGAAGCACAAGCATCAAAAGAACCTTAGAGAATGAGCACTCTAGAATTGGTGGAATCCAAGTTGCAGCTTAAATAAATGTTTGATACGTGATACATTAGGCCAAGTGTATGACCTTGGGGTGTGCCAGTGTTGTTTGTGAAGAAGAAGCACGGTACTCTTAGATTTTTCATTGATTATACGGAGTTGAAAAAGGTGACTATCAAGAACAAATACCCATTGTCGTGGATTGATGATTTGTTTGATCAATTAAAGGGAGCAAAAATGTTCCCAAATATTGAATTGAGATCAGGATATCATCAGGCACACATACAAGAAGAAGATATAACAAGACCACATTCCATACCAGGTATGGGAATTATGAGTTTATGGTGGTTTTGTATGGTCTTTGATGAATAGTATGTTGCATCCTTATCTGGACAAGTTTGTGAGTGTTCATTGATGATATATTGATATATTCTAAGAAAGAGGAAGAGCATGAAGAGCACCTGGCAGTAGTATTGATATGTTTGAGAGAGCATCAGTTGTATGCCAAGCTTAGCAAGTGCAGTTTCTATCAAACTTAGGTTCATAACTTGGGGAATGATGTTTCAAGGAAGGTATAACAGTGGACCCAAAAAAGATTAAAGTTATCATGGAGTGGCCAACTCCTAGGAATGTGAATGAGGTCAGATCATTCATGGGACTAGCAGGTTATTACAGGAGGTTGGTCAAGAAATTCTCACAGATTGATTATCCTATTATATATTTGTAGAGGAAAGGGAAAAATTTTGAAGGGACCGAAGGGTGTGCAACTATTTTTGAGTAGTTGAAGTATTTGTTTACAAATTCTCCGGTTTTGAAAATTTCTAGATCCTGATAAAGGGTTCATGGTATGTACAAATGCTTGCAAGGAAGGACTTGGTGTGGTATTGATGTAGGAAGGACATGTGGTATACTACGAGTCAAGAAAGTTAAATAAGCACAAGCGGAACTATATGATTCATGATCTTGAGTTGGAAGTTATGGCATTCATGCATTAAAGATGTGGAGACGTTATCTCCTTGGCAGGAGGCTTGTTCTGATGAGTGATCATAGTGGGTTGAGGTATTTGTTTGACCAACCCAATTTGAACGTCAGGCAAGCTATAAGGTTGGCTACTCTCAGTGAATTTGACTTTGATATCAAATACATAAAGGGCAAGGAGAATAGTGTTGCATATGCTCTTAGTAGAAGAATGTAGGTGAATCACATTTAAGTTGTGAGCTCTTATGGGACTGTTAGGTCCCTATAATACTAGTATAGCCCCTTATTTTTATTGTTAGTGTAGCCCCCTTATTGTTATTGTTGTGCCCATGTTGTCTCCATAGTGTTATTATTGTGCCCCATAGAATCCCACTATTTTTACGGTTGTGTCCTTACATTATTATTATTATGTAGGCTCTGATTATATTGGGACCCCTTATACTCCTATATATAGAAAGTAGGTTTTTGACATTTGGATCGTCTAAGAATTATTCATTTATGTAATGAAAAGGAGGTTGACCCCTTGAAGAGGCTAATTTCTAAGTCGTTGACCCATATTTTCTTCTATTTTGTGAGGTGGTTGCATAACATTTGGTATCAGAGCTTTGGATTCTAGGGTTTCACTTCCTCAAATAGGACATCTTGGAATTTTCGCTATAACTTTTTTTCTACGAGGCTTCAGAAGCTTAAATTTTTATCACGTGGAGCCAAAATCTCGCTGAACTTTTTGTAAAAATTTCATATCTTGGTTCGCTATATTTTTGGATATATGATGTGAGGAAGTTAGGGTTTTTGCAAGATCTGGATTTTCATCTCAAACAAGCGACTGAGGGAAAATCGTCATAACTTTCGTTTCATGCATCGGATTTGAATTCTGTGAAAACTGTCTGACTCAGTGCACGGACTTTAGTTTATTGTGTATCAATTTCAGAGCCTAATGTTGAAATAGTGACATGTGGCATGTCTTCAAAATTTTCTCTACTCAGTTAGTCCATAATTAGGACATTGTGGGAGATCAGGCATAAATTTATCTTGAATAATCCAAATTAGGTCTAACCCATTGCAATGGAAAAATGACTCAGAGGGATACTACAGGACTAAAGTTCAAATATTGGGGATCCAAAATCATAGAGATACATCATGTTCAATATCGAGCTCCTCAAAAACAAGAAAAAGGTGTGTATTCTTTTAAAATTGCATAACTTTTGTTTAAAAAATCAGTTTGAAGTGATTCCAAGGGAATATTGAAGCATTGATATCAGTATTGGGTTCTAAAATGCCTTCCAAAAATAATTCCACACTCATTAAGCCCTCAAAAATCTCTACTATGACGCATGAAGAGGAGGAAGTGCAACATGATATATCAAAATTACGAGACCAAGTGCAACAAATTTCGCTCTCACAAAGAGTAACCAAAAAATAAATGGAATCTAAGATGGATGGTTTAAAATCAGACATGTATCGTTTGAAGAATGGTTTAAAATCAAACATGGATGATTTGAATAATGACATGGAATCTAAGATCGATGGTAATATAGAAGAAAAATTGAAAGGAAACATGGAAGACTTGATGAATGGTCTAAAAGAAGACATGGAAGGTTTGGCAAAGTTGTTATAAGAAATTATTCCTAATTGAGAAAAGGTGGTAGATGAAACTCATGATGGGACAAAAAAATTTTAATCATGATTTCATAGACTCTAATGTTGGATTGAAGACCCACCATATTCCAAAGATCGATATGAGGAAGTTTGGTGGCAAGGATTCGATAACATGGATACTACATATGGAGCAATAAATTTGATCCAATCTCTAATTTGAAAAACACACAAATGGTACGCATTGAAAATTTATATTACAACCAAATCAGTTTGTATGGTATCGATGGATTTGTTCTTGTAATCCAATTTTCACTTGGTCAATGTTTACGGAGGAAATGATAGCACATTTTTAGGATACAAAAAGAAACACCTTCTTTAGCCAATTGATAAATCTCAAACAAAAGGGTTCAATGGTGGAACACATTGAGGACTTTCAAAAATTGAATATAAGGGAAAATGATATTCCAAAGGAGCATAGGATTGATGTCTTCATAGTGACTAAAAGATAACATCCAACAAGAGGTTTGCCTTTAGGAACCTTATTCATTGGAGAAGGCATTCAGGTTGGCAAGAAAAATTGAAAGAAAAATTATGGCAACAAGGAAGCCTACCCCTCACAACTATAAAGATGGAAGTGTTATTGCTCCTAGCCTTCCACAACCTACAAGGTTAACACCACAACAATCGAAAGAAAAAAGAGCAGAAGGGCTTTGTTATAGTTGTGATAAAAAATACACTAAGGTCATAAGTGTGCTGAGAAGAATTTATTTTAAATATATTGTGAAGAGGATGAATAAGAGGAACAAGAAACTTCAAAAGAAGAGGATATACACTAGGAACTAACCTTAGAGAAAGAAGAAATGAATCTGACCATATCTTGTAATGCATTGGTAGTAATTACCACTCCTCAAACTCTCAAGATAGAAGGAAATATCAAGAAGAAAAAGGTAAAGGTGTTGATTGATTCAGGTAGTACCCATAATTTTATTCATTGTAAGATAGCCAAGGAATTAAATTGCTTCCTATCTCCAGCACCATAGTGTCAAGTGATGGTTGCAAATGGAGGAACTATAAATTGCTCTGGAAAGTGCCATAATATCAAGATAACCATGGGGGAATATGTATTGAATATCCCAATGCTTTCCATTCCAGTGGGTGGTGCTGATGTTGTACTAGGAGTTCAATGGTTACAATCTTTGTGTACGATAGCTTTTGATTTTCAAGAAATTTTCTTGAATTTTTTTTGGGAAGAAAAGGAAGTTGAATTAAGGGGTATCGTAGGGAAATCAGGAAATATAATCATCTCTAATGGCATGAAAAAGGCTCTAAATAAATAACAACGAGGCGTAATTGCACAATTGTGCTCACTAAAGTTTCAAACATCAAAATCGTCTATTTCTCTAGATCTGCAAAAATTCTTGGACAGTCATTCCAAGGTATTTGAGACTCCCAAAGGCCTCCCACCTATTCGTGATCATGATTATTCTCTTCATTTGATTCCAGGAAGTGTTCCTCCAAACATCAGGCCTTACAAATATCCATATGCCTAAAAGAACGAAATTGAATGTATGAATGCAGAAATTCTAGAGCCTAGTATAATTCAACCTAGTCAAAGTTCTTTCTTTGCTCCAGTAGCATTGGTGCAAAACAAGGATGGATCATGGAGCATGTGTCTGGATTATACGGAGCTCAACAAGCTCAGTATAAAATATAAATTTCCCATTATTTTCATTCGTAAATTATTGGATGAATTACATGGAGAAATTTACTTCACCAAGTTGGATCTTCGTTCAGGATATCATCAAATTAGAATGAAGGCTAAAGACATTCTGAAACATCATTTAGAATGCATGAGGGTCATTATCAATTTTTGGTCTTGCATTTTGGCCTTACCAATGCACCTTATACATTTCAAGGGTTGATGATTTCCATTTTCAAACCCTTCCTTGGAAAATTTGTGCTAGTATTTTTTGATGATATACTAATCTACAACAAGTATTAGAAGTATCATGTTCAACATGTTGAAAAGGTGCTCAAACTATTAGAGGAGGACAAAATATATGCAAAAACCTCCAAATGTTTCTTTGGAGTACAGGAGGTGTAATATCTGGGCCATATTGTATCTCATGAGGGTGTTAAGGTAGACCCTAACAAAATTAAATCCATTAAGGAATGGAAAATCCCCACAACCCTAAAGCATTTGTGAGGATTTCTTGGGTTAACATGGTATTATCGCAACTTTGTTAAGAATTATGGGATAATAGCAGCACCTCTAACAACATTATTGAAGAAAGATACATTTTCTTGGACTCCAAAAGCAACTAAGGCCTTTGAACATCTTGAAGAGGCAATGTGCCAAGCACCGGTCTTAACTACGCAAGACTTCACAAAAACCTTTATTGTGGAATGTGATGCCTTTGGAAATGGAGTTGGTGTTGTTTTAATGCAAGAAGGAAGACCCATTGCTTTTGAAAGTCATCCAATCAAAGGAAAGTATTTATAGAAAGATTTTTATCAGAAGGAAATGTTGGCAATACTACACGCACTAAAGAAATGGAAACCTTAACTAATGGGAAGACACTTCAAGGTAAAAACATATCATGATAGTCTTAAATATTTTTTGGAACAAAGGCTATATTGTGCACATCCTCCTCCTCAACTGATTTGTGCTCCACGGTATGTTGCTCACGCTGAATCATCATGGGTGACTTGTCATCCTGAATGTCTCCCACAGGGTCCACTGACTACTCACTACATAAATATGGTCTATTGTCAATAATTATGCATGACTCATGCTCCTCAGAGGTAACCTCATATGAGCCCACAGACTCGTCCAAAGAAAAATCCTCACTCTAATAATTAGAAGGAATATCCTCTTGCTCTACCTCTATCATCTCCTCAGTGTCACTCAAACATGAGTGATCAGGTCCCCTACAGATGAAGCAAAGTCCCTTCCTCCTCAGCTCATTCTTGTTGCCTGACCCACCAAACTGGAGCAACTCCTCCCTGGTCAACTGTCTCCTGAACAACCTAATGTTCTTCTCAACTAGCCTTTCGGCTAGCTCATAAGCAGCAAGTGAGACTAACTCCTCTCTCCTCCAAATTCTCAACAATCTAACTTGAAACTCCCAGCAAATGGAATCACGGCCTCTCATGCATGATGACAAGTTGGACTGCATGTGCACTATGATTGTGTCAGGATGATGTCTCCTAATGTTGAATAAACATTGGAACATCTGAAAAATCAAGCCATCACACTCAAGATCAAACATGATCTCATAAGTCCTGGTCATGGCCATGACTTCTAAAACCTCAAGCTTCTTCCCAAAGGTAGAGCCTACACTATTGTCCAAGTCTTGGAAAGTTTCTACTATCAATTTGGAAACTCTTCTCATAACATCATCATTGTAAGGAGCTATAGGTGAGGTCAGCCTCATAATGTTACTGAGACATGATGCAACTCGAAGTTTGAACCCTTCACAAGATTCTTCCAAGAACTTTGGTTGTATAAGAGAAAGCATAGCTGGTTTTAATTCCCACAATGGTTTTCTCCCTTCTAACTGTCCCACTTTGGAAAGGAGTGCATCTAGTTAATCCAATTTGAAAAAGAATATCCATGTGACCGTCATGTGTTTCAAATCTGTTCCAAGTGAAAATATTTTGTCTTATTTCCTTCCCATTTTGCACATCTCTTGGTTGTTATTTCTGAAGAATTTCATAGAGCTTTTTTGACAAAGGTTTGCTATCTAGTTTGGTTTGTTGGTCTAGTTTGATTTCCTTAATTTCTTTAGGAATTCCTCCATGGTTTATCCCAATGATAACAAGTATATATGAGGTTGACTTTAGCACAACCCGTGAGGATATTACATCAACATTGATGACATACTCGACTCAATACTTTAGTAAACATGCCTTGTCATTCAATTATATACAACTTGACCCAGTGACTTCTAATATTCTGACCATACACCTATCAACCAACATGTAGTCACCCAACAACTCCGCCATGTATGGAAATTGAAGCAATATAAGATACAAAGAATTCCTAAGTAACTCTGATAAGTCATTACAAGGTTTGGTGCATGGTTGAGAGTTATGTCAACTTGTCATTTAAGGATTGTTGTGTTGGTGTATAAGGTATTTGAGAAACTCAATTAGTCCCAAAATATATATCAACATTGACATTACAGGGCACATGACAATGTGTGACAATAATAGAAATTTTCCAGCATAAACTCCTACAACATACTACAAACATGCTCCAAATAATTAATGCAACAGTAATACAAACTCATAAATTTGCTTGACTAGAGATAAAGAATAATAACACCTGTTATATATGCTGCCCCAGAGAGTTCTAGCTAACATCTTTCTCCAGCAAAATCCATCTCCAGCTAACATCTTTCTCCAGCAAAATCCATCTCCAGTGATTAGTATCAGCTACACCACGATCTGTAAATTGCTAGTATTTAGATGGTATCCAGCAAAAATATACAAGCATCTGATATAACACATGCATAAAGGTATCTCAGCAGCAGAATGGGTAAAACGTTTTCCAGTATCAAGCCTTGGACCAGATATGATAGTACGTCCCCAGCAATAGTTAACGTACGAGTGTCACAACTGCATCATCAACAATGGCTCTGAGTGCTCACACAGTCAGCGTATGACTCAAAACGAGCCTCTCCAAGGATAAATACAGCCCCACGCTATAGGAACAGTGGTGGCTTCAACAACAATTCTCTCACGTTACAGCATTGTCAACAACACAAATTACTCTAACCAACCCTGTATCTTTCAGTCATGCACGAAGGTACAGGAGAAATTTCAACTTAGGAAATCCCTTAATTTTATTGTAATTCTGGCAACATATAATGCCTATCCAGCAACGAAATTGGGTGATTTTCCACAAAATTTCTGTGCCTATCCTTGTTTCTCTGGTCCTTCAACTGCTCAAATAATTCAGCCCAGCGAGCAGAGAAATACGCGAAGGTCCTTGGTTGATGTATAGAGAATTTCACACCTCTTCTTGATGTAAACTTGACGCCCCCAAAGGTAATATTCTCCCACAAATTCACGCGTTGCTCAATGATGGAACATAGCCACACATGTGACCAGCTATTGGAAAAAAAATCGAGCTATCCAGACTAGTCTTCAACTAGTATATCTTCGTGTAATACTCAGTGGTAGAGGAACATATGATAGTCTTCAACTAGTATATCTAGTATATCTCCAACTAGTATATCTTCGTGTATGAAAGCATTTAGCTACCCATCAGTTTGATTCTTCACCAAATGATAGTCTTTGCTTAGAAATGGTTCTGATGTTATCCTTCCAAATTTAATTTGACGGCAACCTTCAAAATTTATAATTTTTCCAAAATGTGTTGGATCCCTTTGGCCCAGTCTGCTTGAAAGAATTCGACCACCATTGCAAAAATATTCACGCCCACGGATATTAAAATATCTTCCTGTCAAATGATGTTGAATCTGCCCACGCTCAAGAAATGTGCTTGCGACTTCCAAGCTTGGCTTTAGTCAAAATAATGTGCCTGACATTTGGCTCCTTATCAAAATAATTTTTCCCTCGGCCTAAAGTAACCAAACTGACTTCATAAATTGATTTTAATGCGGTTTATCTAAATAAGTCCACGGATTTTCCAAAATTTTGATGATTACTACCTTCTCCAACAATAGTTTCCACAACCCCACTTAAGAAATAATATGCCAAGGACCCTTTAATAAATATTGGGCTTTATAAAATTATTTTTTGCCCCCTTTTATAAAGTAATTCAACGTTTGGCCCTTTTAGTAAAATTTTGGCCCAAATTTATAAAATTTCCTTCTGCAACACACAATTATTTTAGCACCTTCAGAACTCTCAAAATTCCTAATATAACCCATCCCCTTAGGATGGTAGGAAGACCAACTTTGATACCATTGTAATATCTTTTTCAGAATATTTTTCAAATTTTTTTGGACTTAATTCAATTAGTTATTTCTCCATAAAATTACGACTCAATTTCACATGATATTTCCATGTAAAATAGAACAAGAGAACACATGCATTTTAAACATACAATATGAAAAAATAATCTCAGCTTTATTGTAAAATATATATATATATACTTGGGTTTACATGTTGAAATGACAAATAACTGAAATAGCTGAGATAGAACTAGCCTTAAGGATCTGTTGCAATGTTGCATAGGCCCTCCACCAAAACTTAGTTGAACTTCCACTGCTAAGCTCTCCTGTGAATTCTGGATGATTTCACCAAGGGGAGATGGGTGTTCGCCCAATATCTCTAAATCCCATGAGGGTTTCTGTCTTGGGGCTACCAATGGAGTAGATAACTGGGTTCTCAACCTCACATATAAGAAGAAATACCAAATCCAAGATGTTATATAATGGCCCTTTCTCCTCTTTTTATAGATCTGATGGACTCCTCTAGAAGCTCTTATTTTATTATTATTTTAATCATTGCACACATTTCCCTTAATTAAAATATTCTTTTAAATGCAGAAAAATGGTCAATTGACCACCATGTCTCCTGAGGTCACTAAAAATCACCCATATCCATTCCATCCTATAGATGTTCTCATTTTGGTTTCAAAGAGCTATTACACTAAGGTGTTCTGCCAAGAATTCCTCCCGAAATGCCACCCTATTCGTATTTAATTCAGTTAGGCCCATTAATAACTCAGTTTCTAAAATTTGTCGGAATGTGACAGAACGAAAGGAAAATTGTGCAGATGGTGGAATATACCAAGATAATACCATTGAACCTCATAAGAACTCCTCAAAACCCCTCCAAAATCCCCCACGACCTGCCAATAACGCCAACCTCCACCTATGACCTATCTGCTCCCAACTCTGAAAGTCCATCCTAACCATGTCATAAGGGATACCAGAAAAAGCAATATTACATAGAATTACCAAGTATGCACACTTTTGTGCATTATCACATCCATTTAAATTCAATACAGTTAATACTACATTTATGGAAACAATTCAAAATCTACATGGAAACCCAAAGATTATTGTAAGTGGCAGAGATCCCATTTTCACTGGAAATTTTGGGATGGAACTATTTTCTTGTTTGGGTACTCAACTAGCTCATAGATCATCTTATCATCCTTAGTACAATGGGAAAACTGAGATAGTAAAAAAAATGTTTGAAATGATATATTTGTTGCTTTGTATCTGATAAACAAACACAATGGATCAAGTGGTTACCTCTGGCTAAATGGTGGTATAACACTTCCTTCCACGTTGCAGCAAAAATGACCCCATTTATGGCACTTTATGGATATCATACACCATCCACCACATCATCTTTAAGAGAAAATTCTAAGTTTCAAGCAATGGAATATCACATTGAGCATCAACAACAAGCTCTCCAAGCCTTAAAGGATAACTTAACTTTGACACAGAATAAAATGAAACAACCGGCAAATCAACATCGCATCGAAAGAATTTTTTATGCAGGCGACTCAGTATTTTTAAGGCTATAAACATACAAACAAATGTCCCTCAAGCAAGCTAAGAAGGATAATAAATTATTGCCAAAGTACTATAGTCCTTACAAGGTGTTGCAAAAGATTGGTACTATGGCATACAAATTGGAGCTTTCGACATCTTCCCGAGTGCACCCAGTTTTCCATGTTTCATTCTTAAAGAAGGTTATAGGTGACAAACTCCCATTTCAAACGATATTTCCATAACTTAACAAGGAAGGAAAAATCATATTAGAACTTGAAGCAGTCACAGAAACAAGAAATCGACAGCTACGAAATCGATCAATTTCAGAGTATCTCATCAAGTGGAAGAACTTACCCACTGAAGATTCCACATGGGAGGATGAGAGTTTTATACAGAAGAATCCATAACTAATCAAGCGTTGAGGACAACACTTTTTTGGAGAGGGGCATGTAAAGTCTCTGTAATACTAGTGTAGCCCCTTATTTTTATTGTTAGTGTGGCCCCCTTATTTTTATTGTTGTGCCCGTGTAGTCCCCATAGTGTTATTATTATGCCCCATAGAAACCCACTATTGTTATTATGTTCCCTTACATTATTATTGTTATGTAGACTCTGATTATATTAGGACCCCTTAGACTCCTATATATAGAAAGTAGGTTTTTGTCATTTGAATCATCCAAGAATTTTTTATTTATGTAATGTAAAGGAGGTTTCCCCCTCGAAGAGGATGATTTCTAAGTCGTTGATCTATATTTTCTTCTATTTTGTGAGTTGGTTGCATAACATGGACATATTTGCAAGAGAATATCTTTCATATGGGGCAGCATGATGACAGGTATCAGTAGTTGAAGCATAGGTTACAACACTAGGGTGAAGGTGACAGGGATTAGGAGTATCACCTCATGACATATGACTTGGTCAGATTCAAGAACATGATTTATGTACTGGATAGTAGTGATCTCAAGAAGCTTATCATGAGGGAGTTTCATGTCAAACCATATTCTGGTCACCTGGGATATTAGAAGACTTTGACAACATTTAAGAAGTTATATCACTTGTTGAACTTGAATAAATAAGTGGTTGAGTTTGTTGCTAGATGTTTGGACCGTCAACACGTGAAAGCAGAGTTCAAGAATCCAGTTATTTTATTGCAATGAATTTTGATTCAAGAATGGAAATTGGAGGTCATTTCCATGGACTTCATTATAGGTTTTTCAAGGACATCAAAGCAACATGATTCCATCATGGTTGTGGTTGACAGGTTGAGTAAGGTATCTCACTTCATTACACTTAAGTATACTAATTCAGCTAGTGAGGTAGCTCAGATGTTCATTAGGGAGATTGTGATATTGCATGGCGTTCCCAAGAATATTATATCATACAGAGATTCCAAGTTCACTTCTAGGTTTTGGAAGGAGTTGTTTGTAGGTTTGGGGACAGAGTTGGATTTATGTACAACTCATCATCCGCAGACAAATGGGAAGACAAAGAGGGTTAATAGGATTCTTAAGGACATGTTGAGGATGTATGTCATGCATCAGTAGAGGAAGTGGGAAGAGTATCTTCCACTAGTAGAGTTTGCATATAATAATGGGTATCAGGAATCCTTGAGGATGAATCCATTTGAGGCACCTTATGGGCAGAGTTTTAATACTCCTATTAGCTGGAATGATCCAGTGAACAGGGTGTTGATTGGACCGGATATCTTGGCTAAGATGAAGCAAAAGATGCAGGTTATCAAAAGGAATGTGAAGGCAGCACATGATAGGAAAAATAGCTAGGTGGATCAACATAGATAATTCAAGGAGTTTCAGGATGGGGATCATGTGAATTTGCACATCAATCTCAAGAGGATATCCTTGAGAATTGTGTCATGTGCCAAGTTGGCACCTCGGTATTGCGGACCTTTTTATATCCTTGAGAGGATTAGACCAGTGTACTATCGAATTGCATTGTTGCCAACAATGAAATTCCATGATGTTTTCCATGTTTCATTTCTTAAGAGATATGTGTGGGATCTTAATTCTGTGATTGATTGTTCTATATTACAGGTGGAGCTAGAGGGAGAATTCCAGCCAGAACCTCAGTGCATTTTACAATAGAAACAACTAATGACTCATAACTGAGCAATCGAGCAAGTTAAAATGTAGTGGAAGAACTTTTTTCCTGATGAAGCTACATGGGAGATGGTTGATCAGATCTGGGCTATGTATCCTTCTTTATTTGTTGCTTGAGCATATGAGTTTGATTTGTGTTTCGATTTATGTATATGCATATGTGTATTGTATATACTACAATAAGCTATGTTGTAAAGCTCTGATAAGCGGTATGTTCTAAATACTGCATTGAGTTGTGTTATAAAGCTCCAATAAGCAATATGGTGTTCATGGTTTCAGCAGTTTGGTATGATCTAAATGTTGCATCAAGATGTGTTATAAATCTCCACGAGTAGTATGTGTTTTTCTCGTTATAAGTTTCATTTAACATCGAGGACGGTGTTCTCCTAAGGGACAGGGGTTTGTAAAAACCCATAGTTGATTTTCTATGTAAAAAAATAAGACCAAGGTCATGGGACACGTATTCCAAGCTGAATGTTTCAAAAACATTATAGTGGGTGTCACTTTTGGTTTATTAATGGCAATGGAAATTGGCAAAGTCGTTGATGAAATCAAAGAGAGAATAATTGGCATTTAGTTATGAAAATAAAGGAAAATAGGAGAAAAGGAAGGTGAAGAGGCACATATTTGCATGCTAAGGAAATTATGGGAAATTGAAGGAAAATGAAGAAATAGAGGCATGAATGATAAAAAGGTATCAAAGAATCAGTTCACAGCTTTTTTTAGTTTAGTTTTTGGCTCTCTCATTCATTCTCTCATTCTCTCATACTCTTGCACACTTAGAGAATTCTTGGAGCATGCTTGGAGCACTCTAGTATTCACTTGGATTTATAGAATGAAGGGAAAGGAAAGCAAGGGAAGTGCAAGGAGACAGTTGGATCAAACTACAACAAGGATACTTTGTAGGTAACAAGTTGCATGTGTGATTCCCTTACTGATTTCTAGATGCATGGTATATGCATGTAGTTCGTTGGTTATGTGTTGTCATTAGCATGGATTTTTGCCTATATATACATTGGTTTTAGTCTTTCCTTTCCATTTCCTAGATATCCATGTTGTTGTGGGTTTACCACTTGTTTTTCTGATTGGTGTTCAGCTTCCCTATGGTTATGGGCTGGAAAAAATGCTCTAGAATCCCTGGAACATCTTGGGTTGAGTTACTGGTTCTTGGAGCCATATGTTTGGACATACGCTTTGAAGCCTTGGAAGGTGGTGGGCTGAGTTACTAGCTCTTGGAGCCTTGGATAGCTTGAGTAGAGACCGATATGGTTGATGTTAGTGATCTCTAGACAATAGAGGTGGAATCACTGTGGTTGAGGGTTGAAGTGGTTTGGCCTCTGGAAGCTCCGATGGGTTTTGTCTTGGTTTATTCCATGAGATCCCACATTCATGCTTGGAATATGGCGCGGGGGTGATTGGCTAAAAGAGATATTTGGTTCATCCCAATATATGGTCGGGTGGTACATGGTATTTACTAAATTGGTTGGCACTTTCATATGTTAATATGAGATATTTTCCTATTGTGATCAATGAGCATTTGTAGTGATTATGTTGGTGATATTATGGTTGATTTGTCATAGTTTCCATTCTGGTTATACATTGGTTATATGATGCAATTTATATATAGCTCATATCATGTTTTGTTAATTTATTGAATGTTTGATGGATGCATGGACAAACAAGTGCTATTGTAGCTAGCTAGAGAGTGCTTAGGGCCTTCTTGGTGATTCTCAGACGAAGACTATAAGTTTATGATCATATATGCATTCATGACATGTAGCTTACATGTTTTCGAGATGTTTGAATAAAATTTGTTATGGACTAGGAAAATTTGGGTCAAGTTATTTATTGATTGGCATTTTCAGTACCTTTGTTTGCATTCTGGAAAGTTACTAGCAGTTTTGGGCATTGGTCTAGAGGATAGCCCATAAAAGTGGCTCAGATCTCGAAACCATTGGCACTGAACTTGGGATTTTAGGTTATCACTGTATGTATATTGGCTTATGAGTGTAGTTGGAGGTTCATAAATGCATGTGTGTTGTGTTGTGCATGCTGTTGGGGGTTAAGCTTGTGAAAAAATAGTTCCAACTCAGGATCCGGCCATCAAAGGTTGTGGACTGACTTTTGGGTGATCTAGTGTTCCTAAGGGATTTTTGTAAGTTTTCAGTGTTTCGACCCCACTTCCATAACTAGATCTTCGAGGTTGGTTCATGTCATAGTGACACTCATCTCATGTTTACCCTGGTGAGCTTGTGAATTTTGATAAATGTGGGAGGAGGAATTACAAACATATAACACCAAGACCATAGGATCACCATCAACAACCATATAGTAAATCCTAGATCTGCAACACTCTTGGAGAAGCCCAAACTCATCAAGTATCCATAAATCCTAGAATATCAGGCTTTAGGTTCCAATTTGATTTTGTACAAAGCCTTATTTAGTCTACAAACATGGTATTCTTTCCTATGTACCTCAAAGCGCTAAGGTTTATCTATGTACACTTCCTCCTCAATTACACCTTTAGGAATGAATTTTTTACATCCATCTGATGTATCTTCTAACCCATAATCGAATCAAGAGAAACAATAGTTCCAATAGAATTGCTTCTAGTGACTGGAGCAAATGTCTCCTCATAGTCCACTCCCTCTTTCTAGGATAACCCTCTCGCCACAAACTTTGTTTGTACTTCTTGATGCTACCATATGCTGCATGTTTGATCTTATAGATCTGCTTGGAATTCACCACTAACTTCCCTTATGGTTTCAGAATAATCTCCCACACATCATTATTCATGATGGATTGATACTCCTCCATCATGGCATATTTATAAACCTGTTGGCCTCCTCCCTCCTCTTAACTAAAAGGATCAAAATAAATGATGTGGCTCGTCAATGTCATACAATCTGAGTACCTCTAAAGTTGTCTCCTCTCCCTAAAATTATCATGGGGAGTTTTATGCGCATCTTCATCCTACAAGGTGTCACGAAGCTACATTGGCCTCTTCCTATTCTTTGCAACATCTCTCGTTGGGTCAATTGGATATGTTGGTTCTAGTGACTCCTCCTAATTATCTCAAGGATGATTGACTAGAACAGAGGGACCTATACCTACATCCTTCAAAGCCTCCTTCTCATCATTATCAAACCCCATGTGAGACTCTATGGACTTCCTAAAGGATACCTCCTCATAAAAAATAACATCCTGACTAACCTCAGTCTATAATTTTCCTAGAATGTAGATCATATAGGAATTCAAAGTCTCATTGTATCCCACAAAAGTACCCTTCCTCGAAGAAGGTTCTAGCTTCTTCCTCTTCTCCTTGGAAACATGAACATATACTAGATAACCAAATATCTTCAAATTACTGACCTATAGCTTCAGTCCTGTGAATGCCTCCTTAGGAGTCTTGTCCTCCAATTTCTAGTGAGGACTTGATTTTGAACACAAAATTTGTGCTAGCGACCTCTACTTATAAGAACATGGATAGATCATGATCCTAAATTATCATCTTTGTCACATCCATAATATTATTATTCATCCTTTTTGAAACTCCATTCTGTTGAGGGTTGTAAGGAACTATCCACTCCCACTTGATTCTTGCCTCCATGTAGAAATCAATAAAACTCTAGAAGTATACTCTCCTCCGCTATTTTACCTCAATAATTTGATCTTCCTTCCTGTCAAGTTCTCTACCTAAGTCTGGAATTCCTAGAACTTGTTGAAGACCTCACCCTTGGTCTTCATAAAGTAGAACCAAGTCTTTCAAGAGAAAATCAAAATCATCATTGAATGTTATGAAGTACAAGTATCCTCCCAAGGATGATATAGTCATAGGTGTGCATACATATGAATGTACTAGATCTAAGATCCCCTTGTACCTATTACACTACAAGTAAAAGATCCTCTAGCGGAGGTTATAAAGGAGGGTTTTAGTGTTATAAAATTGGCCAAAATTGTCAAAAAAACATTTGCTACAACATCCATTTTTGGTAATGAAGGTTTTGATGGAGCTTCTAACGAAACTTCAACACAACTAAAAAAAACTAGGTGGCCGGAGGTTTTTACGGATGTTTTTCTCATTGGTGTGTGCCTCATGTGTGAACGCACCAGTGTGTTTTACCCTCTACACATCGGTGCTGTAAATTTACCACGCAACGGGATGGAAAACAAATTTCGAAAGCCCCAAGGCGTTTAGCAACGTCCTGGTGCGTGTCACCCACAAAGACACACTGGGTCGATAGAAGGTGCATGCAACGATGTCGTTAAGGTGTAAAAACGCACCGGGTCATTTAGGTGTTAAAATGCACTGGGAAGTTAAGTTATAAAAATGCACCAGCGGGTTAAAGGCAAACCATACTGGTGCATGCAACGCCTATCCGCCCACCCGGGTGGTAGTTGTTGATAAAGCGCACCAGATGTTATAATTGTTATTGGTATTTGGTGCAGTGCCCATGGATCGTAGAAACACATCGACGCGCAGTATCATACAAATGCACTGGTGTGCAGTAACTAACATGCACCGGTGTTCATTTTCTATTTTTTAGAAACATCAACTTGTGACGATGTAGTTATTGTGATTTTTTTAAATTCATTATTCATCAAAAGTTGACACATATCATATAGCAGTATTCTTATCAATTAAATTCTTATTAGTGCATTTAAATGTGATGTTTGGATGAATCTGTTATATCATATCATCACATTTCACATATCTTCATTATAATATTTAATAATCCATATATGTAATCAGTGGTGTAACATTTCACAGCGACAATGGAGAATGCAAAAGAATAAATTTAATTGTATTTTATTATTATTATTATTATATATATATATATATATATATATATATATAAGACACTCTTTGTCATACAAAATGGGACAGTTATTGGTATCCCTTTGTCTTTCAATAAGGACACCATGTCGATTACATTAAAAAAAAATTGTCTGATTTCACAGACAAATATTTCAAAAAATACAATGCCTTGCTTTGATATCCAAACATATTGATCATCATTCTCGATTGGAACTGTTGTCACTGCTCAAGCTACTTCCATGACTTTGGTTATTTGAAGGAATGTTTTTTTCATTGTGTTGTTGTTTTCTTCTTCTTCAAGTTCCATCTACAAACATAAAAATAAAGTGTATATACATTGGTGAGAATAATGAAAACTGCAATATTAAATAAAATACATCAATGTAAATTGAAAATAAATGTACCATAGCAAGAATTGACTCGTGAACTATACAGATTCTTTCAAAACCAAATTTCATGCCATCTCTCAACAATTCATTTGTTGGCGCAGTTCCATACTTTGTTTCCTGAAAGTTTTATACCCCATAACAAATCATAGATTTAATATAAAAGTTTTTTTTGTTCTATTAATTATAGATGGAGCTAAGCAAAACAAAATATATGCTTACAAATTCCAGATTAATTTATGATATGCCAACATATACTGACAACCCATATTTAACCCAATGTCAATCAATTCTTCTGATGGTTCTTATTTGTATGTTAGCACCTGTTTGAAGACATTCAATGATGATTTTTGTAAAACAAATTAAAATATACAAAAATGAAATATATTTAAGTTGTTATAAGGAAGTAAAAATTACTCACAAACATAGATATCAACCCTTTTCTTCCAAGTCATCCTGTTTTATGTGCTGAATGGGTTCCATTTTCTTTTCTTTTCTGCAAGAAAATACTTGAAAATTAATATTTAATGCTAAAATTTTTATTTATTGTACCTAATTGAAAAATTCAATGATTACATATTACATTTGAAGCACATTGTTGTTGAGATGGCTCCTCATGTGATGCAATTATGTCCATTTCTTTGACCATCTCCTTATACACCTTTTTTGACATTCCTACTGGCATATTTCTGATATCAGCTTGTTCATCCTTTGAGATTTTCATAATCTTCCTGAAAATGTAACATGACAATAAACTATTTTATTTTTATATTGATATATGAAAAGTAAATATAACAAAAATGATATTTATAAATGATTTCTTTCTAGTAATATATACGTATAATTCTAGAAAGACA
Source organism: Pinus albicaulis (assembly GCA_034641835.2). Lineage (NCBI taxonomy): Eukaryota > Viridiplantae > Streptophyta > Pinopsida > Pinales > Pinaceae > Pinus > Pinus albicaulis. The sequence goes on along the minus strand of CM076577.1, from coordinate 1,002,497,957 downwards.
TTTAAAATAATATTACTTTTTAAATCCTTCTTCTTTTTTGTACATTTTTTCTATTAAAAGTTTAACATGTCTCATTGACAAATTCTCTAGAAACTCATCCTACAGTTTAAATAAAATTTGGTTCTTGGAATCATTGGATTAATTTTTGTATTGTAAGTGGAAAGAACCTCTATACATTCATTCCACTAGATCCCTCAAAGTTTTGTAAAAAAATTCCCCTCTTTCATTAACCTTCAGCACCACTCTAGATGAGCTAAGGAGCAATTCATTTTCATTTGCATGTTCTATTTTTTTTATTTTCTTAGAAAAACATTCATTTTTTTCGTTGTTGGTCCCTGTAGAACATTAAACATATCTTAATTAATAGATTGTTTGAAACATTTTATCTAATCTTTTTAAGTATATTATTAATGAAAATTCAAAAAGGAAACTCATATTGGATCGATAGTATTTTTTCATTCACCTAATTCATCCTTCTGCAATTTTTCCAATAAGCTTTTATGTTCTTCTGGTCTTAGATCATAAATAATCTTATCAAGAAATTTCATTTTGTGGCTCTGCGTGATACACATTAAACAATACATATTAGTTAAACTTACATATAGTTCAAACATAATATTTTTTGTAAATAATTTACAAAGAACTTGCATTTTTTTCTTTTCTAAATGTGCTATCAGTATTTTGTTACTTGAACTCTTGTCAGCCATTTCTTTATCAATATGAAACCTATACCATTCATTAATATGTTGTATAAATAAATCACATACTTTTCAGGTATAAAAAAAAAAATCAAGAAAATGGTGCGCCTTTCGCAACTTACACACTGAACGTGATGCGGCTGTTCTTATAAACGCACTGCCAATACAGTAAAAACATCGTACGGTGCTCTTTGTCAAAAAGGAGACCCGATGCGTTATATTAACACCAGAGCACTCATTAACATAAACATAAATTAATAAAAAATTGTTTTTAACAAACGGTGTTTTTTATCAGTACGCGCCCGATGTGATATACTACAATTGTGCACTTGTGCGCTATTTTAAACAGTGCACACCAATTTAAAAAAATTAAAAATTAAAAATCGTGCAAGGGCCGACATGGATTGGGATCCGACTCTGCAAGTGGTCCTGTGAGTTAGATTTCATACGCCTATATATATAGTAATACAAACCCTATAAATCTAAAATGAAAAGCCCTAATTGTGAAGTCACATAAACAAGAAGAAGCGAGGGTTTAACGTAAGAACGGATTTTTTTTGTTTTTTTTCTGAATTTTAATTAAATGTAAATAGGAATAGATATTTTAAATGATTTTATTAGTAAATTGCACAGTAAAATTTAAAATTTTCGCTATGCTTGTATTAAATCTAACAGAAACTGTAAAAAAAACAATTATAACAGTAAAATTTAACAATTTTACCATACTAAAGGGTTTTTGTGTGAATCACCAGATGTTTCAAATTCTCATTCTCTAAATAGTGTTTTTGTTCGAAAGTATTTTGTTGCTGCACAGTGCTCCCGTGCCCTCTTGCTCCAAGTGTGTCTCTCGTGCAAATCCCTCCCTGAAAAATTTTGCAAAAATAATGAAATAATGAATAGCTTTTACTATTTAAAGAACTCTTTTATGAAATTAGATTTTCAAAAATCATTTGCCGCTCATTTTTCAATTTACCGCATTTTTTTCACTAAAAAAAATAAATTTGCGCTTTTTTTTCTCGATATTCGGTGTGTTTGTTAACTAACAACACTGGTGCGTCCGATAATAAAGCCGCACCGGTGCGATTAACAGTACATTAGCACCAATAACAATAACTCCTTTTTTTAAGGCACTGAAATTACTTTTAGGTATGTACACCAAAATGTATTGTTTATTTTTCTCAAATGCAGGGAGAAAATCTCATAGTTATCTCAAATGGACAATTCTCAAAATCCAGCTCGTTCCATAATATTTCTCAAATTCCATCGTAGAGTTCTCCCTATCCATATCGAGACGTAATTACTTCAGGTTTTGTTTATAATTTCATTATCTAACTGAATTTTTTTTTCTATGAATTTTAAAGGGTTTTAGATTTTGGAAGGGCGAATTTTCTATATAGAACCCCTTTTGTATAGTTTTATATAGTTAGCCCTATAATTATTTTAAAAATAATTAATTATTAGCTTTTAGCCCAAAAAAATAAATGCGCATAAACATTAAACCTTTAATTCACCTCTCGATTTTCTGGTTTGGAGCATATTTGAATTGCATTCGCCATGATTTACTAGGTCGGAGGGGGATTGGAATGACATTCGCCCCCATTTTTACTGGGTTGGGGCTTGGAAGTTGGAGGTGATTGGAATTCGCCACGATTTACTGGGTCGGAGGGGGATTGGAGTGACATTCGCCCCCATTTTTTACTGGGTTGGGGCTTGGAAGTTGGAGGTGATTGGAATTTTCCCTAACAATTTCAATCTTCTGGGTTTTACATCATGAAATGTGATGGGATTATGTGTAGGGAGTTCAATGACAAGGGAAACAAGGCTCAGTCTTCTGGATTTTGGATAGTGGTGTTGCAACTACAACCAGTAATATTTTTTTGTATAAATTCGCCAGTCTGAATGCTTTGAAGTGTGTTATTCTAACAGTGTTGATGAATGTTGGTGCTCTGTGAGTGATTTCTTCGAAATGTGTGAGTCTAACAGTGCTGGTGAATGCGAGTTCTCTATGGGTGATTTCTTTGAAGTGTGCGAGTCTAATAGTGTTGGTGAAAGCGGGTGCTTTGTGGGTGATTTGCAAGAGGTAATTCATGGACTGTGGTTTTTTATTTGTGGCGCTTTTATTATTTTTCTTAGGTGTGGGTATACTTCTGGTTTCCAATTAGAAATTAGTTCCTGTAGCAATACTGAAGGAGAGCCTACCGCCTTTCTGAACCATCTCTTGAAAGGGATAACCATCATCGTCCACTACCCTCCCCGAAACCCAACAACAATCTATTTTTGGCTGGTGATGATAAATGATCTTAGTGGATTTCTCTGACGCAATGCATTCTATTGTCGGAGATGTGTTGTTTGTTACACACAACAATGCATTCAGTTGTCGAATACATGTAATTGATGGCCCTTCATGGTTTGGATTGCTTGTGTTGTGCTCAAATCCCATACAAAGACATGAGTATCCTTTCCTCCTGACACGATCCATCCTTCAGGAAACCATTCATTAGCAAGTATCCAGGCCAAAGATCCCACAAAGCTATTATGCCCCACCATTGTTTTTGACAATGTGTATCTGCTCTTTTCTGTTTCATCAACACACCAAAAACGTACAGTCTTGTCTCTTGAACCTGTGGTAATGCCACTTTCCCCACATATGCATACTCCATGAACGTCTTCTTCGTGACCTCAGAGCTCGCATCGTAGACTCTATGGCTCAAGATCTACCCTTTTTGCTCTGATTCGCTCTGCAGAACGTTGAGCCGAGAAAGTGGTTAAACGTGAAGAGAATATCAAACGATTATAGAGTGAAGAATGTGTTGTTTGTATTTTTCTTATTTGTGATGTAAAAATATCTCTGTCACTTGGCTAAAGGGAGGAGAGGATAGTGACAGTGCATGTGGGCTCAAAAGTGAGCAAGATATGACCACATTGATCACTAAAACTATGTTATATGCTAAGAAGGGAAGGCATGATAAGGATTGGGCGTAGAGATGGATTAGATTCAACAATGGGAGAAATACTAAGCATTGTTACTGAACCATGTGTTTTGATTATGGGCATTCCTTTATAACAACACAATTTAGCTCAACAATTGTTGAATTTCCACTAGGAATGTGATCTACGCCTTACGCTACTGTAGTTTTACTTGACAGTGATTTATAGGAGGCCTCATTGTGCCTTAAGACTATGCAGTGCGCTAAGATAAACGAGGAGGCCAGAGGCTAGTGTAGTTTTCTTCAATAATGTCCCATTGTCTACAAGAGATGTGCTATGTGCCCTTGTTAGCATAGTTTGCTTCCAGAGGGGTTTTCTATGAGAGGATATTGTGAAATTCACTGAAGTAGGCAGAAAATGGTAATTCACTTTGTCTAGGCTTTATAACAATACAATTTAGCTCAACAATTGTTGAATTTGCACGAGGAATTTGATCTACGCCTTATGCTAATGTAGTTTTACTTGACAGTGATTGATAGGAGGCCTCATTGTGCCTTAAGACTATGCAGTGCGCTGAGATAGAGGGGGAGGCCAGAGGCTACTGTATTTTTCTTCAATAATGGCCCACTTTCTACTAGAGATGTGTTATGTGCTCTATGTTAGTGTAGTTTTCTTCTAGAGGGGTTGTCTATGAGAGGATATTGTGCAATTCACTGAATTAGGCAGCAAATGGTAAGTCACTTTGCCTAGGCTTTATAACAACACAATTTAGCTCAACAAATTACTGAATTTTCACTAGGAATGTGATCTACGCCTTATGCTACTGTAGTTTTACTTGACAGTGATTGATAGGAGGCCTCATTGTGCCTTAAGACTATGCAGTGCGCTGAGATAGAGGGGGAGGCCAGAGGCTAGTGTAGTTTTCTTCAATAATGGCCCACTGTCTACTAGAGATGTTTTATGTGCCCTATGTTAGCGTAGTTTGCTTCCAGAGGGGCTGTCTATGAGAGGATATTGTGCGATTCATTGAAGTAGGCAACAAATGGTAAGTCACTTTCCCTAGGCTTTATAACAACACAATTTATCTCAACAATTGTTGAATTTCCACTATGAATGTGATATATGCCTTATGCTACTATAGTTTTACTTGATAGTGATTGATAGGAGGCCTCATTGTACCTTAAGACTATGCAGTGCGCTGAGATAGAGGAGGATGCCAGAGGCTAGTGTATTTTTCTTCAATAATGGCCCATTATCTACTAGAGATGTGTTATGTGCCCTATGTTAGGATAGTTTTCTTCCAGAGGGGCTGTCTATGAGAGGATATTGTGAAATTCACTGAAGTAGGCAACAAATGGTAAGTCACTTTGCCTAGGCTTTATAACAACACAATTTAGCTCAACAATTGTTGAATTTTCACTAGGAATGTGGTCTACGACTTATGCTACTGTAGTTTTACTTGATAGTGATTGGTAGGTGGCCTCATTTTGCCTTAAGACTATACAGTGCGCTGAGATAGAGGGGAAGGCCAGAGGCTAGTGTAGTTTTCTTCAATAATGGCCCAATTTCTACTAGATATGTGCTATGTGCCCTATGTTAGCGTAGTTTTCTTCCAGAGGGGTTTTCTATGAGAGGATATTATGAAATTCACTGAAGTAGGCAACAAATGGTAAGTCACTTTGCCTAGGCTTTATAACAACACAATTTAGCTCAACAATTATTGAATTTCCACTATGAATGTGATCTTCGCCTTATGATAATGTAGTTTTACTTAACAGTGATTGATAGGAGGCCTCATTTTTACTTAAGACTATGCATTGCACTAAGATAGAGGGGGAGGCCAGATGCTAGTGTAGCTTTCTTCAATAATGGCCCACTATCTACTAGATATGTGCTATGTGCGCTATGTTACCGTAGTTTACTTCCAGAGGGGTTGTCTATGAGAGGATATTGTGCAATTCACTGAAGTAGGAAACAAATGGTAAGTCACTTTTCCTAGGCTTTATAACAACATAATTTAGCTCAAAAATTGTTGAATTTCCACTAGGAATGTGATCTACACTTTATGCTATTGTAGTTTTACTTGACAATGATTGATAGGAGGCCTCATTTTTCCTTAAGACTATGTAGTGCACTAAGATAGAGGGGGAGACCAGAGGCTAGTGTATTTTTCTTCAATAATGGCCCACTATCTACTAGACATGTGATATGTGCCCTATGTTAGCATATTTTGCTTCTAGAGGGGTTGTCTATGAGAGGATATTGTGAAATTCACTGAAGTAGGCAGCAAATGGTAAGTCACTTTGCCTAGGTTGTATAACAATACAATTTAGCTCAACAATTGTTGAAGCTCCACTAGGAATGTGATCTATGCCTTATGCTATTGTAGTTTTACTTGATAGTGATTGATAACAGGCCTCATTGTGCCTTAAGACTATGCAGTGCGTTGATATAGAGGGGGAAGCCATAGGCTAGTGTATTTTTCTTCAATAATGGCCCACTGTCTACTAGAGATGTGATATGTGCCCTATGTTAGCATAGTTTACTTCTAGAGGGGTTGTATATGAGAGGATATTGTGCAATTCACTTAAGTAGGCATAAAATGGTAATTCACTTTGCCTATGCTTTAAAACAACACAATTTAGCTCAACAATTTTTGAATTTCCACTAGGAATATGATCTACACTTTGTGCTACTGTAGTTTTACTTGACAGTGATCGATATGAGGCCTCATTGTTCCTTAAGAATATGCAGTGCGCTGAGATAGAAGGGGAGGCCAGAGGCTAGTGTATTTTTCTTCAATAATGGCCCACTTTCTACTAGAGATGTGATATGTGCCCTACGTTAGCGTAGTTTTCTTCTAGAGGGGCTATCTATGAGAGGATAGTGTGAAATTCACTGAAGTAGGCAGCAAATGTTAAGTCACTTTACCTAGGAGGGTTCTCACTGCATTGTGACGGGTGGAGGGCTTTCACATTACACATTTTTATTTTGATATGGGATAGAAGAAGTTCTTTCTATCATCTAGCAATGCTCTATATGCTATGTAAGGTAGAGCAGTGAGCTACCATAAGAAAGAATGGTTAGGTGACTATGCCTTGAAGATTCTCAACTTTCAATCAAAGGAGGTGACCTTAAGAGAGGCTCAGTGAAAAATTCTGGGAGGAAGAGATCTAATCAATGAGGCTCATGAATAATCTATGGTCATCACATGGGTCCATGTATTCACAACTTGCATCCTTAAATATAGATGTAAGATTAAACATATTAATGACCTAACTTGTAAACATGGAAATAAATTAATTTCATGTCTCATTTGAAGTCTTTGTTTTGGTTTAAAATGTGTGTTATATTAACTCATTAATATAAGAATAACATGAAGTGCAATGGTGGAATAAGATCATACATTATCCCCCACATCCTACTATCTACATATTATAGAAAGGCAACATCCCAGCCTTAGCACTGAACTCTAACGTTCAATATCTGGTCAATATATTGCATAAAGACTTGGTGGATTCTTATTTTATCATCCTTACAATCCATGTAGTTTCTAAATTTTCTCCTTGAGTATATCAGTCATCCAATGTGCTCTCTTATCACTATTGAGGGTGCAAGTATCCCAACTTTTAAGCAAGTAATTGAAGCCTTTCTTTCCTCCTTTATTTTCCCCACATAAATTAAGGGAGGATATATTCCAGCTTGTTGCAAACCATGGTATGTAAGGTAGTAATCCTATTGAGTAGATCTTTGTACATCAAATTTTGAAGCTTCTTCTTTGATTATTCATGCAAGATTTGAAGTTATCAAAACTCTCCTTTGAGTAGAGATATCACTTAAAACAAGTCCACCTTTATATCTTCAAAGGGTGAAAATATCATGTATTAAGTGTTAATTGCAACATTTAATTGAAATTTCTAGACATTGCAGAGTGAAATATATTGGTTACTGACTTCCAAGTAAAATTCCAAAGTATTTAAGTCATCAACAAAGCAAAAATTCAGTAATTGTTTTTCTAGGAAGAAACATACCTTTGCTTTGCCATGTAGATGTGAAATGTCTAAATATTTGCCTTGCCTATAAGAAGTAGAAAAGATAAAAATGTGGTAAGTGGGCATTCCTATCAAATATGAACTCCATAACAACAATGTTAAATACACAAATACAAGAAAGCAAGAAAAGGAGCAAGTATGCAAGTAGAAGAGGGTATTGTCAAATGTGTAGAAGTTTTCCAAATAAGATAATGGGATAAGATAAGTTTATTAATGTGCAAAATATGACCACAATACATCCATGGAATTGTTAAGTACATTAGCATTGATACAATGTTGGAGCAGAATGGCCACTTCGATAAAAGTAGAAGCATATATAATCCAATAGATCTAAGATACAAAACTAGATTGTAAATCCAAGAGCATCATTGGCTACAAGAACATATAGAAATGTGGAAAATGGGCATTATTCTTGATATGGACATGATATTAACAATGCCAAATACTCCCTTGAAGATATTTATCTTATTTCCTAGTGGTAGATTCCTATACATCCAATTATGAAGGTTACTATGAAATCTATTCAACATCCACCATTATTGTTTAAGTTAAAGATATGAATACCAAAGGGAATTCCCAAAATCCAAAATTCAAATACTTGATAGTTTTTGTTGGTATATTTTTCTAGCTATTCCAAGTAAACCTCGTGAGTGATGGGGATTATATATATATACATACATATATATATATACATATGTGTGTGTGTGTGTGTGTGTGTGTGTGTGTGTGTGTGTGTGTGTGTGTATTCCTCACAACTATTGGTATACTTACGGTATACTTGTGGTACAAAGAGATGTCAATAAACATAGATCATGATTATGGGAAACTTGAAGAATGGTGCACAAAATTGTACTTAAAACCAGGCAAAGAAAGTGTGTATGTGCATATAAATTACCTGAACCACTGGGAATTATGAAAAATCCCTATCATTTAGGATTTGATACCAATTGATATGAACACTGTGACAACAATGCAAAATACTCGGATACAATTCTGGTAACAATGGAGGAAGCATGCAAAACATAAGATGAGATTGTTGAATTGTACGCATGCTTCCCACTCAAGATTGTATTTAGATACATGGTAGTATGAAATTAGTGGAACACAATCATCTTTGATGAAGTTTCTTAAGTATATGACTATAAAATAATTTTTTAGATCAGTGACCAATTTAGACCAAGTCACCCTTAAAAGTCACAATTTAAGTTGAATAAAGTACAATAGTAGATAAAATACACATATAATACACTTTTGTTGAGGCATTAGAAAAGAGGCCCCCGATTGCTTTGCAAGAGAAGATTCTAAATCCTAACCGTGTTAGCTTTTGTATAATGATGTTCCCACTCTATTATGTCATAATGAATAATGTTGTAGATAAAAGAAAATTATCTACAACATCTATATTCATTATACAATTGAGAGGCATTAGGAATTTAATTGACCTATGGTTTTTCAGGCTTGAATGTAAATTGCTTCACACCTGAAGCCTTTATTTGATAGTTTTTTTCTTGCACACCTAGCAATGTGCCCCACCTGGTGTCTTTGTGTAAGAACACTCTTAAAAATCCTTAACTCCTAGTCAATTTCATGAAATATTACTTGCAGTGATTCCAAATTGTTTTGAGAATTGTTCATCTAGGAAAATTAAAGGAATTTGCACTTATGATTAAATCATAAATAATTAGGGACTTGGATGTTGTGTATATGTGAAGCTGTTTCTAGCCTATGCTTGACAACTACCTCATAAGGATATTCTTGTTCATTTTTCCTTGCAAGCCATTTAGTCGCTAAAACCATCCTTGGTGCATGGATGTTAATTAGCCCAAGTCCTTTGTCTTCTCTATGGAGAGTGTAAATGTCACTAGTAACTGACTATTTGCCTTCCTCCTCACTTATATCATGGAAAATGATAGACGATATGTTTCAACTTCTTATAAGCAATTCATCAAGGGAAATATGAGTAAAAAAACCTGTCCAACTGCTTGAATTTTGCTTAATATGTTAAAAAATAAGAAACTAATGAAGCTTCACGAAGCTAAGAAACTAGTCTAAAAGAGGACAAGGACAAATACATGAGAAGAAATGAAGCCAAGAGTGAGAATACCAAAAAAAAGGAACACATATAGTGGCATTGACACTAGAGGCCACAACCAAATAAAAATGAGGGGTCCAATAAATCCTCAATCATTGTAAAGGGCGTAATGCATTGTTTAATCAAGACATTTGGAGAATAGCCAAAACTATTGCATGTATCATAGGTGGGATCCTAGTGTGCATGACAATTTTAAGACCCCCATCATTCCTAACAATCAAGGATGCAAACAAGAATATTTGAATTGATCATTGGTTGCTTGAAGCATGGACATAAGCATGGGCATTGGCTTGTCTCTAGTTCTAAGATCTCCTTGCATTGCACTGTGTGTTTGTCCTGTGACATCCAACTCGGGGTCTTGTATGTGAATTACTTGGTCTCGTGTGTTAGACTCTCTCGTATCCAACACACGCTTACTAGGAAGCCTCTCTCAATCTTGTGCTATTGTTGCATCTCATCTCCTCACCTTAGCCTTACCTTTATAACTTTATTGGTTTCTGATTTTGAGAAATTACATAAAGATGAATTTGTTGTTGCACTTGAAATTTTGAAGACAATAGTATATTTACTTTCTAAATATATATTTTATGCATTTTGGCATGATTAGCAATGTCAAACAGTTAGATTAAATCAATGTAATTGCATGGATTTCGTGAAATGGAATTGTGCTTCTCGTAAAATGTTTTCAAATCGGGTTACTAAATGGATGTGTTTTCATGTGAATTTAACCCCTAGTTTCCTTTAAATACAATGATAAAAGGGTAGAAACTTAAAATATTAGAAGCTTATTTTTTGAAGGAAATGTAGGTAGAATTTGCCCCAAAATTTTAAAACCTTCAAGGGAGACACTGGTGCAACTCTTCCATTTGGTATTCCATGTTCTTATGTGTTTGAAATTTCTTCGTTTCTTGGTTTTTCTTCTATTATTTCACACACTAGTGGCTACTCCTCAACTTGCCTGGCATATCTTAATTTTCATTAGATATCTGGAAACATGGGAAGGTAATGCATTTCTGTGAAAATGATGTTGCATGGAAGGTACTGCTTGTAGGTTGTTCTCTTGTTCATTTTGTCCATTCTTTTCAAACCATATTGTGCATTGATTGTGGAACTTTATTTTTTTTTATCAAGTGTATTAGGTTTTCGTCATGAAATTATATTGTTATCTTACACTTGCTCAAGTTAAGCTCATTAATTTAGAAGTTTTATGTGAAATATCATTTTCTCCTGGTACCTCCTACTCTGCCCTTGACTATATGTGGTGCACTTGTTTCTTGGATTTGCAGTTATGTTTTCCAAGATGCACAAGGTTGATTGCCGATGGCATTGTAAAAAATGTCAAAGCACACAAAGAATGCAGCATGCACCGATTGAAGCAGTTGAGAATTAGTGGTCTTTTTGGGATAACAAGAGAGCACCTTGAGAAGTTGAATTACCTTTTGGATGGTGGTTTATAGCAGAAGTCTCATTCAGTAAAACTATGGTTTTATCCTAATGGTCACTATTATTCACTTTCATATGATGATGACAATGCAATTGATATTTAAGCTTTCCCTAGATGTGGGAATGTAAGGCTTGTTTATGACTGCACCAATGAAAGTTGCCAAAAGTTAAAATACCAAACAATTAGTTTCAGGATTGTACATTTTGTATTGCATGTTGTGACGAGTGTGGAAGGTGTATTGATGGTAGTGAATATGAAGAAACATTTTGTCTCAATATGCTCTGTGTTGACTGCGTGTGGGCTTCTCAACTACCAAGAATCAGAAGATCTCGCCTATGGTAAATACACATTATCATAATTTTAGCTTTACTTTAGGCTTCAATGATTTTGGGCTATTACTTGCTTGTAATTTGGGTCCAAAATTTATTGTTTTTACCTTATCTCAGGGAGTTGTTGAAGACAAAGAAAAAAAATCGTTATCTTTGTGTGTTTTGAGGTGTAGATATTAGTTTTCCTTATTTTGAGAATCAAAGGTATATCGAGGACAACAAATATGAAGAATTATATTTCAATTTTCGTGAGAAGAAGCCAACAATATTTTTTCCTTTAGGATATTTTGGAGAATGTTGGAGAATGTCAGGGAAAGTGCACGTTGCAAAATAAAGCAAGGTCTTGTGAATAATACTCCTAGATAATTATATGAGTTGGTGATCTCGATCTCCTCTCATTTTAGAAAGAAATGGTGATCAAAGAGGATTTTCTTCAACACGTTGAAGATTATGACTTTGGTTTTTACCTAGGTCGACTATCAACTGATGAAGATCACAGAAAAGGGCCAGGGCATCAAAATGTCTTAGCAATTTGTCTGGGGATGAGACTAGAAGGGCCACATCATCTTCAAACATCAAAATATAATATACTCCAATTGTCCCCTACACTATTTGGATGTGCACAGCCAAAAAATAATGTATATTCACGATGCATGTCTGAACACCAAACACATATATGTCTTATGACCAACAGAAAACTGCACAACAAGGATTCTCTTTGCAGAGACATGGATCAATGGGAAGGAGGGTGTCTTATGTGATTGTAAAAAGGGCTTGGACAGAGACACTATTGCAAGGGTCTCATGGGTGGAGGTCAGGGATCTCCTTGAGATATCATGAATCTGCATACTGAGGTGGCACTGCTCTCTTCCTGTAACTTATTGCGTTTGCGTGTAAGCACTACAAAGGAGGGAGGTGATCATCATTTTGTGTGTTTTTATGGGAGTTATTATAAGGCTCCTCCATTTGAGTCTGTTTTGGGTGGCAAAGCCGACAAGTCGAATTGTTCCCTGACTGGATGAATTTGCAACATCAAATCTTATTTATTCATCATCATAGAAAATTTATTGTATCAAGTGATATTGTTGTTGAAGTCATATAAGGAAGCATCTTTACATTGTCGTTGAAAACATGCAAAAAAGTATGTGAAAATACATTGAATTTGAAGATGAATCATCGAAAAAGATATATGCAAAATTCATTTTGAAAATATTTGAATGCAAATTGTAGTTAATGGAAGGAGGATACATATTATTCCCTTACGAAATTGTAGAAACAAATTCTTCCCTGAAGTTTCATTTTGCCTTTAATAAAATCAATGTTTTTGTCGTGGGATTTTATGCTCAATTTGACCAGCGGTTGAATCAGTAGTCGATATTTTACATACCAGACACTAAAATCAGCCAGCAATTCACCATTAGAAGTCTCAAAATACAGCATCAAAATTTTCACGAAGAAAAATAGAGAAAAATCGGTGATTTAAGGGTATTTTCTGAATGGAATATTTGTTAACCTTCTTGTTAAGTAATGAAAAAATGTCTCCAAGCACCAAGGAATGTGAATTTTCTAAGTCAATTGACTTAGCTTCTACTGATGAATGTGAAGAGGGTGGATCTGATTACAGGCTTTGCTCTAGATTTAATAAGTCCTTGAGTTACGGAACTTTTGCTGTAGCTAATCTTGTCGTTGAAGGTATCCTTCATCTAGACTCTGCAGAAAAATTAGTTGGTAAAAATTGGATGATGAATAGAATACCAAGTCTGGAAATAATTCCAAAGTTGATTGAGCATCCATCTTCTTTAGACTTTGATCACCCTTTGCAGCAAAATTCCCTGTAGAGTATTCTTTCACGGAAAAGAAGAAAGGTAAGTTTCAGAGTAGCACGAGAGAGGGGAGAACCATTGTTGAATAAGGCATGCAGAGAAGAGGGTGGAGATGATATTGATTCTGATCACAGACAATCAAGCTTTCCTACACAGCTACCCCCCCAAGCGATGGTACAGATTCCTGTCTCATCGTTTTTGCTACTCCTGACCATATCACTCTGCACAATACATAAATTTAATATAGGAAAGGTTTTGGTGCAATACTGATGCATGATTGTACTACTTTTGGCATAGTTGATTGCATTATTTTGGTGCTACAATCAATGATTGTGTATCATGTATGGTAATGTGTTTGGCCTGAATTCTTGTGATTACAATTTGGGATCTTCGCATTTTTAAGTAAAAACAGATCAAACATTTTGTTTGTTTTTATGAATTTATGTTTATTTTTTATCTAGTGGAGATGATTGGTGACTTGGGTTCCTTTTAATCAAGCTTCACCGTGTGGCCTTACCTAGTGATATGCAACTCGTCTCTTGATGTTTTCTTCCCTTATAACTATGTCACATTATTCATACCATAGTGAAAATTACTGGTGTAATACTGATGGGTTTTTGTACTGTTTTTGGCATTTTTGAGTGCTTCATTTGGTGCTACAAACAAGTTTGGATGTGTGTTACTTAGTTTGGCATGACTTATGAGTGTTTGAGATATTTTGTTTGGATTGAATACTTTTGATTACAGTTCGATGCTTCTAGATATGGATTATTTTCAAGTATTGAATTTACTTATACATCAATTTAGAAACTGATAGAACCCTGTTGTTTGTTGCTTCATCTGTGTTTAACTATCCTTTGCAATATCTGGTAGATATTGATATCAATATATGTTTATATGTTGTAGGTTAATGAGATTGATTCCAGTGTAGCTCTAAACATGTCTGGGTGTTTAGACTTTGGAGATGAAAACTTTACCATTAGTAGTTGGGAACATAAAGTATTGGTTAGAAGAGATGGAAAAATGAAGCTATCAATTGAAGTATTTTTTGCTTCAGTTGACCAACGAAGTGAACGTGCTGAGGGGAGAGTGCTTGTATTGCTTTGGTAGCAATTATTGCTGACTGGTTACAAAACAACCCCAATTCTATGCCAATAAAATCACAATTTGACACATTGATACGTGAAGGATATTTGGAGTGGAGGAAGTTGTGGGAAATAGAGTTAGAGAGAGGTTCTCTGATGGGCACTCTGATTTGGAAACAATATTGCAGTCAAAAACGTTTTATAACTCGCATTGAACCTCCACATATTTTTAAATTGTGGCAATTGTTTTAAGATTAGATTGGGTTGCAAGGGCTCTGAATTGGTTTTGATTGTAAATATTATTTCTTTGAACATTATTGATTATGCACACAAGTGTCAAGGCTCTTGTGTGATGTTCCAGTGATATTTCAGTATTGTTTTTAAAGACTTTTTTTTCCTGTGAAAGCTGGCATCCCCTAAAAGTTAGACAAGAAGGTGGGTTGGAATTGTTGGTTGGCTCTGAGACTCAAAAGTATCATAATAATACGAAATAGAATTAGATGTTAATAGAATAGTATTCTAAAATTTGATATTTACATATTAATATTACTGTGTTGTTAAATAATAGAATTTATTAGACAATAATGTGGCAGTTAAATAAAATATTTTTCAATGACAAACTGTTGAAATAATTATTTAATCTCATATTCTACTTCAGTTTTTGTGATCCTTCGAGTGGAAAGGCACCTTCTATTAAGAAAATTTGCCTCTGTGGCATATCATGCTTGTAAGTTAATCATAAATTTGTAGATTGGTTTTACTTACTTTTGATGATGGGTAGTTCCAATAAATGGAAATGTTTAGTTGGGTTCAGTGTTTATCCTCTTTATATAGGATTGACTTCTGATAATAGTGTTTTATGCTCTATGTAGACATTGTTCACTAGCATGGAAATGCTTAATGGAGAAGGCTTGGTGTCGTTCTTGTGAATGTGTGTTGTAACTCCTTGTAAAAATATAGAATGTTTTAATTGTAATTTTCACTTCATTGATCTATTTACAGGGGCAGAGTGGTACCTATAACTCTTGAGGTGCAGGAGGATGAATGTGGAAGTGATGATGATGGTGGTCATAAAATACCAGCACCGAAGAAGTGAAATAAGCGTCTCCTGTGAATTTTGTTTCCTTTTTGGGTGCTTTTTGTTGGAAAAGCCATGTTTCTATATATGCATTGTAATTCATATGGTAAGCTAATCTTTAATTTAAGAAATATGGTATATAAGAAATGCTATATTGTTCTCATAATTAGTTATAATTATGTTGACTAGAATTAAAAACCCTCGGTCATGTAGCACACCCCTTTAGCCATGGTTCTAAGGCATGGGCAGAAGATTGGCATCATGTAAAAGGAAACTGTTAATATAAGATGTCAAGTCCGATCTGTTAAACCGTGAGTAATCTCCTTGTGATGGTATGTTGTAATTTTATGTTTGAAAATTATTTTGAGATAGCCACAAAGTATGAATATGATGAAGATTGTGTTTGTTTTCAAGTCCTTATAATCAAACCTTAAGCAACACAACATTCATAGATTAAGGCCTTCAAATTATCCTATAAACTGAAGCATGTGTGATTCAAATTTTTACTTCGTACATTTTAATTTTTACTTCCTATAAACATCCTCTTGGATGATTTTTTTCATCTTTTATTTGGTTGGTAAGAGATGGTCAGGTGCATATTGGGAATATTTGAATGGAGGAAGTTGGTCAATCATAATACTAATTGAAGCAATGAGATCAATATGAAGGATTAGTTGTTGCAATGGACTCTGATGAGAAAAATGCCAAGTATGGATACTGATCATGCCCTTTTGTTGTATCAGCGGATTTTTGAGCATAGTGTAAAAGAGAGACAAGACAAAACATTGTCTCAAGTAGGAAGGGGTGAGCTACAAACTCTATAAGGATGATGGGTTGAGGAATTGGCTACTTGCATTGAATAATGCGATAAAGGAGGATGATCTATACTCTCTTTTTAGAAGAACAATTAGACTCTAGTAAACTAGGTACCCAAACCTTGGAACCATTAAACTCTGGGTTGGGCCAAGAGTGTGCATGAGTGACATCTTGGTAGACATGTCTTGAAAATATTTGAGAAACGCTACCTCTCAAGAAGTTCCAAGGACCCATAGCCCTTGTTGAGTCAGGGATGAAGTGCATGTTGCAAACTAAAGTGAGGTATTGTGAATAGTACCCCTAGATAAGTATATGAGTTTGTGGTCTCGATCTCCTCTCCTTTGAGAAAGAAATGGTGATCAAGGAGAATTTTCTTCAACACATTGAAGATGATGACTTTGGTGTTTACCTAGGTTGACATTCAACTGATGAAGATCACAGAAAAGGGCCAAGGCATCAAGTTATCTTTGCAATTTGTCTGGGGATGAGACTAGAAGGGCCACATCATCTGCAAACATAAAAGTATAAATTAATACATGGCGTAGAAGGAAATCATTTCCATCTTGGATGTGCTCATGCAAGGAATCCAACTTGTCAATATAGATCCAAATAGTGTAGGGGACAAGGGGAAACCTTGTTTTACCCCAATGATACTTAGGATAAAATCTGATAGCCCATGTGTTGGTGCATAGATGACCAAGGATTGACTCATATAAAATGCATAATGGTTGACAAAAGGATTTCTGAGATGCCAATATCTCTGAGTATGTGGAATAAAGCCTCTATGGGGACAGAGTCAAAATCATTTTTCAAAGTATACGAAAGAACGGTAAAATTTCTAGGAACAATGTTGGGCTTCCTCAATTATGGCCTAGAGTGTAAAGATTTGATTAATAGTTTGGTGCTTAGGTTGGAATCCATCATTTCCTCTAGCTCTATGTCATCTCTTCTCAAGCTCCCTAAATAGTTGCAGGTGGAGGGATGTAGCATAGAGCTCCAAGAAGCAAATCACAACAAATAGGTTGAATGGACTGCAAGGTACATCAAAAGTAGTATGTAGTGGGAGCATGAGTGTAGCTCCTATAAACGAAATATCTAACTTCTGAGGTCCAAGACCTAGAGGGTCAAATTCTTCATCTAAGATATAAAATGTTACAAAGTTGAGAGTCCAAGAGAAGAAAGGGTCCCTCTCAAGAACTTGAGAATCAGGAGAAATATCTTGATTGAAGGTTGCCTGTAGAAAGTGATCAATGTTTGGAGGCGCTATCACCTACTAATTAGGGGGAATAAGGAGAAATTGTGGGGGTCTAAAATTGTATTTCCAGTAGGTGAATCTCTCCTACCATCTGAATCTCAAGTGAAGAATCCCCTGATGGAGGACTGGATAAATTGGAAGATATGATGTTTTGGAAGATATAATCTTGTGCATATAGGTTTCTCTTTGTATATACCTTGATCAGTGGGAAGGAGGTTTCCTTATGTGATTGTAAAAAGGTCTTAGACAAAGACACTATTGCAAGGGTCTCATGTGTGGAGGTCAGGGGTCTCCTCGGGATCTCATAAATCTTCATACTGAGGTTGCATTGCTCTCTACTTGTAAATTGTTGCTTCTATGTGTAAGGAATACAAAGGAGGGAGGTGATTATCCTATTGTGGGTTGATGGGATTTATTTTAACGCAACTCCATTTGAGTCTATTGCAGGTGGCAAATTCGACAAGTCAAATTGTGCCCCGACTGGATGAATTTGCAACGTCAAAGCCTGTTTATTCAGCATAACAGAAAATCTATTTTTTCAAGTGATATTGTTGTTGAAGTCATATAAAGAAGCCTCTTTACACTGTCACTGAAAACAAGAAAAAAATCATGTGAAAATCCCTTGAATTTGAAGAGGAATCATCGAAAACGCTATATGAAAAAATCATTTTGAAAATATTTGAATGCAAACTATTTATCATTAGTTTGCAAATATCAACAATTTATAATATAATTTTTTTTTGCAAATATCAATAATTTTCAAATATCAACAGTTGCAAATATCAACAATGTATACATCCCAATTTTTTTTACAGATATACAACCTTAAGAAAACAACTAGTATTCTAGTTTCGTTACTAAACATAAAATTTTATGAAAGACATGACAACTATTGGCTTCTCTTAGCCCAATGTTTGAAGCAAGAGTCATGATTTCCAAGATCCATGTCTTCTATCATTTGGTGAAATATGTATTCCTTGAATTCTGGAATTTTCTTGAACTGAACTTGTTGATATCTTATGATTTGAAGCAGCAGAATGAGATACTTTTATGATATTAAGGACCATATTTCTCAACATATTGCATTCTTCCTCCACATAATCTATTTTCATTTTTTATTGGATTTTTGTTCTCAATTATGGCATTTTGAGAAGTGCACTAGTGGTAGTTTTCATATAATTTTGTAGTTACAGAAGAGAGGTAAGTTCTCTTGCATTAAATGGACTATTTCTTCAAATAACTTCTTGGACTTCCTAAGCTTCTCTAATCCATGGATATTATAGTAAAAAAGAAACAAAGTTTTCAGCCAATAGTTCTTAAGGGGTTCGAACTTCCATTCAAGACAGTGAATTCAAGATATAGGAAAAACTACACTACATTTCATACCACAAAACACTACAAGAGAGCCTAATATCCATGATTTTTGGAGCCAAATAAACTTGAAGTACCAAATCCAGATAAAACCTAAAGACCATACCCCCGAAAGAAAATTCTTGGAACACCAACAAACAATAATTCACTTAAACTATAAACAAGAAGAACAGTAAGACTGAAGCCAATATCTCTGAGTATGTGGAATAAAGGCTCTATGGGGATAGAGTCAAAATCCTTTTTGAAATTATATGAAACAACAGTAAAATTTCTAGGAGCAATGTTGGGCTTCCTCAATTGTGGTCTGGAGTGTAAATATGTGATTAATAGTCTAGTGCTCAGGTTGGAATCCAGCCTTTCCTCGAGCTCTATGTTACCTCTGCTCAAGGTCCCTAGAGAGTTGTAGGTGGAGGGATGCAACATAGAGATTCAAAAAGAAAATCACAACAAATAGGTCCAATGGACTGCAAGGCACATCATAAACAATATATAGTGGGAGGATGACTGTAGCTCCTATAAAAGGCATATCTAACTTCTGAGGTCAAATACCTAAGGGGTCAAATTCTTCATCTAAGATATAAAATGTTACAAATCTGAGAGTCCCAGAGAAGAAAGGGTCTCTCTCAATAACTTGAGAATCAGGAGAAATATCTTGATTGAAGGTTTCCTACAAAAAGTGATCAATGTTTGGAGGAGCTATCACCTACTAATTAGGGAGGACTAGGAGAAACTGCTGGCCTCTAAAATTGTATTACTAGTGGGTGAATATATCCTACCATCTGAAGCTAAAGTGAATAATCCTGTGATGGAGAACTTTGGATAAATTGGAAGATCTGATCTTGTGCATATAGGCTGCTCTTTACAGAGACCTGGATCAATGGGAAGGAGGGTGTCTTATGTGATTGTAAAAAGGGCCTGGACAGAGACACTATTGCAAGGGTCTCATGGGTGGAGTTAAGGGGTCTCCTTGAGATCTCATAAATATGCATACTGCGGTGGCACTAATCTTTGTCTGTAACTTATTTCTTCTATGTGTGAGATCTACAAAGGATGGAGGTGATCATCCTGTTGTGTGGGTTGATGGGAGTTATTCTAAGGCTCCTCCATTTGATTATGTTGTGGGTGGAAAAGCCGACAAGTCAAATTCTGCCCTTACTGGATGAATTTACAGCATCAAAGCTTCTTTATTCAACATAAATTAAAATATTTTGCTTCAAGTGATACTATTGTTGAATTCACATAAGGAAACCTCTGTTGCCTACATATTAGATAAAACCTTTGTACAGTGCAAAACTTTGTAGTGATATATTTTGCTAATATTGGAAGTGTTTTCCTCCACTTCTAACATCCACATCTACAATGCATATAACCTATAAAATTATAATATAACTTCATACATTGTGGTGCTCTCTCTAAAAAAGGTTCTGAGAAATCCCTAAGCTCAGAAATATTTCCTTCACTGAAAACTATCAAGTCTCTACATCTAAAATAATTTGAACAGGAATAGTTTTCATAAAAAATATCGGTCCCCATTTTTTTTACCATATTCTTCATCTCATGGATCTATTTGCAGAGCGGCAGGGATTTCTAATAATGTTGTAGAATCTAGATTTGTAGGATAATATTTTTGCTAGAGTTTTCTCTTCATGGATTTTGTGTAATGGGTCTATTTAAATTTGAATATTATGCTACCTTCATGATAAATCATCAAACTCATCACCACTAATACACATGGGATCATGACCAGGAGCTACATAAACATCATTTGGATCAGAGTCCAAGGACTCCTCAAACTCCTCTCCAACCTCAATATCAGTGTTAGTAGTATCATGAGCAACAACACTATGCTTAGCAGAACTAGAAGAATGTGTTTTCCAAACTGCACGAGAACTACTTCCCTCACAAGTCACCATGTTCCATGCTTGGTATCGGTGGTTCGCTTCCTTCAACTCCTGGACTACCATATCTTCATTGGAACCAACACCCCGAACTCCACTAGACAACGATTCACCATTTTGTACTAGTGATTCGCCACTTGTACTGGTGATTCGCCATGATTTTACAAGATAATATAATCTTGTGAGAGATTCGCCAAAAAAATTATATATACATATTATATTATTAATAAAATCGCCTTCCATTTTTCCTACGTATCATGGGGATTCGCCCATTTATTATACATATAAATTTAGGGGGGGTTCTTAAAATTTTCCTTGGTCAATCAGCTGAATAAAATTAATGTATACAAATTTGCAGGTTCTTGCAGATTCAGAATCGAGTTCAGATGCACAAAATATTCAAACAGTTCCAAAACTTCGAAAGCTCTTATCAGGAGCATCATATCGCAAGGCACGGTTGGTAGATGAAAATGGACAGCTGCTTCACCCTGCCAATTGTAACATGCCATCTTCTAGCCACAATCCTGGGACAATGATGATAATAATAATTGTTTGGTATAATGTAATTATTTCAACGTCAAACCAATTAATCATGCATTGACGTCCTTACTAATTGATATCATCGATTTTGTACTAATCATGTTCAAATATATTTTTTGAAATTATTAGTATCCTAGTGATGATGACTGACCTACCTACCATATTCCGTTGCACCCCACGACAATGTCAAATCGAGAGAAGGCTTAATTAAGAGAAAAAATCGGAGAGGAACAATACCAAGAATGGTTGAATCAACCACCTATTCAATTCCCACTACGTCAAGATTCACCAATTAGGAATTAATACATCAATAGTTGTTCTTCACAAGCTGGAAATGGAGGCAATCAAATAGAGGTTGGTATGGATGATGACTTAAGGGATATGACTGCCATGGAGACAATGTTGTTATATGCATTCCAGAACAATGACCAGTTAGGGGATGATGCTCATATCGTTGATACCTTTTTCGAAAGCCTTAAATTTGCTTCCACAACCCCTCTCTTTGGACTTGGAAGTCCGTCAAATTCTACCCAGTTGGGGACAATGATGTTAATGTACAACTTTAAAGAAAATTTTGTCTTGCCGAATGCATGTTTCTCAGAAATTTTGAGATAACTGAACATCAAGTCCCTTATATTTTGAGAAATCTTGTCACACAATCAAAATTACAAATGGTAAATTTTATGAACGTTAATAATTATCGGCATTAATGTACATTTAATATTTTCCATGACCAACTACAGGTTATTCAAAGATAAGGTTATTCGGAGTGATAATGTCTTGCTCGGTAGCTGCGAAGAGGCAAATAAATTGTTGAAAATGTTGGGTTTTGAGTACATATCATATCACTCATGTCCAAATGATTGTGTTTTATATAGAGGAGAATATGCAGATAAAGAGTTATGTCCGAAATGTGGGCATGATAGGTATGATAAATAAAAAAAGAAGGGTAAATCACGTGGTCCTCCTTTTAAGATATTGAGGCACATGCCTATTATCCCAAGGATTCAAAGGCTCTTTCATTGCAGATAATTAGCTATGTTGCAGGGATGGCATGCCTCAAACAGAAGTGAGTTGGAAGTTATACGAATCCCAACATATTCAATAGCCGTGAAGCATATAGAGGATACATGGCCCGAAAAATTCAAGGATGAAGTACGAAGTGTACGACTCAGCATAGCCATGGATGGCGTCAACCAATATTCCCTCCAGAACACCAACTATTTTCTTTGGCCTGTAGTAGTGATCAATAACAATATCCCCCCATAGTTGTCTGTGAAGAATGAACATCTTATGTTGGCTCTCATAGTCCTTGGTAGAAGACAAGTGAAGAATATGGATGTCTACTTACAACCATTGGTAGCTAAATTGAAGGAATTATGGGATGAGAAAAATGTATACGATGTATCAAGACCCATTGCAGTAGAGAAGAATTTTACGTTGTATGGCATATGTGCTTACACGAAACATGATTATCCAGGCTTAGGAGTTTTCTCTTATAAATTACATGTTTATCAATTTTTTTATATACTTAAGAATATTCTTTCGCACATTAATTATTTAATTATTTGTAATTGTTCTGATCTTCATGATATTTTTTAGCGTGCCATGCATATTGTATATAATAAATTCGCAGGTATTGTAACAAAAGGGTATTATCGATGTAAATTTTTTGTACCTTCTCTAAAATATAGATGGTCAAACGGCCTAGGAAAGTGATCAAGAGATCACGTCCATTGCTCAAAAATGCTCAAAAATGAAAGTGCTCAGAAATGTTTGCAACCTGAGCGACCGGAAAGGTATCGTCACTGCGACTTTGGCACCATGAATGGTTCGCAAAATAGAGGTCGTATGCAGAAGTTATGAAGGTTTAAAAAGCCCAGTAAACTCCAAAAACTGGACCTTTGACTCAGTTTGACTTTACAATAGAAATTTTGTAAAAAAATATTGTAATAAAGTTTTTTCAGCCTATCAGTGGGTGCCACGTGGCCTGCTCAGAGGCTGCCACGTCGCCC
Organism: Pinus albicaulis; assembly: GCA_034641835.2. Lineage (NCBI taxonomy): Eukaryota > Viridiplantae > Streptophyta > Pinopsida > Pinales > Pinaceae > Pinus > Pinus albicaulis. The sequence goes on along the minus strand of CM076577.1, from coordinate 1,002,474,533 downwards.
CAGGCCAGAGGTTAAAGGCATTGTAAAAAATTTTGAGTCTACAGGGTTCGAACTCGAGACCCACCAAACACGTGCAGGAGTGCCCGACCACTCGGGATATGCAATGGTCCTTGTTTACAATTGGTGGTAGTTTAAATTTAAAACAGCAATTTCATGTCAGTGGAAAGGGGGCTAGCCCCTGATTGATGTGACCTCCAGCACAACCAAACGCTGACACCCAGCAGTTAACAAACCTTATCAGTCCGCGCAGTTCACAGGTCATGTGACCAGGAGGACGATGCCATTTATTACAACGGTTAAGGCGGGCAGCTATCCCAACGGTTTCGGCCACAACCCATGTGACCACTCTGGACCTTAAATTTAATGCTAGCCCCTAAACTGCCACCATATTTGGAGCCCACCACCAAAATTGGCGGTCAATTCCAATTCTGTCGGGGTTAACTGGAGTATCTCCACATTTAGTGGAGTTTTTTAAGGGATATTGGGGAGTTTACTGTTTTGGCCATAACTCCTTGGATTTTCGACCAATTTTGATGCATGGATAGTCAATTTTTGGTATTCTAGACATTTTGAACACATTGGAATAGGTTTCAAAGCCATCATAGGTCATATTGTGTAGGTTTAGCTTCGGGAAAGATCAAGGAGCCACTAGGGCTACTAGGTGTTTTCAGTGTATTGAGCATCCATTCTCTGTTTTCTGCAAATGAATAGTCATTCCTGACTAATTCAAGCATTATGAAGCTGTTTTTATAGATATCATAGCCATTTGAGGCTTTTATTCACATGTAATTACCATTTTTGAGAAATAAGATATGAGGGCCATGCCATTGGGAGCTGGACCAGCAGATGTAGCCCAAGAGGGGTGAATTGCTTCATCAAATTTGCTAAGTACTATTACATGTGATGCTTAATTCTCTGTTATTTACTGTTGTATAGTTTTTTATAAGAAATTTACATGCTTTAACCTCACACATAAATTTGTTTAACTAAGTTAAAACCATTTGTTTCACCTGCAAACTTCAGAGAACCTTATGCACACATTTTAATTACTGTTTGGATACTTAGCACAGCAAAACTAATACATTCCATTCATATCAAGTTGGTATTGAAGCTAGAGTTTTACTCTCAATATTGTTATTGTGCAAAAAAATTTTAACTGTTTGCAAGGGTTTTCATGCTTACTAAGTTGAAGCTTAAGAGAGGAGAAGGTCAATTGGCGAAGACTTTAAGTAATCCACAGCCAAGGAGGGCAAGAGTGACATTATCTCCACCTTCAATTTCACCTCAAAGGGAAGCAGAAGAAGCCATAAGCATGACTTCAGGAGACGGAAAAATTCCTGAAGAAGTTGATCCCAAGGAGGAAGAAAGAGTGTTCAGAAAAGCATCCCTTGATTTGACAGAAATGGTGAGAGTCCTTTATCAAGAAAGGAATGAAATACTAGAAGGAGAAGGATCCAAACTTCACAAGCAAGGAGAGGGTTCGTCAGGAGGCCATAATGATGAAGAGAAATCCAAGAAGGGTAATGGAGGAAATGAAGACAGTGGAAAGTCACCATCATCACCCTCATCTTCATCTTCATCAACCTCTACATCATCTTCAGTACATCTTTCTCACAAAGTCAAGAACATGGGTAAAAGTACTTTTATTAAACTTGATGTTAAGTTTCAATTGCTAATGTTTGATGGTGAAGTTAATGTAGAAAAGCTAGATAATTGGATTAGGCAATTAGAGGTCTATTTGAGAATTCAAAATTTTCATGATGATGAAACCAAAATTCAACTAGCTTCATTGAGAATGGAAGGTGCAACTCTTGTTTGGTGGGAAGCCAAGACAAAGGAGGAGATCAAAAAATATGGTAATATTATCTTATCATGGTTTGATTTTATTTCTGCAATAAAACAACAATTTTATCCATTAGCTCACATGCAGAAAGCCATAATGGATTGGAAAAATTTTAAACAATTGAAAGGACAAAATTTTCAAGTGTATACTCAAGAATTTAGAACAAGAGCTCTTTTACTAGGAGTAGATTTTCATAGCCAAGACACTTTACTCAAGTATATAGGAGGTTTGCATACTTACCTAAGACATACCATTCTCATGTTTAACCCTACAAGCCTAGATGAGGTTTGTGTTCAAGCCACACATTTAGAGGCAAGGGAAAAAAAAACTTAGAAGGGAATGAGGAAAGTGAGTTTAAAGGCAAATAGAAGAAAAAGAGAAATCCAAATTCTAGAAAAGAGGAGGGAAAATTCTTCTACAAACATTGTTTTAAAACAAGCCATGATGAGGACCATTATTGGAAACTTCATCCAGAGTTGAAACCAGAAATTTTTAAAGCCAAAGATAAAGTCAAGGATAAAGGAAAGACAGTTTCTATAGCTGAACAATGTAGGTTTTAACCCTGTACAAAAATTATCTGCAAATGAATCTTAAAAAACATAAAACAAACAATAGCGAAAGCATAAAACATAAAACAAATATACACAGATATTTTCCCCTAGATCCCAAATTGGGACGACCAGCTTGATTTTTCATTATATTCATTTTAGTGTTACAACACATATATATACATGTCGAAGCATACATAAACCCCAATCCATTAACCCTGTATTAGAACATAACAATATTTCCCTTGACCGGATCTACAAAATACCAGGGGCCGAAAACCATCATGCCCAAAAACCATGTGCAAACCCATGCACAAAACCATGGGTGGCTCCACCCACCGAAAAAAAGGGTCCAAAAAATTTCCGGGCGCCGCCGCACCCTGCGGACTTCTACCGCACCCGTTACAACGTACATGAGGGTCTATCGCCCCCCACGCATGACTAGTCATGGAAAGAATATAACACATACCCAACATTAAGACCTAGGGTCAGAATCAAGAGATGAAACAAAAATCATAGCTATGACACTAAATAAATTGAAGGGGAAAGAGATTGTAAATAAACCCAGATCTAGTATTTCTAATTGTCACATAGAAGCTCCAAGTGAAGAGAAGAGAATTGAACTATTTCATGTGAGGGTCGTTTCCAAACATACGAAGGTTGACACACTATTTGACAGTGGGTCGCAAGTGAACCTTATTTCTGAAGACTTAGTCGACTACCGATCCAGATATTGGTGGCCACCGACCTATTCCACTTGGGCCCCCACCATTGTCTCTTTCATTTTTTCAGTTTCGGCATAATTTACTATTTTTAGCAGTTTTTTGGGTCCTGAACTTCCGGAGCCATTTTGAGGCCCTAAACAACGTTTTTTGGGCATCGCGCCTCCAGCGAATATCATTTCGTTCCAGAATGATAGTCATGGCGAAATTTGTATTCCTCAGATAGAGCTTTCTAATGATGTATCATGCGCGTCAAACGGAGATAGTATGCCAAAGTTACGTCCCTGGGAAGATGAAACACCAATTTACCCAAACGAGGCCCATAGTTTTGGTGCTTCATCTCCTAGGGTTAGGTTTTTGGATGTTTAGGATTCTCCATTGTTTTCTCAATAATAAATAGGCCCTCGAGCCTCATTGTAACTCAGTTCAGAGGCCTGTAGCCGCCACATCTCTTCTCAGAGATAGCTACCAGAGCCCTAGCTAGTTTTATTTCCATTCTGTCTGTAAGAAAATTTCAGTTCTTTGATATTAATGAAATGAAGTGTTATTTCCGCTGCATCTCTGTATTTATGGTTATGTGTTTATTCTGTTGCGTTCCTGCATAAATCCGGATCAGTGGTATCAGAGCGGTCTGTTTTTTCTCGATCCTTCTTTGCATGTCCCCAACGAGGTCGGGGTATAAGGAGCTAGGGCTCGATCTGGTGGAACCTTTGCAAGATCAGCCTCGCAAACCTCGACGGACGCCCATGGGGGACGAAAAGAAAGATGAGGGAGTAGGAGATCCTATCAAAATATTGCTCGAGGAGGCCCTCGAAAAGCAAAGGAACGCGATGATGGATAACTTTTCTCAGATCCTTCAATGGCTACCCACCGGCGGCACATCTGCATCCAGCAGCCACTCTGGAGGTGCAACTCCTTTTAAGGTATAAGAAAATTTTGACATTCCCATATTTGAGGGTCAAATAGATGCAGATGCCATAGATAGATGGTTGAATCTATTAGAAGGATATTTCTCTGTTCATGACTTTTCAGACCAGGAGAAGATTATTTTTTCACTCCTCAAAGCTACCCCCCATGTTAAGGACTGGTGGGAAACCTACTGTGAGAACAAGGACCAGACAGAACCCTCTCTATTCTTGGCCATACCTGTTAGCCACCCCCCATGTTAAGGACTGGTGGGAAACCTACTGTGAGAACAAGGACCAGACAGAACCCTCTCTGTTCTCGGCTGTACCAACTTGGAATTCTTTCCGAGACGCCGTCAAGGAACAGTACTATCCCGTGGGGAGCTATGAGGACAAGTACATATAATGGACCACGCTGCGACAACAAAGGGATCAAGATGTGCATGAGCTGACGAATCTGTTCCATACCCTGCGCACAAAGTTGGGTATCAAAGATTCAGAGAAACATATGGTGCTAAAGTATCGCAGCTGTCTGCACAAATACATTCAGGAGGAAATGGAGTTCCTTGACATCTCCTCGCTTGGTACGGCATACCGGTATGCTACCAAGATTGAGCAGAAATTCAAGCAGAAGAAGCGAGACTTTGGATCTGCGAATTAAAAGCAAGGGAAAGGTGCTTCCAAACCGCAGAACAAAGGACCGAGCCAAGGCATGGCGGCTAAAGACAACTCATCAAAGCCACAAGAAAAGAACAGCACCGCAAAGCCAAAGAAGGACACGGGAAAGTGGTGTGAGTTCCATAAGAGCTCCACTCACAACACAAGTGAGTGTCGGGTCAAGCAGTCGCTAGTGGCCGAGATGAGGGCTTCTGAGTCAGATGCATGCTCTGACTCCGAATCAGAACCTGAAAAGGGGAATGAAAAAGGGAAACAGATTATTGATGCGGAGCCCAACGCCACTGTTGCCACTACAAAAGTCCAGAAGGAGGAACCGGAAGATCCAGAGGAGGAGGAACGTCTCTTCCACTCCCAGATGTGGGTAAAGGGCTCCCCTGTACAGTTCATTGTCGACAATGGGAGCCAAAAGAACCTCATTTCAGCAGACGCCGTGAAGCGGTTGGGCTTGCCAACCACAGCTCACCCACATCCATACACCATAGGGTGGCTTCACCAAGGACGAGATCTCCGCGTCAGCCAGCAGTGTCGCCTTCCCTATAGCATCAAGCCCTTCACGGATGAGGTATTATGTGATGTTGCTCCTATTGATGTTTCTGATGTATTATTAGGACAACCATACTTGTGGAAGCGTCATGCTGTGTATGAGTCTCGACCTCGTGCTGTTATTATTACTTTGGTAAATAAGTTGTACAGGATACCAGAGGTACCACCTCCTACGACTATCTCTTTGGTTACTGCAAAAAAATGTAGTAAGCTCATTTCCCAAACCAGGAAATTCGTTTTTCTGATGATCCGCCCCCAGGGCAAGAAGAAGACTGTGGCCACGACCTCCAGACAGGGCCCCTCTGCACGACAACAACAAATGGATAAGGTCATGGAGGAGTACGAGGACATCTTCACCTCACCCACAGGGGTTCCTCTGCACTGCCAGGTCAAGCACCCGATTGATCTGATCCCAGGTGTGCCACTACCCAATGGACCGATCTATCGACGCTCTGTTCTGGAAAATGATGAAATCAAGAGGCAGATTCAGGAGCTGTTGCAGAAAGGTCACATCAGACCAAGTTCATCGCCCTGTGGGAGCCCGATCGTGTTGGTAGAGAAGAAGGATGGGACGTGGAGACTCTGTATTGACTATCGGGCGCTGAACAAGATCACTGTCCGGAATAGGTACCCAATCCCACGGATTGATGACCTTCTGGACCAACTCAAAGGTGCAAAATATTTCAGCAAGATCGACCTGAAGTCTGGGTATCACCAAGTACCGATTGAACCCTCCGATGTGTGGAAGACTGCCTTCAAAGCCAAGGAAGGCCTTTTCGAATGGCTGGTCATGCCTTTCGGGTTGACGAATGCTCCCGCCACCTTCATGAGGATGATGGATGACATCTTGCGGCCATTCACTAACTCATTTGTAGTGGTGTACTTGGATGATATTCTGATCTTCAGCCAGACTTGGGAAGAGCACCTTCACCACATCCGACAAGTCCTCCAAACACTGCGGCAACACAAGTTGTGTGCCAATCTGGAGAAGTGCACTTTTGGCATGACCCGGGTTCAATATCTGGGATACATTATTGATGAAAGGGGGGTGCATGTGGATCCAGCCAAGATCCAAGTCATTCGGGATTGGCCAGCCCCGACTACTATAACAGAGCTTCGCAGCTTTCTGGGTCTTGCTAATTTCTACCGTAGATTCGTGTTGGGATTCTCTCATATCACTTGGCCCTTGATTCAAGTCACCAAAGGAGGAGCGAGAGCAAAATTATTTTGGTCGGAACCTCAACAGAAGGCGTTCAAAGAATTGAAAAATCGCCTATGTTCTGCCCCAGTGCTCACCTTACCAGAATTGCAGCAGCCGTTTGAGATCGAGACAGATGCCTCTGACTATGCTATTGGGGCAGTTCTTACTCAACAGGGACATCCAGTGGCATATCACAGTGAGACATTGTCTGAGACAGTTAGCAAGTATCCCACCTATGACAAAGAAATGTATTCCATTGTGCAAGCCTGTCGACAATGGAAGCATTACATTTTGGGGAAGGAAACAATCATCCACACAGACCACCGGCCCCTGCAGTTCATACAGACACAAGGGAAGTTGCAGAATGATCGCCATCGGAAGTGGTCCACATATCTGCAACAGTTTCATTTGAACATCAAGTACAAGAAGGGTAGCACCAATCATGTTGCAGACTGCCTCAGCCGACCACCGATCGTGGCGCTCACCACTGTGCTCAACTCTTGTGGGCATGAGACTTATGATTGGCCGCTTCTCTATGAGAGTGACCCAGAATTCGGCCACACTTACAAGGCACTCTTGGGGGGTACGCAAGTTCCAAATTTTCACCTCCAAGATGCACTTTTATGTCACCTGGGACACCTTTGTGTTCCTTCAAGCGAGCGTGCCAAGATGATATGAGAAGCACACTACAGTCGAGTCGCTAGGCATTTCGGGGTCGAGAAAATAGTAGCAATCTTGCAGAAGTATTTCTATTGGCCGAACCTTCGAAAAGATGTCGAGAAGCACATCAGATCCTGCACTGCTTGTGTCATTGCCAAACCAACCATCAAGAAGCAAGGCCTATATACTCCGCTACCTACCCCTAGTCGAGCTTGGGAATCCATCTCCATGGATTACATGTCAGGCCTACCTCCTACTAAGCAGGGAAATGACTGTGTTTTCGTGGTCGTCGATAGATTCTCGAAGATGTCCATCATGGCGGCCTACAAGAAGAATATCACAGTAGAAGCCACTGCTAAACTCTTCTTTGAACGAGTGTGGGTGCACTTTGGGATCCCACAGTCTATCATATCAGATCAGGATAGCAGGTTCCTCAGCACATTCTGGTCCAGCCTCTGGTCAATGCTGGATACCAAGCTCACCAAGTCCATAGCTTTCCATCCCCAAACAGATGGCTAGACAGAGGTCGTCAACAGAATTATTGTACACATTCTGCGCATGTACAATTCAAGGCATCCACGCACATGGGACGAGAGCCTCCCATATGTACAACATAGTTATAATCAGTCTCTCCACAGTTCAATCGCGTCTATTTGACCCTCAAATATGGGAATGTCAAAATTTACTTGTACCTTAAAGGGAGTCGCAACTCCAGAGTGGCTACTGGATGCAGATGCGCTGCCGGTGGGCAGCCGTTGAAGGATCTGAGCAAAGCTATCCATCATCGCATTCCTTTGTTTTTCGAGGGCCTCCTCGAGCAATATTTTGATAGGATCTCCTGCTCCCTCATCTTTCTTTTCGTCCCCCATGGGCGTCCGTCGAGGTTTGCGAGGATGATCTTGCAAAGGTTCCACCAGATCGAGCCCTAGCTCCTTATACCCGACCTCGTTGGGGACATGCAAAGAAGGATCGAAAAGCGAGCCAAATACGGCCACCCTTTGATCCGGATTTATCTTTGAGGCAATAGAATATACACATAACCATAAATACGAGAATCTGTGGAAATAACACTTCATTTCATTAATATCAAATAACGAAAGATGCTTACGGACATAATGGAAATAAAATAGCTAGTCTTTAGTAGCGAATCTGAGAAGAGATGTGGTGGCTACAGACCTCTGAACTGCTTTACAATGAGGCGCGAGGCCCTATTTATTATTGAGAAACAATGGAGAACCCTAAACATCCCAAAAACCTAACCCTAGGAGATGAAGCGCCAAAACTATGGGCCCCGTTTGGGTAAATTGGTGTTCCAACTTCCCAGGGACGTAACTTTGGCATACTATCTCCGTTTGACGCATATGATACATCATTAGAAAGCTCTATCAGGGAAGGAGAGTCGGGTGATTTTATCGAAAGGGCAACTAAAATAATACCCAAAAAATGTCGTTTAGGGCCTCAAAACGGCTCAGGAAGTTCAGGACCCGAAAAACTGCTAAAAATAGTAAGTTTTGTTGCAACTTGAAAATTGAAAGAACTGAAGATGGGGGTTCAAATGGAATAGGTGGGTGGCCACCAATATCCACCTGGATCATTCCTCCCCCCTTAGGAAGCAATGGTCCCCATTGTGTTAAGTTCCTCCATGAGATGAGGAAATTTCTGCTGAACTTGGTCCCTAGTGAACCACTTTCCTTGGTGTAGGAGTTGGCCGGCTTTGACAACCCGATATAGTTGGATCTTCTGCTGGCGAGTGTTCTTGATTTGCATGTCCATGATACAATCTGTGGTGGCCTGTTCCATGCGGTACGGACCTTTCATTGGTGTAGGTTACGCAATGTCAGGAGGTGTCCGATGAGGTGGAAAGTAAGGACGAAAGGCGATCCACATTGAGAAAGTGGGGTACGGACAAGGAATGGTGGAATACTAAGCTCGAAGCATTGTTACCTACAGCCAAGTGATGGTGTACGGCCGTATCGGAGTGGGCGAAGCAGTGAGAAATAGTGGTAACCCTTTTCGTCTTTGACCATGTGTCGCCCACAAAGTGGTGTGGCACCGGTGTTGATCATGGTTGTTGTTTGTACTTAACGTGGATCTGTCCAATATATCATAGACTTGTTGGCGGATGTGTTGAATGCGCTCGATGAAGCTACTTGCTTTGTCAACTTCAGACTGGACATGAGCTGAATCGGCCTGAGCAGCTGCAAACGGCATGGCTATGTCAATGGGACATAGTGGCTGGAATCCCAAGCCCACCTGAAAGGGGCTATGGCCAATTGAACTGTGGAGAGTCCGGTTATAACTGTGTTGTACATAGGGGAGGCTCTCGTCCCATGTGCGTGGATGCTTTGCGTTGTACATGCGCAGAATGT